>CM060900.1:353238631-353838631 GCA_030762935.1 Hymenopus coronatus
CATGTTTTCTGGTAAACCGCAAGGTTATCTCAACATATTTTGAGATGACAACCCCAATGGCGACTTACAATTTTGTAAGTACTTTACACCCAGAATTAATAGCATAGCCAACTATTATGGTCAATTAGATTTGGAATAATTGTTTTTTTCACACAAGCCGTGTGTAGGACAGAACTTAAATAGCTAGAGTCACACTGAAAAATTCTGTGACATAGCCGGGACTTGAACCACAGAATCTCCCAATCTCTAGCCGGTTGCTCTGCCACTGAACTACCATGACAACATGCCGGCATAGGAAACAATTATTCAATTATGATGGTTTTTATCAACTTCTTGCAATATAGCAGCACCTCCCTCTTTAAACTTATTAGGAGAAATTGATTTATTAAATAGAATAGTTGGTTGAATATGAAGTAATAGCTTCTAGTTTTAATAATAATTTAATTTTAGAGCTGCTTATAGATTATATTTATATTTTTATAGTCGACATGGAATTTATATTCTGGCATTTATAGAAGAGTAGAACGTTATTATCGAGAATATTTATTACTAATATTACATTGTCCTCCTTTAAATTTAATAATTTTAAAAAGAGATTTTGTATTAATTTAGTTTTAAATTTCATAAGTAGTTTAATTAAAAATGGTAATTTATGGTGTCATAGATATAAGAAATTATTTTAGGCTATAATATGTTTGTCGTTACGCTTTATTGGACTTTTTATTAATACTTATATGTATATTAAAATGTATTTTAATATGTATTGTATAATGAATAATATAATTTATTGAATGGTAAGTGGTTGGATTAAGATTTTCACTATTAATATGACTTTATTATTAGATTGAATATCTATACTATTTAAGTGTTTAATGTTACTAATTTCTTCATTACTAATTTTATATACTAAGGATAACATAGTAAACGACGTAACCCTTAATGGATTTAATGTTTTGTTTTAATATATGTATATTTGAATAATTTTTTAAATCTTTAGCCCTAACTTTATTAGAATTTTATACGTTTGAGCTGGTTTAGCAGTAGTTTCCTATTGCTTTGTTATTTATCATCAAAATCTTAGGCCTAATAATGGAGTAATAATAACTACTTTATTAAATCTAGTAGATCTTTCTTTATTAATAGCTATTGCACGAATATTAGTTTTTGATAGACAAATTATATTTTTACTCGGATTGTATACTAAATAAAACTAAATTATATTTAATTTTATTTCTAGTGGTTTCACTGGATTAACTAAAAATGCTCAAATTCCTTTGTCAGCATAAGTACCAACTCCTACAGCAGCTCCTATGCCGGTATCTGCATTAGTTCATTCATTAATCTTCATTACAGCGTGAGTTTGTTTATTAATTGGGTTAATAAAGCATTTTGTAGATGATTGTTACAATTCTTATTCTGATTTTTGCTTTAATAATATATATATATCAGGATTGAGAGCTTATTTTGAATATGATTTGAAAAAAATTATTGCTTTATGTACATGACAACAAGTGGTATAAAAATAGAATTTTGTCATTAGAAAATTGTATTTCAGTGTTTTTTGTTCATCTATTAACTCATGGTTTATTTAAGGCATTATAATTTATGCCTGCAGGAATGGCTATTCATAATGTAAACATTTTTCAGGACATTCTTTTATAGGAAATGTATTAATTTTATAACTCTAACTTCTGCATGTTTTATGGTATCAAATTTTGCTTTATGTGGAATATCTCCTTAGCACGTTTTCATTATAAGCGTATACTTTTAGATGTAATTTCTATAAGAAATTTGGATACATTTATACATTTTTATATGTATTTTCTTCAGGATTAACAGTTTGTATTCTTTTCATTTATTTTATGTTATTTGAGGGGATTTTGATTTGGTACTAATATTTTGGTTTTAGAGAGGAAGGGTGAATAATAATTTATGGAATATTAGGATTAAAAAAATTTGAAGTTCTTTGGGAGAAGATTGTTAAACTGAATAATTTCGGCGGTAACCTATTATAAAGGCTCTGGTTTCGTATCCCGCGTAAAAGTTTTGGATATGTAGGAATGGTGTGGAGATGTGTCGTAAGACAAAAGTGAGTTTCATCGAGTTCCAGAATTATAATTGAACTCATTCATTCATCTTGTTCAGGATTTTTTACCGCCGAACACACACCCATTCTTCCTAAATTCTCCCCGTCTTCTGGTGCATCAAATAAACACTGTTTCTATCGCGGCCGAATGTAGCCTGTTCATTTCTACCGCGGACTCGCTAACACGTCTTACCTCTGCGCATGTTGCACGGCTTGTGAATTCCACCATATTAAATAAACACTAGTTCCTTCGCGGCCATATATAGCCCCATCGCCTCCTCCCCAGACTCAAATATCACATCTTACCTCTGCAAATGTTCCATAGCTAGTGCCAAAGTATCGCTAGATCAGCAAGGGAATTATTTCTCTTCCTTGCTATGTCCACACTTGGCAATGCAGCTTAACCCCCTTTAGTTGAATGTCCTTCCATTAACGGTACTATCCTACCTGGGTTGCTTGCCAGCTCGTGATAACTGTTTGGCCTTGCCTTCTTGGACGTGTTTTACAATATTTCTTCCCTAGCCATTTTCAATGTACATTTGTCGTTTGTTAGTATAATTTATATTATATTGGCTACAATTTATTTCTCCTTTTTAGATAACTTTTAATCGCGTGACGCGACATATACTGTCTCAGTTTGTACATAAACTTGCAAACATTGGAAGGACATTACCGTGATCTAAAACTCTGGCTGTAAAAATGTAAACAATGTTTAGCTCATATTTGGGCTGTTTTGCCTACCATTTGTGTCATAATATGTTCTGAGTCTCCAGTTTCTTTTGTTAAAGAAACCCAGTTAATGGTTTTCCAACCGTAATTTGTACGAGGTGAACCTTACTCAAAACTTGCAGTTACAAAATTAGCCTTCTCCCAATAATTTTGTATATACATTTGACTATAATATTACTCTTATTTGCTATTTCTTTCTATGTCTTTATATTATGTTTGTTTCCATGCTTATTATTTCTCTACTTCTTCTATTCTTTCTGTTATTGTATTCTCCGCCCATATCATATAAATGTGACTGTTTCTATATCATTTAGTTTCCAATATTAATATATTGGTTTCTCTCGTTATGAATCGCATAGTTACATTTCAATTTGCAATGCCTGAATTGCACAAATAAGGGAAGCATGTTTCGATGTATGTAGCCGATGTATATGAGAAGATAGTCGTATTAATAATAGATGTTCACACTTCCAAAAGTCTTTTAATACCCTAGTACCCTTAGATGTTTAAGAAGCTTCGAACTTTATCATTCAGGAGAGCTGCATTTCTTCACAACTCCATGCAAGTTCTGTTACCCTAATTGCATCCTCGGCACCAAACAAAATGTCGGGAGAAGTGGGTGGGATTTTGTATTGCTTTCTGGGATATTTTGAGGCGTTTCCTGCTCTAGCCAATAAGATATAGCTACCAATCATGATAAGGGGTGTGTATGACAACACATGCGCAGCTATTAGGGGCACATTCGCGTATCTAATAACTATTCATTAACTCATACTACAACGCAAGCACAAGCAAAACGTAGTAATATGTACACAGAGCACAAATAGTAATAGTCATCGAAGTTCCGATTGTCTGAAAGGACATTTATAGGGCGTATCTTCTGATATCTGCTGGGTCTTCCGGGCTAGGAGGAGAGGTTTTAGATTTCCTGTTGCAATAACATGTAATTCCATACCTTTTCAATTCTGGTTGGTGACAGTCAGTAATATCTTACAAATACGAGGTGACCCGCGGTCGTACTGTGGACATGTGGCAAGCAGGTTGCACGGTAAAATAGATTGCAAATGCTGTGCAAATGAGTAGATTTGTTGTGTAGCATTGGATTAAACGTTTCCAGGAGCACGGTGAAGATGGACTAAAGACGCGTCCAAAATCGGGAAAGCCAAAAAAAACAACGTCGGAAGTCAATGCTAAGATTATAAATGCAAGCAGAGCTGAATCATTTAAACCGTCTAGAAGACTGCACCATGATCTGAAGCTAGCTTGCTCCCTGACTACTGTGAGAAACAACGTCCATGAAACTGGCATCCATCATCGAAAGGCGCAAAGAAAATAGACGTGACTGAACAGCACCGCAACAGTCAAATGGGGTCAAACTAGACTGATTTTGGCAGCTAGTGATTTTCTCAGATAAAAAGGTATGTTTTCTCTGATGAGGATGGGCGAATGTATTTGTGGCGAACAGACAACACTAGCTATGTTCCAGAACACGTAGTTGCCAGGTAAAGCACTGGCCACATAAGTGTGGGATTTTGGGGTTGGATGTCTTCTTCAGGACCAGGAGAATTGATCCAAGTATCAGCTCGAATAGATTCCGAAGAACACATAAGTATTCTGGAAATTGTAATATTCCAAGCTTCCAAGCCCTGATGTATGGGCTTTAATGACTCGCGATTGAGAACCTCCTCAGGAATGAACTGCGGATGCCCTGATAAATCGTGCTTTTGTAGTTAGGAAAAATGTCTGAGAAAGGCCCGGTATATGCGAATCCCTTGTAAAGTCTAGGAATACAAGACTGCATGCAGTATTAGACAACAAAGAATGCTGGACCCACTACTAAAGTGCTTATTAATATGCAAGAAGAATGTCATTTCCATAGGTATTTTGAACGAGAAGGAAAAAACTGCCTTTTTTACTTTTTCCCGGTATAATGTATTTTATTTATATAGAAGAATGCTATTTAATTAATGAGTAGTATTTCCTTACAAGGAAAGTTTCTCAAAATCGGATTATCATTATGTATCTCCATTGTAAAATATTCCAGCAGCCAATTTAAAGGACAATAATTCTCATTCTGGATATACAGATAAATGTAACATTACAGGTCACGTGTTCTGGTGCTATTCCACTGTTTTAATCCTGTTAGGCCTATAATTCTTATACATTTCACGAAAAGCTGAACGTTTTATTGTTTAACACAAAACTATGCGGCATAACACGCCCTTCTGAATTCGCAGCAAAATTGCAATTTAGTCTGCTGGATGAACAATACTGATTAACGCCTTCATTAACAGTTCTATTATCCATCAGATCATACACCATCTTTAGACAAAAACAAAATCAAAATGTTCTACCTGACGCACATAAAACAAACTTTACACATCTCGAGAACCTGCTTATATTCATTTCGAAACAGGCATTTTCTCTGTAGTGCCAATTAACCATATGAAAGGTCAGTAAAAATCGGTCTCCACTATTTTGAAAGGAGACAGTTAACAATCTCGCTTCCAGTTGAGGGAAGTGGCTATATCTAATAGAGAATGGGTTGACAAACCCAGCATAGGTATGCTCAATTGGTTCGGTATAGAACACAAGGCCTGATACGCACCTGCAAGGTGACAGTATCAGCAAATAAAATGAGAACATTACGTAATAAAGTACCCTAAAACGGTAAGGAATGCGGTGAACGCAAAAAGGCAGTGCCGATTTCTTTTAGTGCCTTCTGTACAACGTGTTCAAACGCACCTAAAGAGTACTTTCGAAAATTTACTTACATTTTCAGAAAAATATAAATGAAAATTGGATTCACCCCAAACTTATATCATCTATTTAAAGATGACCGGAAACAGGACATGGATATACAAAAGATAACGACAGAGGGAAGCAGGAAAGAGGCCAGATACCAAACAAGGAGACAAGAGTGGACGTTATTGGACTTCACAAGCAGAGAAGCAAGAAGACAGACAGACGATACCACCACCTAACATAGTATCATCGTCACTCCAGCTGCGTGATGACGTCAACAGGTTGGCCTAGGGAGCATCAGCTGGCTTAGGTATGCGGACAGAGGCCGGCTTGAGTATATGAGCAACAGAGGAGGGTATGATGCAAGTGAGAGGGAAGAGAGATCACCCGAGTACTGAAGTGACACTTCAAGAAGCAAAGCTAGCTCAGAACAGTTACACAGGAAAATGCAGAATGGTGAAATGTATCAGACAATTAAGCCGGCTGATGTGGTGGCACTTGTAGAAACGTTGGCTTTAGAGGACTCTGAAATTATTATCATGAGCATAACCATTTTGGGAAAAAAGGAATGAAGGTTAAAGCCAAACATCGTGTGTCCGGTGGTGTAGCTATATTTGTCAAAAAGCATTATCACTTTAAAATCAAGAATAAACAGTACTTAAGAAATGATACAGTATTGGGGAGTATTTTTAAAGAATTATTGGGAAGAAAGGCTCAATTATGAGTCGATATTGTTTATAACCCACCTAGTTGATCCAGCTTTTACGGTTCAAACTTGTATGTCTAACTGAAACAAAATATTGAAGAATTACAGGGCAAATATACAGACACAAAAACTTTGTTAGTGGGTGATTTTAACGCAAGAATAGAAGAAGAAAAATTAGAGTTGATTTTAATGGTTTTGCCTCGTTCGAGATAAAGAAAGAAATGCGTTCAGCAATGATAAAATTTGTAGCAATGAGGGAAAAGAAGTTAATGGAGCTTTTTGAAGAGAATACTCTTTCAATATGCAGTTTCATAGGTTATATTCTGTTCTCGTTGGATCTTGACAGATACCAGGTGGCTCAGCAGCGTCTTACATTCCGGTGTGCAGATAAAACCTTCTTGTGCTAATGAATTTCAGGGCTCAACGGGACAAATTGCAGAAAGCAGCGGTGGTAATGTTAACGCGGTCCAGCTGCGTCCTAACTCCTCTTTCATGTCAGTGTAAAGGGGGGGGAATCTCGCTCATTCAGAGGACTTTCCAGGTTTGTTATAAGAGTCCGTTATCCCATATACAGGAACAGTGAAAACAGATCGAAAAAGTTAAAATGTTGTCCACTTCAGTTACAAGGCTTTTATTTTTGAAAGAGTAAAGATACCTTTTAAATTAAGAATTACTTAAACTCTTTTATTTCAACTATCAGTGTCCGCCAATAGCTAGTTTTGTAACGATATATGCACTGTTCGTTTAACATTTAAGACTACAACCACTACAAGGTTAAACGGTTATATGCTCGTTCTGCAGGAGTTTCTTCATTAATTGTAGGTGTAAGTAAGAAATGACAGCAGTGATATGCACTGTCTCCTAGAAGTACACCTCGGGGAAATTCTTGAGCTTCAAATTGTGCATGAATTCTAGAGTTTCTAAAAATGTTGCTATCATGTGCTGAACCTGGCCACCTAGCAACAACGTTCTGGAAACGAAGTTTTGAGTCGTAGACAGCTTGAACATTTAAAGAAAACCAACAATGGCGATTTCTGTATATCTCAGCATTATTCCCACTAGGTGATATAATTTGGATATGTGGGCAGTCTATTGCACCTAAAACTCCTGGAAATTGGCATATGTTATGGAAATCCCGCATAACCCTTCTTACTTCACCCTCTTCCCTAGGCATATTGATGAAATGAGGTGTTAAGGCTGCAATCGCTCTTGTAACTTTGTGTTTAGTTCTGCTTGCAGTCCCTTTGCTTACATTAAAGATATCCCCAATCACCATTTGGAAGCTCCCAGTTAAATAGAACCGTAATGTAAGAAGGATCATAAACATTGGATAGAGTGTATAATTCTTCAGATTTTGTGCCCTTAATTGTGCATGTAGCCTATGCTCCAGTTCTGCGACTACATGCTTTGATAGTCGAAATCTGATTTTGAATTCTCTGTCATTAAGCTCTAAGATGGGATTCCTTCTATGTTGAAAAATACGAGGAGCCCTTACAAATTCAAAATCCTCACCATCGGAGATATCTGAGTAATCTGACATCTGAAAATATTAGCATAGGTTATAATCAATGAATGCATAGGTCATAAGCAATGCATTCTGCAAGGGAATTGTGAAATATATAGGCTAATTATCTAAATAACTACAAAAATTTGTTACCATTTTATTTAAGTTGTATTAAAACTTGTACTCCTTAATTCTGCCTTGTTTAAAGAAAGGACAACTATTATGTATCTTCAGCAGTTCTACTAATCCAAGTTCAGTTAGGATAACTGGAGAAAATTGACCAGTCAGATTTGATCTTAGTTCAAGATGCCTTGAACTAAGATCATTGTTTATACAACCAAAATTCTAAGTTCAGCTTGACTTGATATAAATTTCAGGTGTTTGAACTCAGATTAACTTATATGCAACAGGGCCTTTATGTTATACTTCAATCAGTAAGAACGTCTGGAAACACGTCTCAACCGCAGCGCAGCTACGGCAGAGTATTTGCCGAACCTTTTGATTACAAACTTTAAACACAAGGTCGTTCAAAATATAAATAAATAAGTCGGTTAGCTTTTAGAAACAAACTATTTATTTCCTGCAGTATGCAGAAATATCATATACTTCCTTTTTCTGGAAGCTTATACATTCATTTCTCAGAAAACTTGGAAGTTTTCTGGTTGTTGAACTCTTCGAGCTTCAGTCTGCAGTCCTCCAAGGCAGTGAGACGTTTGCCATTTTGACATTCTACAGGGAACGGTAAAGGTGGAAGTTGGATGGGGTAATCACTGGAGAATACTGCGATGTGAATAACACATCCTACTCAAAGCTACGTAACTTTTAACGGCCATCATGTATTTGTGTGGCCTGACGTTGTCGTGGTGAAAGAGACATGGTTTTTCAATTCCGGACTTTTCTCCTCAATGCCGGCACTGAGACGATCCAATTGAGAACAGTATTTCTTGGGGTTGCTAGTCCCATTATTCGGAAGAAGTTCGTAATACACGGTTCCTTTTCAATCTCAACATATTCATTGCATAACCCTTCTCGGATGCAACCTTGGTTTAGGAACCGATACTGGTGACCATTGACAATGACGTATTTTATAATAGAGAATACCATGTTATATGGACAAATTATCTAAGCGATTAAGATCAAACGGAGGATACTTCCTGGAATGGTAAACAAGACTGCCAAATCAAGCCACCTCTTCAAGGAGAGATTCCCGTGCCTCCAGGGGAGGTTATAGGCTAATACTAATACTGGTGCCTGCCCAGTCTTGTGGCATGATTTACACTTTCGGGCGTTGTATGCAATCCACATCTCATCTTAAGTTACCAGCCGTTGCAGAGAAGAATCGTTCTGATGTGGCTCAATAAAGAGGCACAGATGGAAACGCGCTGATTCAAATTTACTTCACTCAGTTCATGAAGATCCCACACATAAGAATATTTGCATAGCCCAGTTTTTTAAAGTTTCCTGTCTACAGTGACCCGAGCTAAATTGACCTCCATCGCCAATACTCAAGTTGTCGTTCCTGCATTTATAACTATCGTTTTATTAATTCTTTCCACGTCCGTATTCACTGGCCGTCCTGATCGAGGTTTGATATTTAGGAAGAAATTGTGACCTCGAAATCGACTTAATCTTTTTCAACTACATATTCCCCGTATACAATATACATTTTCCGCCGGCATTGAGACAGTGACAGCAGCATTTACTGCGACAGTAAAACAGCATAAGATGTCAGAAATATTCACTTGCTTTCCATAGTGTGTAAACATAAGTTCACGCTATTTCATTCAAATTTCATTCACAAACAGACACAGACACACACACACACTGACATATCCAATTATGAATGAGCCAGTCGTTATTATTAAAAATAATAACAACAACAATATTAATAGTATTATTAATTACGATAATAATAATAATAATAATAATAATAATAATAATAATATAAAAGGGTAGTTTAAAGTAAAATATTAGTTTTGGGAATTAATGATAAGAATTTATTTCTCTTGAAGCTTTAAAAGTGAGATTTAATTCTGGTATACAAGAGCAATGTTTCCTTTTTAAACTATTTAAACATTTAATGGTAATGTCAATAATATTTCATTTTATATGTGTATTTTTTTACTAATGTAAACATTTTTAATAACTTTGTTAAGAATATATTTTATTGTTTAGACTATGATTTTATATTATTATACAGTTATAATAAATAGGGAATTGTATATAACGACACGTTTCTAATTTTTTGCGGCTTGTCAAGGGGTTTTTGGTTTATCAATTTTAGTATCTATAATTCATACTCATGGAAAGTTTATTTTGCTTCATTTGGTTTGTTACAATGTTCATCTACGTATGTATTATGTATGTTTTTAGCTATTCCTTTGTTTTAAGTAGATATTAATATACATAATATTTCAAAACTTGTTGGTTTTTTTCCTTTAATATTTTTCATAAATGACGGTTTCTTTGTTGAGGGGGTTTAAGACATGTATTTGATTATGATTATGTATAATACGGACTAAGATTAAAATTCTGAGAGTTTGTGTTGTAATAATATTAGCTAGTTATTCATAATTTTAATATTATTTGCTATATTATATATTTTACTTTTTGTATATTAAATATAATCTATCTTTAATTTTTTTTAAAGAAATGCAATTCCTACTTTATTTTTAGTTTTGAATGAGGACATCAACCAGAACGTTTACAAGCTGGCATTTATCTACTATTTTATATTTTGTTTGCTCCTTTCCTATTATTATTATTATTTTTATTATTATTATTATTATTGGTAGTAGGAGTAGTATTATGATTGTTGTTATTATTACTATTATTATTATAAATAGTACCAAGTATTATATATTTATATAAATATTTAAATAAGTTAATCTTTCTTTATCATGTATACATTTTTAAGAACCTTTATTTATATTCTAGAATAATTTTGGTTATTTTTGGTTAAAATACCAATATGTTTAATACATTTATGGCTACCTAACGAAATGTTCAAGCTCTGTATCAGGTTCAGTAATTTCAGCAGGAGTTTTACTTAAATTGGCAAGACATGGACTTTACGGCTATTTGAATATTTAATGGGAAATTGGTATATTTATCAATGTACATTTTTTAGCTGTTAGATTGTTGGCAGAGCATTTAGTTAGATTAATATGATAATTACGTCAAGCTGATATGAAGGCTTTAATTTCTTATTCGTCTGAAGCTAATATAGGTTTAGTAATTTGAGGATTAATAATATCAAATATTGAAGGATTATAATAGCCATTGTTTTAATAGTTGCTCATGGTTTATTTGCTCTAGCTTTACTTTGTTGAGCTAATATTAAATATGAGCTTTCAGGTAGACAAAGACAATAATTATTAATAAAGGTTTATTTAATTTTAAGACAAGAATGGCATTATGCTAGTTGGATAGGTAGAGTCAGACTGAAAGTTTCAATGCCATAGCCGGGATTTAAACCAAGGATCTCCCGATCTCTCGCCGGTTTCTCTGCCACTGAGCTACCATGCCGGCCTAGCACTGAATTTCTCAACACACTCCCATGTTTTCCGGTAAACCACAAGGTTATCTCAAATTACTTTGAGATGACAACCCTAATGGCGACTTACAACGTTGTAAGTACTTTACACACAGAATTAATAGCATAGGCAACTATTATGGTCATTTAGCATTGGAATATTTTTTTTTCACACAAGCTGTGTGTAGGACAGGACTTAAATAGGTAGAGTCACACTGAAGAATTCAGTGCCATAGCCGGCACTTGAACCACAGAATCTCCCAATCTCTAGCCGGTTGCTCTGCCACTGAACAACCATGACAACATGCCGGCATAGCAAACAATTATTCAATTATGATGGTTTTTATTAACTTCTTGCAATATAGCAGCACCTCCCTCTTTAAACTTATTAGGAGAAATTGATTTATTAAATAGAATAGTTGGTTGAATATGAACAGTAATAGTTCATTAATAATAATAATTTAATTTTAGAGCTGCTTATACATTATATTTATATTCCTATAATCGACTTGGAATTTACTGTTCTGGGATTTATAGAAGAAGAGAACGTTATTGTCGAGAATATTTATTACTAATATTACACTATTCTCCTTCTAATTTATTAATTTTAAAAAGAGATTTTGTATTAATTTCGTTTTAAATTTCATAAGTAGTTTAATTAAAAATGGTAATTTATGGTGTCATAGCCATAAGAAATTATTTTAGGCTATAATATATTTGTCGTTACGTTTTATTGGATTTTTTATTAATACTTATATGCTTTTTAAAATGTATTTTAATATATATTGTATAATGAATAATATAATTTATTGAATGGTAAGTGGCTAGATTAAAATTTTCACTATTTATGTTTGAAACATAGAAATCTCATGCTGTTTAATTTTATCTTGAAACTCCCGAACAAAGTCTGGCGATACTTTTTCATATATAGAAATAGTTTCCCAATATAGTTTATCTTAAAACTCCCGAATAAATTCTACTGCTAATTTTGCACGTTTCTGATAATTACATTGAAATCCCATACCAGTCAACTTTATCTTGAAACTCCAGAATAACATCTTCTGATAGCATTTCTCTGAAACACATTTCCAATCAACTTTATCTTAAAACTCTCATATAAAATCTTCTGATAGCTCTCATTCTCCGATATATACTCCGAGTTATAAATAAATCCCATGAAGAATTTAAACTTTTAATTGAAAAAAATAAAGGTTCTACATTCATTTTCATTTCTATTTTCTCTGTCATTTTTTATAATAATTTTATAGGTCTATTTCCATATATCTATACCTGAACTAGAAATATAGTAAAACCCTAAAGTCTTCTTCAGATGCTATCAATAGCTGTATATCTGTTTAATTTGTGAAGTAAAATTTATGAAGACCTTCAAAATCTAGACTTTATAAACCTCGTCAGATATAAGATGGTTATTAAAATGGTAACCATTTAGTAAACAAACATTTTAAATTCTGTAAATCCAATTATGTGAACCATCTAACACGAGCCATTTAATCTGGGCTTTATCTCGTTTTGTGCGGGTCACCCTTTAACTAAATATATATGTCAGGGTATTTTTTTTTTTTTAATTTTTGTTCATAGAATGTCCAAAGATTTTTCCACCTTTAGAATCCTTTAGATGACAATTTAGCTAAACTATTAAAGTGCAAATGCAATGGCCGAGATCAATTTCAACCAATCGCGGTCATCTGACTGGAGCAATATTGTCGAAACATGTCATTGCAGCTGATGTTCATTTCTTTGAATTTTTGGCGCATCTGACGTCCGTTTGTTTAATCCTCTGATTTGGTTATTGTTAACATGATGACAATCCAGCGAGCTGGATAATAGCTCTCAGCTCTACAATTGTACTTTATAAACTAATTCAGTTCCAGTTGTGCCGCCGCACAGCACTGTGAAAGTATCTCGAATATAGATAACTTCGAGCTACTTCCTCGAGGTCGGTTGAAAACAAGAAAAACAAACAATATCTGAGGAAAAGGGAAGGCAACCAGACGAAGAGGTTCAGTTTCAATAAACAATTTGTCGCTGTCTCCAAATAGAATTTATACCAACTAGACTACGTTGCTACAAATTTCCAATCTGGCTGGAGTAAATAATGTCACACAATAACTTAATCAAAGGCCAAGAATAGAACACCGTCTATCAGAACAAAATGCATGTCGATATCTACACATGCGTGAATTTCACACGAAACACTGCATTTCACTTTGTGTCTAGAAAACTTTTTAATCTTAACTTTCGTTTGGTAACTACTAAATGACTCTCAAGAACAGGCACCCCCTAATGTGAGTTTTGTAAGAAAATGCTTTCTTATTCCTACAGTAAAATTCCACTACATAAGGAATCAGACAAATACTGAGCCACACTCTGCCTAACTGTACATATCTGTCCCTCTCACATTTCACTGGCTCCATACAGGTATTACACAATTACTGTGAAATTAGCCCAGCATATAGATCGCCATTTGACATTACAAAAAACAATTCCCCCACACATTAGCCCTTGCCATTCGAAATTTTCTAGAAATACCGCTACTTTAATTCTTAAAACAGAACAGGCCAATCGCAATTCCTAAAATCCACCCCAATAGAATATTAACATTTCCGAATAAAACTTACCCATAAATATTTTAACAGTAAGCGCCATTGACCATCTAGCTCGGACTCATTTTCATTCCCCATTAAACACGTCATAAATATAGGTACAAAACCGCAATTCTGGTATGAACTACCCGAAGAAATCCCTATGCATAAGTACTATACTCATTCATTTATATTCTCACTCACACGGAAAGATCACCCAGCAACAACTTCTGCATTCGCCGTTAAATGTTATACCCGCTACATTATATCTCGTATTGAAAGAAGGAAAAGCCATTATCCGAAAATCCCAAACTAAATAGATTTGAGGTGTAAAATCTGTCAGATTCTTAGTTGATTGTGCTAACCTTTAGCAATGTAAAATTCATCTATACATCCCGATCCTGTGTCACGGAGCACACACTTCACAATACGTTTCCTGTCTAGCTCCAAGCGACAACTGCCTCTTCCAAGGTACCGGCAGATCCAGGTAAACATTAATCACCAAGGCATAAGATGCGAGAACAGGCAACACCTCACATAAAGAAAGAGACGGTTAACGGGCAAAGCTCACATTGACGCTCTAAATATTTGGAGAAACATTGCTTCAAAATGTTTACTTAAAGTTTTATTTAGTTCATAATGTGTTAGTTCAAATAAGGAATGAAAATAACACCGTTCTGCATTTAAAAACTTTTTATATATTTGATAGAATATTCTAAAGGAATTTTTGGTGCTGAATTTGCAACTGATCTCCGTTTTCTATCGCCATATCAGGTTTTCAAACTATTAATCAATAACTACAAATAAAAATTTGTGAAACGTAATAAAATACTTTCAACAAGAATTTTGTGTGAAAATTTGGCCAGAATTTGTTATTTTCTCTAATTTATTATTGCTTAATAATAATTATAAGCACATTCTTAACCTTACCTCAATATTGCATTTCAAATTTGTAACATTCAGCAATATTCAACCATCATGTTAACACTCCACTTCGCTTGACACCTCATTTCCATATATTTTATATCTTGATGAGATCTTTCACCCTGTTCCGCACTAAAATTTCCTAAATATCAGGGAAACAATTTAAATGGGATGGAGGGAAATGTATTTTGACACTTATACTGCAAACTCTGTTTGAAATTTTATGGCACCACTTTCACTATATTAATATGATCTGGGTCTTTTTTTATTTCCAAAGAAATTAAAAACAACATTTCTGAAAGTACTCCAGGCATCCTTCACTTCTGGACTCATATAGGTAGTATTTTTGCACTGACTGTCCATCATCAGTTTTCGAATTTTTGGGCCAACGAATATACCAGCTTTCATTTTTATAGGTTAATGAAGGAAATGTAACACAAAGATATTTAAAACACCGACTGTCTTTATTTAGAGTTTCTACAAATTGATTCATTAAACTTAATTTTACATAGATAGGTGGCAACATTACTTTTAAGGGATCAATAAGAGCTTCATTTTTATATATTTTTTCACCCGGTATTAAATTATTGATACGTGATCACTATTCTCATTCGCAATGTTGTGATCTAGCTCTTCTGTCTCATTCACATAAGAAACAAGGGTATTTTGTAAAACCAGCCAGCTGACTAAGAAATAGTCCAATAATCTTGAAGTCTTCACAGACTAGCCATAGATAACTTTCGTACTGCAGTTTTTGAAACAAAAACTTCACATTTTCATGTGTTACCTTTAAAATAGAGTGGGCTACAGGAATGGAAGCACATACAAACTCCCCAAATATTTGGTGCCTGATCTAACAAGGAGCATAATACACAGGCAGCATAAAAGATTTTAAATGTTAAAATCAATATAGGGGAGGAAAACAAATAGACTCTCAACAACTTGTTTTCAAATGTATTTTATATTTATGCGGCGTATATTCATATAAATGTCAGGAAAATGTTAAATGAGTGACTAAGATTATTTAATATGCGAAAAACAGTACGACTTTATTTTGTGTTGCGCAGGGTAACACTAAATTTTGATTATGAATATTCACTGAATATTATCATTTGGGTCTTCTCACAAAGTAAGAAATATACATTAAGGATTTCACCTTCCTGTTTATAGATATGATGAATGCAGCTAGATAAACATCGCTAGGATTTACAACAAATATTTTAACCCCTGGACATTTTAAGGGGAAGACATTTTAAGGGATATAGTTTTTGGATTTTAATAAACATAAAAATAAACATAATAATAGTTATATTATATCACATTTTAAGAAATAAAGATGAAATTATAAGCTGTTGAGCCTTTCTAACAAACGATAAGCACATTGTAATATTACTACAGTACGTATATTACGGAAAGCATTCAAAATGATCTGTGAAAAATTCTGACCTGCTACGCAAAAATGGTTTTCAGTTTTGCAATCAGTGTAAAATTGTGATTCAGAAGGCTCATTTATTATAAAAAAAATCCATGCAGAACAGTGTAATCATTATTTGTATTTATGTATGAGATATATGCTATAACCACAAATTAAATAGCGCTTGTTTCCATTTCATATATTAGTTATTAAAAGCTGAAATAAAATAGTTCTATCGATATCCGAACATTGGATGTAGGCAAGGTCGGCCATATCATAATTCAGGAGGTAGTAAGGAAGAAAAGAAAGAAGAAAAAAACAGTAAATAAACATGGTCGAATGCGTCATTTACCACTTGAGAACTAATGTGAGTATTACAGTCATAACCTGATAAAATGTCCCTTCCTATATATCACAAATTATTAATAGACTATTTCACTGAATTGTCTTTTGAAATACAACTCGTGTTTTCACTTCTTACGACAATTCAAGACCGGAGCGAAGCGACGAGTGTAAATTATCGACAAGATGTACACACCTGTGGTAATGCTTATGATTATATTTATTAGAGTTATTAATTATGTTTTATTATATCGATCCATTTATAATTTCCTTGTATGGAGAACTGTTTCTGCTTGTTTTCTTTTAACGTCCTGTTAAATTGTTCGACAACAAATATCTTGATATTTGTGTGAGTTGAATAGCGATTGATACTATATTCCCTCATCAACCCTTTAAACTCTTTATTGCAGACTTCTTTATCTTTTTCAGTTTGCTGATATGTAGAGACGCATCCACTTACCTTGAAAATATCTTTAAACGCATTTGCAACATCTTTACCGGGTTTGTTTTTTAACGGCACATGCCAAACTAGGTTAGAAAGCACACACATAAGAGTGATTATGGACTTGTATCCCTTAGTGCCTTTAGAAATACTTTTTAAATCTTCGGAGTCCATTTCTGCCAGATCAGCTTGTCACAGGCCATCAATACCATATGCTATAACTATTTGTGAATCAATTTTTTTTTCTGGCTGGTTTATGTGATTCATCTATTTCAGTGGGGGTTGATTTAACTTTACTATGTGTACTTTTGGATCATAATCAACACTAATTTAGATCGACACCTTGCCCGATTGCGTTTTGTTTTAAAGGTAGATTTCTTGGATCCAGGTTTAGCAGAAATGGATAATACATATTATGGTGGTCCATCGTTTGTTTTCTTATTAACAGGGCTAGTGTTATTAGTTTGGCTTTTACACTTGACAGAATATCTTATCATCGTTTATTGTGATAAAATTACTTGAAATCTATGGGGATATAAAGTTACTCTCTGTCGTCATGTTTCCTGGGCAATGCTCTGATTACGATTTTTATTAGTTCATATGTCCCATACATGCATGTGGTAATGGTAGTTTTCCAATTCATTTATAAGACAAAATACCTAAGACAATAACAGTAACTTATCATACAGTTGCGAAAAGCACGTGACCATCGACATATGTTGTTTACTAACTGTGAAATGCATATTATCACCAGATTTAACAAATATTGGTTGTATATGCCAATTTAGTGTCACTATAGTATCATTTGTTTGTTTTTTATTTCTATAATTGTTCATCTTCAAGGTTTGATTCAAAGAAAGTTATTTCACAGCTATGGAACATTGGGTAGAATTTACAGCCATTACCTTTTTTAATACCACCGATAGCTATGTGCTTTATTAGGTTTCTGCAAGGCTCACAGCATCGCATTTTTCAACAGGTGAATGGTCTTTCACCAGTCGCTTCCCTCCAAAGTTATAGTATTCATCTCCAAATTCTAATTTACGTTTCACCTGCCTACCTCTAATTAATGCAGCATCAAATGTATCGCCTAATGGTGTAGCAGGATTGTGTTGAATTTCTTTGGCTGCCAGTTGCAATCCTCTTTGTGCCTTAACCCCAACTCTTGATTGTCTCCATAGAATTTGTCGTGATCCATATATTTTGCATCCACGTTGTTTATTGGTGGCTCCCGTTTCCTAATCGTCATTCTAACTTGGTCTTCTGGCCGCAATAACTGTACTTTTTTCTCTTCTGAAGTTACACGTGTGCATTTCTGGCAGTTTCCCTCAATTCAAAAAAGTTATTTAAAAATGTTAACCATACTTGATGCTAAAACGCTTTTTGAGCATCTAATTAAATACCGGAGTATATCTGCAGCATTTAGATTGGTTTCCATATTCGAATCCAGCATGCTATGCTGTTTCAAATACATGCTATCCTTATTTCTGTACTGTGAATACCGGATTTCCATGCTACATCGAAAATATCAATGCGGTTTAAAAGTCGACCAATGTTATCCAATAAAACATGTGATTTTTTTTTTCCAATTTAAGTTTATATAACTCCTTTACCAACTCTGTCTGAAGAAAGTTATGAATTAGCTGTAGGTGTTCCAGTTAATTCCTCTCATATTGGTTTGAACATATACTTTTTACCTGAGCTAGATTTTCGTCTTCCGTTGATGCATAATTATTTTCGTACATGGCATTGGATTTTATAAGTAATTCTTGATGGTTTAAAAACTGTCCTTACCATACCATATGGAACATTTTTTTAGTAAACACAGTGAGCAAACCATCGGTTCCAAAGTACGCTTATCCTTCGATAAAAATATTATCTCCATTATGTATTGCTTCTGAGTTTCCAATGCACAACTTGGTACGATCGGCACTAATCTCGAATACTGTAGGTCTTTGTTTTTCATTTAGGTACCTTCCTAATTTTTTCCTTATATGAATAGTACTATAGGCTGTTATAGCTTGTGGTTGAGGCATAAAAGCTTCATCTTGTGGATGATGCATGAAAAGTTCTTTACGTTTAGGAAGTGGAATTAACTCGTTATAATATTTTTTCGACCAATGTGTGTAATTCATTCTTGTTTCTGTGATTGTGTCTATAGTGGGTTGGTCATTTATATTCATCATCAAAAATAATAAGCACCAGCATAAACACCGTGACGTTATTGCAAAATTTAAACCTAATGTACCGTTTAAAGAACTTATTATTCATGAATCAGCAAACCCTTACGAGTTGCCTATTCGTCATCTTGATTCGTGGCCGAGTGGTTAGACCACCTGCACCTCACCTAGACGGCCGGGGTTCAATCCCAAGCGACCGCATGTGAGATTTGTGGTGGACAAAGCGGCGCTGCGGCGGGTTCTCTCCGGGTACTCCGGTTTCACACGCCATCGCATTCCACCGGTGCTCCATCATCATTTATGTATCATCAATGTCACCGCCTGCGGTGCCATAAGTAGTTAAAGCGGGCGTTATACACTACAAAAAAAATCGTCTTGATTCAGTCAGAGATATTAAACTTGCTATTACTGATGAAAACGATAGTTTTTTTTGGTTCTAAAGTGGAAATCGTTCCACACATTCACTAATTTTTTATTGTTAAATGGCCTGAAAAGCATTGAACAATACCAAATGAGATAATTTGAGCTAAATGATTATACCAGGCATATACTTTAAACAAAGCACTGGGTAATTTATATACAGACCTGGTACTAATTTTCCGTTTAGAGGAATTGTTTACATGCATTTTAAACCTCACGGAAAGGGAGCGAATGGGTTGTTTAATAAGGATGGTAATATCAAACTTATAAAGAATTACTTTCCACAAATGTTGAATACAGCATATCTTAAGAGCTTTGGTCAGGTGATAGAAAGTATATCACCCTGGTTTAGTAAGCGATGTGCTCATTGACCTATTTGTTCCAAAAGCAGATTTGCACTTGTATAAAAGAGCTCGTTTTATCAGCGACAATAAACTTAATTATCAAGCAGGACGTATTTATGAAGTATCGTGTTCTCTAGAATTTGTATTTAAGTTATTTTGATATAATAAGCAACCGTGGAGCAATTTAGGTTTAACTATTTCTTTCGAGAGAACAGCTGGTGAATATGCATTTCTTTTTCATTTTTTTTATGATGGGATACATTGAAAGTCGATGGGTCAGGTGATAGCTGCAACATATGATATTAACATTGTTATAAAAGAATTTAAGATCAAAGTTCCAATTATAGGATATCAAACAGAATACGTTCTGATGCAAAAGCGGAGGCTGGGAAAAAAAAGCCGAAACGGAAATTTAACTTTATCGTTTGGAGCGTTGCATAGGAATTTAATTTTACTGGAAAGAGCATAAACATGAATGTTACTGCATCATTAAATAATCTGCAGCTTCACATAGCAATATGTGTATTACACGCTTTCAAACAAATAGACTGGAAGATCAAAAACGATATTCTGTCGAATATGATCATTGAGAACTGGTCATTCAAAAACTCAAGAAATGAAGATCTTCTGGCAGAAAGGCAAACATTGAAAATTATGAATCATTGTTATCAAGTTCCATATGACGTGGTTCTTTGAGTAAAAGATGGGGCGGAAATAAATGTGTTAGAGGGGATGTCGATCAACTTACTCTTAATCAATTTTGGCTGTAATGAATATGACTATTCGTAAAACATTACATTTATAGATAAAATCAGCTCATAAATACTTTTGAATTTGGCACTAATATTCCAGATAACACAAGCATCTACCTTATTATCAGTGGCGACAAAACAATGACTATATTTAAAAAAGGTTACAGAAGAAATTTAAGTATATTAAATGAGAATTGATGTAATTACTATTCTATCATTCTATATAATATTTAGCAATTTTAATCGAATTCTGTATTATGTTATGAGATACATTCACGATTTCGTATATCTTACTGCGGAAGACCAGGATTTTAATGCAGTCGATTAAAGAGCCTTACATGAAGTTTTGTTGTTTCAAGAATATTATAAGCTCACAATCGATGGTTCACTCAATTCCCACGCATTAACTTAGTTAATTCAAAACGATGCGGAAACATGAGTAACCCTTTCGGATTTTATGCCTTATTTTTCCCTTTTCACAATCAAAATTTGATGCTTTCCCTGTACTGAAAAAAAAGAAGAAGAAGGTATTATCTTAGAGCTTAAAAGTATGAACTACTAATTTAAAGCGATTTTTCACAACTGTGTCAAATATGGCCCTACAGATTTTCAAAGTATACAAAAACAAAAACTTTTTAGAAACCGCTAGAGATGATTATTATAACTAAAATACACTTCCGGAGGACGAAGTTAATGTTCATATAGAGCATGTGGTTTCTTCAAAAGCGTCTATATAAATTATTTTATTCATGCAAACCCAGGGTGCTTTTCAGTGACTTATACAGTCTGTTTTTGCTCAATTGGCAGAAATCTGGACCTGCTAACTCATCCAACAATACTGATGAGCAACTGCATAAAATTAATATTAATGCACACAAAATTATTTTAATAATTTTCACTAATTCGTTTATTATTGTTTTGGAAATACGAATGATTTCTTGTGTAATGCACTATAAATTAAAGTAATGCAATTAAAATCAAGGTTGTCATATCCCCGAAATCATGGATGACCACCTCATCGATAAATGAAAGCAGCTTACTTTCTAAGTCATCATAAAATGCACATTTGTTTACTAGTACCCTTTGAAACAGTTTCACACTGATCTGTAGTGCTCGATCGGAGGTCACAAAATTGAGATTCGGTGCACACAAGATATAAATTAATATGACATGATTGAGTAGGCGTAGTCCCTACAACACGTTTCAAAACGTGTTGCAATATTTAACATTGCTCTCTGTCCGGCCTCGTTTAGTTCCTGCTAGTAGATAAACCAGTGATAGTGCTGATTGAAACATATCGAAATTACGAAACGGCAGGCTTTGGACACTAAACAAACTAGTAGATGATTCAAATATGTTTTGAGCGACAGGAGTAGAGCCCTTTCTTTAGATACAGTAAGGCTGTATCTTGTAATTCACTGTAGTGAATTCTGAGTTACTTTGATTGATTTATGTTCATTGTCTTTTGAAAACTCTTTATAATATCCTGATTTTGTTTGTATGAAGTTTAATACTTTTAGAAGTACAAGATGTTATTATTTATTAAATATATTGTGAAATAGTTGTTTTATTGTTTACTTTATGAAATAGAACGATATATAATGTCAATACATGTAATGACCTACTTTTGGAACAGATTATACCTAAGTGTGTGCTTTATCCTCTCTTTATACCACTGACCGCTCTGTGTTCATAACTGTTGCGCTTTGGAATCCAAGACAGAGCTTTACTGATCTGTTGTATGCTTTACATTTAGCATAAACTAAAAGGTAGTGGATACTCTGAAAGTAGACCTTAAGCTTTAAGGATCTATTAGTTACACTCAAAAGCTTCTTTAGTTACAACAATGCTGCATAGGAGTGAGTGATACGCTTTTGAAATTAGCATAAAAGGTATGCAATGATCGCGTGCGACTCATAAAGTGTAAACGCACGTTTAACAGTAATTTGAGCTGCTTTTGCATAACGTTTATATTATATGTAATAGGTATAGACTGCTTTAGGATGTGCTGTTAAAGCATTTTATGTTGCATCATTTTCCGGTCCATTATTTTTTTTTACTAATTAATCATGATATATACAGTATTACTTGTCTGAGGAATATTCTAGTTTGCTAGCTTTTTGGCTTACGCAATGCTTAACACGGCCACTCTACCTTTGCGAATTGCTAGTGGGTAACACATAGTCAATCATTCTAACAACAATTACTTTAGAAGTATATTAATTGACAATGTAGAATCACCACTGCTAATATAAGTAAACTCCTAACATTTAAAGTAAAACACGTTTGCCGTTTTCCTTCCTTTTACATACTCCTGTAGTCCGCTGCACTAGCTGTTTAAGAATTGCAACAGTTTTCTCCATTTTTGGTCTAGTTCTTTGCGGTCAATTGTTGGAGTGAATCTCACTTTGGTTGTTCCTACGAAACTCAACATAAATCTTTATTGCTCCCCACTGGTTTTGATTGCCCATTTGCCGTCCATCTCAATCTCACGGCTCACATATCAGCAACAGATTAATCACGATTGCTCTACTTAATGCTTCCGCGCCGAGTGCAGTGGAAAAATAAAAAAAACATTCAAAGCGGGCGAATTTGCGATTAGTCGAATCGATTGCTTAAGAGCATGGTTGTGAACATCCGTCGCCATAAATATTACAGCTATTGAATAGCAAAATATAGGTGTTCAGGGCTGGTTTCCAGCGCAGGAATAACGGTAGTAATCTTATTAATTAATTGTTTCTTCCACACCAGCCGTGTGTAGGATAAGAGTTGGAAAGCAGGGTCCGACTGAAAATTTTAATACCATAGCTGGAATTTGAACCAGGAATATCCTGGTCTGCCAGTTGTACTAACCACTGAGCTGCAATGGAAACATGCCGACACGGCATTAAATTCCACATTTGACTCACAAGTCTCCCAGTAAACCGCAAGGAGATTTCAAATTATTTTGAGATGGCATACCCCATAAATATTTTAAGTACTGGGTTGCTTAGCTTAATAAAGGAAGTATGTAGAAAATACGAATGGCATAGCAAGAGTTCTCTACCAGTCCTTCGGTAAAATTCCCACGCAACTTTGATGACGTCACAGTAGTCAGTTTTAGTGCGCAGCTGTCATAGATTGTTATAGTATTGCAGTACTTTGTGTGCATTAATCGTAATAATTAATTATGACTGGGTTTTGTTTTTGAGCTCATGCTTAGTTCTCCAGCATTTCACCCAACTATGATAACGTGACGCCGAACAAGCCAGATTTGCCTAGAGCATTCAATAGTTATGCACAGCTCTCTAAAATTGTTACAGTATGGCAGCATGGTGGAATTATACCAGATGTGGGAGGGCAAACGCTGCTTGTTGTCACTCTGTGGCATCACGTTGACTGCAATATACAGGAACAAGGCAAGGGGTTTACAGACGATAGCAGCACAGACAATAATAACACAGTTGTGAACCGAAAATGTGTGTGTATATCTACAAAAGAACAAATATTGCGCACAACACGATATATAAATAATAATGTATATCTTATACAAAGAAACCACTAACAGTGTATTGTAAGCTGGAGCACAACTAGACTATCACTCTAAGATACTTATAATTTTACGTGGTACACTTAAAGACACTAATATTACGTTTGGAAGTATTTATCGTGAGACGGGATCCTTTCGCTGATTCCGCCCATGTCTTTCAGTTGTTTGATATGCTCTTAAAAGCGTATTGAACAGGCCACATTACCACTCGCTTCTCACCTAGACGGACCGGGTTTGATCCCAAGCGGCCGCATGTGAGATCTGTGGTGGACAAAGCGGCGCAGGAGCGGGTTCTCCGGTTTCCTCCGTCATCTCATTTCACCACTGCTCCATCTTCATTCCATGTGTCACCAGTGTCATCGCCTGCGGTGCTACAATAGTAAAAGCAGGCGCTAAACACTACTAAAGAATTAAAGGTGAAACGCTATTAAGCAGCACATCACCTTCGAGGGTTATGCAAATTTACTTAAAACAACGAAATAATAAGAACTCCTATTAATTTGACCATGTCGCAACAGCGTAAACCCTCGGCTGTAAAAGTCAACATCACTCTATCGCCCCACGATATTAAAAGAGTGATTGTTGGTGATGGAATATCAATCTATGCTTATGGGCATTACAAAGTAAGTGAACGTATCATGAGAGAATACTACATACATTGTTCATCATTGCTAGCGTTGTGGCAGAAACTTGGGGCTTACACTACAAAACTTCCTAGTAAAGACAAACAAGGAGAGAAGAATAAGAACAATAAGAATGAGGGGTGGTGGGAGCTCTGGCATTAGAATACATTTCTAATGTCGGTCTCAAGGCCGTATAAAAGAGGAGAGACGCCTAACCTCTAATGCTAATTATCTTTATATAAAGCAAATAGAAATAAAAAAAACTGAAAATACTAGCCAGAGCTCAGAAAATATGCTATACGCTTCAACGCAAACAGCAGCAGCAACAACAACAACAACCACAAAAAATAAAGTCCAGGTAATCATCCTATAAGAAAAACATTTTGATTAAAAAAAAAGGGGCTGAAAAAACAGCAAACAGGAATAAAACACGAAGAAACACAAAATTCACTATACAATAAACGCTTAGACAACAATCACCTGTGGTGCTATAGTTGTAAAAGCGGGCGTTAAACACTATAAGATAACTTCGACACCAAAGATAATTCTTCTAGTGTTAACCTCGAAAAAAGATACAACATTAAGAAACAAAAAAGTTTGGTTATGTTTGGCTTACAACTTAAGGAAGACTGAAAACCATGCAAACATATGCCATCGCTTCACAATTTAGCTACTGAACATTGTGAAGCTTGCAAAAAAAAAAAAAAAAAAAAAAAAGAAGAAGAAGAAAAACACACACACACACACACACACATATATATATATATATATATATATATATATATATATAATATGGCTCTTAAAGGACTGAAAAAGTACTAAACAGAATACAGAAATGTTCATAAGGGATCCCAACTAGGGGAAAATATGACAAATCTGTAAAATACTGGATAGGCTCTAACAGCGGTCAAACCGTTCAGGAACATATGTAAAGGCTATAAAGCGTAATAAATGGTATGCAAAACGTCAGAAATGCTGAAATCATCACAGAAATTACTGCAGAAATGTATAAAATTGTTGCACAAACGACCAAAACTATCATAAAATGACACAAATTACCATCAAACATAAGAAAAGGGCTACAAGACATCATGTCATGCCCTAAAATACTGTTAAAGTGACCCTAAGCGATCTAAAATGACATCGGTATACCTTCGTCGTTGACACAAAGTCCATAAAGAGGTTCCAAAAAATACATTCGAAATGAACTGAAATAACAATTTGCCTGAGAGCTTAACACTATCGTATACTTCTGAATATATTCAAAATGACAAGCGGTCTGTAAGGAGGCATAATGCACTACAAAACACTGAAAAATAGACTTAAAATGTGCTAAAAAAACCTATAAAAGTGTTAAAACCATTATAAAGAATGCAAATACTGCAAAATATTAGCAAAACGCCTGAAATGGACTAACATGTCTGTTTTAGAGTCCTTTATACAATCAAAACGGTTCGAAGTGATTAGAAAATAAATAAAATGTCTGATGAATACCCTGAAACTATCTAGTCCAGAGTGCTAAATACCCTCCCCCCAAATGGCATGACATTAAAATCATTCTAAACAATAGTGACACCACTAAAACCACTTTTAAAATGCCGAAAAATGAATGTAAAAGCACTATAAACACTGAATAATAGTTCCAAAACCTACAAATATCTTGTAAAAGTGCTAAAAGGATTCGAAAACACTGCAAAATACTATAACAATGCCTAAAATACCTGTTTTAGAGCCCAAAATACCTTCAAAATACCGCCGGAGTTGAAAAAGAGATAATATGTCTGATGCATGTCCTGAAAACTAATTGTTCTAGAGCCCTAAACATATACCAGAATGAGAAAAGCATTCAAAACAACTGTGGAAACACCAAAATCACCTTAAAATCCCCAAAAATGTATGTGAAAGCGGTACAATCACAGAAAAGTGGCATCAAACGTACTAAAAATGACTATAAAAATACTAGAAAATACTGTATATATCAGCAAGTCGTCTGAAGAAAGGAATAAAATGTTTAATAGACCTAAATAACTCTCAAAATGGCGTGAAAATCAGTTGAAAATGGAGCGAAAATGTCTGATGAGTACCCTGAAACTATCTGTCCTAAAGTTTTAAAAATCTTCCAAATGGAATGAAATGTTTTTGAAAGCATTAGAAACAATAGCCCTAGCACTCAAAACCCCCTCAAGATATGCTAGTACATGATTGTACACACTCAAAAGCAGAGCAAAATATTGCAAAATAAAAAAAATAATAATACAGTAATAATAGTAATAATAATAGTAATAATAATAATAATAATAATAATAATAATAATAATAATAATAATAATAATAATAATAATAATAATAATAATAATAATAATAATAATAATAATAACCACGATAACCATAACAGGAATAATAATAGCAATAATAATAACGATAATGCTAACAGGAATAATAATAATAATGACAATGATAATGATGTTAGTATTAAACCCTTCAAACAGCACCCCAAGATACAAGACATCATTAAAACATGTCAAAATTCTTGGAAAATCATAAAAATGACTGTAAAACAAATAAAAGTACCTTGAAAAGAACCCTATAGGGTTGAAAAAATAATCCTAATTCTCTGAGGCTAAGTTCAGTTCCCCCTAGTCCTACCATGGCTCCTTGAATTTTCTATCTTCCCGTTTATGATGCTCATGCTAGGGTGTATACCCTCCTTGAATTTCCTATTTTTCCTATGTGTGCTCAATTGCCCCTGGTCCAGGATCCCTCTGTGTTAACTACGGTTCTGAACATAGAAGGAGCGGTAATATAAGTTGTCATATATTGTCCAGAAGAGAGAGTCAGTGTAACAATATAAGCGATTAAAAAATTAATCGCAAAATTTCATTCCAAGTAGGTTTCAATGCTATGCTCTGAAATTTTACTGAAGACGATTATGAACAAAATGAGTATTAGAATCCACTTTTCTTAAAAACAATTTACTAACTAATTTAAAACTAATTTATAGTTTAATTTAAAACTAATTTATTGTTTAATTTAAAACAAATTTATAGTTTAATTTAAACCTAATTTATGGTTTTAAACATAAATATTGTTCCTTCTCTAAATCTGAGGAGACAGAAAGAATCAGATTCGTCACTAAAAGGAAGAAGGAAGAAAGCTCTTATGTTCGGAAGAAAATTGTACATGAGGCCTTACTGGAACCGGAAGCAAGTTCCAGTATTGCGAAGTTATCACATGTGAATAAAAGTAAACCAGATGAAAAAGAAAGAAACATCAGTCATTGATCAAACTTAACTACATTCTGGACATTTGTCCGAAATTGCTATACCATATGAAATGGAATGTGAAATTTATAGACATTTTGAATTGTAGACCACACAATGTAGCGTTCGTGTATGAGCGAGTGCAGAGTTGTACGCGAAGTAAGCATCCACAAAATTGCCCGCCCACGTGGTTTGGCATTATAGGTTGAAATATAAGTGTAGAATGTAACTGAATAATAATAATAATAATAATAATAATAATAATAATAATAATAATAATAATAATAATCCTCATCATAATAATCATAACAGTAATAATAAATACAAGAACAACAACAACAATAATAGTAATAGTAATAATAGTAATACTACTACTACTACTACTACTACTAATAATAATAATAATAATAATAATAATAATAATAATTATAATAATAAAAAATACTACTACTACTACTACTACTACTACTACCACTACTACTACTACTACTACTACTACTAATAATAATAATAATAATAATAATAATAATAATGCTAATAATAATAGTAAGTGGCCGTCTTCATATCGCATAACAAAATAAAAGAGCATCAGCAATATGTCTCGTGTCACTTCTGTACTTCACACCTGAGAAAGTCCCGAATCTCATGCAATTTCAGCAACCAGCACGACAACATCGCAGCGACCAGAGTGAGAGAGTGAGAAGGGGAAGAGATAGGGAGGTGACGTCCGCGGAGATCTGGGGAGCACTGACTTCAAGGCCCGAGCAGGTACATGGCTTCTTAACCGTGGTACCCGATAAAAGTGACAATGGAGATAGCTGACAACAATGGACGGAAGAGGTAACAATGAGAGCTTCGAGACTGGAGGAAGGGCGCATAGTGCTTACGGCAATTGCTGACAGGATCAACGAAACTGAAAGAATTGGAATTGTACCAACTCAACGACAACAGAACACTCCGAAAAGTCAGATTGTTACAATGAAAATGCCATTATAATTTAATGTATGTACGTATACAAGGTGGTTCACCTGTCCCTTATTCTCTGGTTTTATGCAACTCGCAGATTACAGTCTAGCCTGAAAACATCGTTCCCGACACCCGTCATCTGCACACCAACATTATAGGCTTTGGCGCTAAAGGTTATAGCCGAACACTAGCGTATGTGATTAACGCGCGGTGTTAGAATGAGTTCCAAAATGCTCGATTCAGGATGGAATGTTAGCAAAAAGTTTACAATTTTTTCCCGCCTTCTTTCTTCCTAATTTAGCACAAAGCTAACTTGCTTATTTGTACTTTTATTGTTTTTCTCTTTATTTACGTTTATTCTAACTTAATCAGTCCAGTTACAGGAAACACAAATGAAAATGAGCCTTCTGAAGCATATCCATCCAGATTCTTCTAAATATGCAGGGATTATTACAATGTTTTAAAACTAACATTGGTATTTCAGATAATACTATAGAACCAGACCCATTTTCAGGGTATCTCTAAAACGAAAAATACACAAAATACCTAGGCTGATAATCACAAACTGTGCTTTCAGTTGAAAAGAAAATTAGGTTTAAACCCTATAACTTAACAAACTTCTCGATATCCACTAAATAAAATGTTTCCGACATGAAACTTAGTGATGAAACACACTTCAACTACGAAGAACAATGGATAATATGTTCGGAGTTCTAGTATTTTGAAGTTATTTTTATTAACTTTTTACGATTTGAAAATTTCCTTTGTTGTTTAAAGGCTTAGTGAAGATTCTTTTTCAAAATAATTAGAAAGAAAATTAAAGATCGAAGACTGAAGAACACGTAAAATGAACTTTCGCTGGTTCTTCTACGAATACCTTTATGTTTATACCTAAAATTATAAGAGTGACAAAAACTGAACTTACTTCACACCTTAATGAATAACACATAGAGAAGAAAAAAAGTTCACGCAGAACGTGGGACTTGAACGCTGCTATGCTGGAGGTGACCAGGGTACATGAAATTAAGCAGTTCAGCTACAATCATTGCGCCCGCTTGCTGCGTTAAAACTTGTAGGTATAGTGTCACACATATCTCCCTCTCCGCTACTGATGTCTTTATAACACTTGTTGACCCCTTTTGGTAGCTTAGGCCGTTCGTTTAGCCTTCATTCATTATAATTTATATTGTAGAACGTATGACAGCGATTCTATTGATATAATAGGTACTGTAACAGGAGTTAATAAGAGCATGTTTTTGGAATGGACGTAACTATTGCTGCTAAGGTCTACTTTCCGATGAAAAGCAGGCTAGATTTGCGTGGTCTCCAAATGGCCTACAAGCACGGTAATTTCGACCTTATTACTTTTAGAGTGTGAAGTGCTGCCTATCTCCAAAAATAATAAGGAACAGGTGAACCACTTTGTATAATATGTACTTTGTAGTGAATTGCATGGGTAGACGTTAATGTAAAAATAAAAAGGATCATAAATTTCAGGTGGACTCTCCTCCACAGTGGACAATTAAGTAAGAGTAATTTAGATTGAGAGACGAAATAAGAAAAAAAAGAGGTGCTATTGGGCAGGAAGTAATGGAAGAGGAAAAGTTTCAGTCAAGTTTCTTTACGGTGGTGAAAGCTCAGGGGAAAAAGACTTAGAGATGGCTACCTAAGGCAATAGTGAAGGGATAGTAAATATCACGGGATATGGTGTTAGAATTCTCCTAAAGAAAATAAATGAAACAGGAAATAAATTAGAGGAAATAGATGAAATGAGCCTTCAAATAAGGGAGCTCAAGGAACAGGTGGATCCGCAAAATACGGAGATAAAAGAACAATAATTTAAGGAGCAGTTGACCGTCTTAAGTAGAGAATTAAATAGATTAGCAGAAGGCTTTACGAGTCAGGACTCAAAACTAAGTGAATGTTTAGACATTAGGTACCAAGGTTTGAGAGAAAGGTGAAGGAGGTTCTAAATACCCAACAGGGGAAAACCGTTGAATTTCAAAGAGAATTACTTTCATTTAGGGGGGCATTAATGAAAAACTTAATTTTGTGTATGAGAGAGAGAGAGAGAGAAATACTACAGAAACTAGGAAAATACTTGCGGATGTGGTCGGAGCTATGAAAAATGCAGTACATAAGGGGTAATTGAGAGTTTAAGATCGTTTCAGTCTGAATTGGAGGCTGAGAGTAGAGCTATAAATCAATAGGTCACTGGACACCGCAGCACGTCTGGAGCTGGCAGAAAAGTTGCATGTGCCTCCTGGACGTCCGTATTTATACTCTTTTTAAAATTCATTTTGCGCCTCAAAATTACCCCGTTATTGGTCGAACGTTTTGCGTCTGTATCTCATTTCCCGGCAGTTTTCAAGTTGTCAGCTTGCCATTAGCCGAACTTTATGTACCCCGTTGACGTGGGACCTTATTTTCCTCCCTTGACCTCACACCCTGCATGGACATTTTGGAATACAAAGGTTGGTACATTTTCTTGACAACGACTTCAAAAATGACTGCGAGACGACGGGACTTTTCCTTTAAAAATTAAAGAAAGAAGGGAAAAATGATGCATTCGTCATACATATTCTGTTCTATGTATTTAGAAATGAAATATCTTAAATTATATTATAATGTTATAAGCACAAAAGAAAAAACATACATAGTTAACATTGCGAAAAATGTATGAAGTAAACTTCCGGAGTGCTGGGAAGAAGTTCCCGACTTTTAAACAAAATCCTTTGGATCTTTTTTGAGAAAATCCAATTTTCAAACATTTAGCCGTATATGGGGTAGATAATCTAGGATGAGCGATTTACTTGAAGACATTCTTGTCCCATCCTTGGAAAATACTAAATTTAAATATCAAGTTTAGTATTTAACCGACTTTTCATTTTTAAGTTATGTTGTACACACACACACACACACACACACGTATTCTCTCTCTCTCGCTCTCTCTGAACTTTTTTCTAAAATAGGATGTGTTCCAGCACATCATTTTCTCTACATGCTCCACTAACATCTCTTACAAAGGATTATCCTCTATGAACGTCATGCCAATCAGGATAAACATAAAAGTAATTGTCTTTTTACGTATTTCCTCGTGAGTATAAGGGAAACAAGGGAATATAATAGGCTGAAGCGTAAGTCAAATCATTTAAATGCTGTAACCACAGCATGATATTGAAATTCGGTTCTATTCCCTGACCAGGATTGAAACAAAAAGATATGAAGGAAAGACAATTTTCAGTTGAGAAAAGTATAAGAATTTTAAAATTAATACCAACAGCAAGAAATATTTTGGAAATGGTTAGCCTCACAACAAAAATGCATTGGACATATTGTGTATTTTATTGAGATCTACCTTTTTTTTTTTAATTTTTTGTTAGTATAAGTTTGTGTTTCTCGCGGGTGACCGGTAATGGAAAAGTCCTCTAGAAGGAAGAGGCCCTCAAAGTTATTTCAGAAAATTAAAGATACACCTTTCATATCTTAAACATTTGGTACTTTAATCAATATTGTTACAACCATTTTTGAGAAAATAAAAAAAATATCGAAAAATGTTCCTTGTTAAGGGTAATTTAAGCTGAGGGATTTTCTTGAAAATATTCCTGTCGCATTCTTGGAAGGTGCTAAACTTAAGTACCAAGTGTGATATTTAACCCTACTACAGTGTTTATTTTGCACATCCACTCAAGACACTTTTGGGCAAAAAATACTCATTTTTTCTGTTTCTCATAGTTATATATTTGCACATATGTGTACTGAAATTATAAATTTATAATTTTAGTAGTTTAATGTATTTATCATTCAAACTGCAAAATATAATAGTACAGCAATCCAATAATCGAATATTATAACAAAGAATGTTTCCATCCTTCTGCCCTATGATTAACTTTTACTAACAATTTTATATAAGATAGTTTCATGTATATCAGATGTTTCTTGCAAGTACATTTTCTACATTTAGCACACTTTACTATACGTTTGTTATCAGTTTATACACACATACGATACTAGCCTCTCTTCTTACTCCTATATTCATTTTCTTCTGATGTACAGACTGAAATTATGTCCTACTCTGCACAGCTTCTGGAGTAGCATTTCCTCTTGAAAAATCTCCTCCTCTCTTTATTTGCTAGCAAAGAGTTTCTACTGTAAGGACAGTATTCTTCGCTGTAGGGTGTTTACTTTCCATTGGGGGTAATTTGCCTTCCATAACATATGCAGTTATATGCAGATATAGGGACTACATTTGAGAACACAACAATAGGGCATCTGTTTGTTTTCCACTTTACTGTATAATTCACCACTATGTAGTCAATTGTTTCCACTGCTCCTTTTGTATCATTATGCGTGTGTTTTTTATGTTTTGTTTTTGATAGTGTTATACCCCGCTTTTACTACATATAGCACAACAGGCGAAGTGTGTGTATACGATACAAGTGATACTCCACATTGCAACCTTGGACTTATTCCCTGGAGGAAGGATAAGATGAGTGTAATTTCAGAGGGCGGCCAACACCCGCACAGGGAGAGAGACGCCGTATAGGGTTCCTAAAATTTGACAAACACTTCTTCATCTCGACGTGGTGGCACTAGAATACCGTAGCTCAGTTCCAGATAGATCATCTGAGTCCGCAGAAAGTAGCACCACCCCGCCACCGGCTGAGCGCAGTCACCCCCACGAAATGGCGCCTCTGCCGCAGTTCTCATGGACACTTATATCCCGAAAGAAACCAATTGGGATGAAAATTCTGAGATAATGAAGAATAATCTCCAGCATTTGCCTACTAACCCAGGAAAACTCCATAAAAACCCTTCATAGCGTTGTAGTGAAAGTTAACTTTTGATACTCTCACTGACTTATGCACTGTTGTGCAGAGTACTTTGCAGAATAACACTTTTGCTTTTCTTTGGGATATACGATACAAGTGTTCTGCCCTTTGAGACAGTAAATGTTAATGTGTAATTGGGAATCCCCTTGGCCTGCATAACTTTTGGTGGAATGAAAGGGTTGTTCTTTTCTTTCTTTTTTTTTTTTTTTTTTTTTTTTTTTTTTTTTTTTTTTTTTTTTTGCACAGTTCAAACATTGTTATATTTATCCTCATCAGAGATTGTCCTAGCTTGTAGAAGGTGGAAAAGTTGTCACAAGTAATGTTATGCCCTTTCAAGCATGGCAAGTCCATTACAAACTTAGGCCTTGATTTTTTTCAGGGGCGCTACCTGATCGGTTCCCGGTATATGGCTGAGTATTTCACACATAACTTGTTTCATTGTCACAAAGTATCCAAAACTGGATGCCATACTTTGCTGGTTTATTAGGCATATACTGGAGAAAAGGACAATTTCCCCTGAAATGCAACAAGTTCCTCATTTACTGCAACAAACATATTGGGCTTGTACAGTAAGTATTCTACAAAACCTGGCCGTGAGGCTCACGGTCCGTTTCCCGGTCATGTACTGCAAACTTGGCTAGCAGACGCACGGCCGTCACCCAGTCACACATGCGTGGACGCCAAAATCACATTAACAATTATCAGACTAAGCACAAAACATATCTTATCACAGGAGATATTGGCAATGCTGTCCATCTGCATCAATAGATCCACATATTTCTGAGGAAATTTTTATTCAAATGCATTAGCTCAGCTTCCGAAATAGCGTTAATTTCTGTCCTTATGTTTGTTCTACTTCTTCTAATGCGTGGAAATTAGTTTTGTATACTTTAGTTTTCAAGTTGCTCCACAAATAGAAATCACATTCCGTAAGATCAGGGGACCGAACGGGCCATAAACTCTTACTAATAATTCCATCCTCAAAACTTTCCGCAGTAAATTATGCTTCATTAGCTGTATGCGCGGTGGCAGAAGTCTTCTGGAAATATCCATACTGGCATTCGCTATCCTTCAGCTGTTCGAAACATGGTGCCAGTATATTATTTCTGTATCCTTCGGTAGGCTCATGCTAAACTCCTGCTAATAACAACAGACATATATAAGCATCTGGGTCAAGAATATCTCATTTTTTACACTTCATCTCCATATAAACTCGTTCCTGCGGCATTAGAATGGGTGTGTAAAATACTTTCAATTGATGGAGGAAGGAGCCGTTTCAAATCGGAATACTCATTTTGAATGCGAGAAGTGGCATACTTTGTTGGTCTTGGGGTCATGTAAAATACATTACATGCTGCATGCCGTCTCAGCTCTGTCTTCCGTTCAATTGAGTTATCCTCTGAAATCAGAATTCCACTGTTTACCAATTCCTGTTTTGGTGTATTGTCTGAGTCTTCCAGTGAAGGTAAAGTACTACATTCTAAAACGAGATCTTTATCTTCCATAGCTACCTCATCACTATCAGATATATTCATTCAGCAGTATGTTTGCTGGTTCATCATCTTGCAAAGGTCATCTTGAGAAAAACAAGATAGGAAACAAGCATCCCCAGTAGAAGTGAATCACTCTACAAAAAAAAAAAAAAAAAAAAAAACTCTCCCTTCCCTCATTTCACCAGAAATGGACGCGCCAGTGTTCAAAACAACAATGACTTCAGTTCATTATACCCGCCTTATTACACGCATACACGTTCCATTGTTGACAAATTTAATATGCTGAAGGTTAAAATACCTCAGTGAGAGACAAATAAAGTCAGCGGAGGTAATTTATTTAAAGCACATATCTTCAAAATTATAAACATCAAAGTTGTTTGCGGGATTTAAAATATATCCGAGCAACTTATGAAGGTTAATGGAGTTTTCGGTTTTGAGTTACACGAATACACGGACCCGCACGCGAACCTTTTTCTGGAAATCTGTCTCTCTCTCTCTCTCTCTCTCTCTCTCTCTCTCTCTCTCTCTCTCTATATATATATATATATATATAACATTCAGGGGACTACAATGTCTGTTTCCATTCAAATTTCGTATCGACTCTTTGGGTGGACTATTATACCTTATCTATGTACCTACTATGTATGTGATAGAGGAAACAAAAACGCAGCCTTATGTTCAGAAAGAATTCTAAGCATATTAGAAACTTAGCGAGATGGCACCGCGATAACGCGTGTGATTCGCAATTGGAAGGTCTGGGGTCGATTCCCTAGGACCAACTCATGGGAATTTAGGGAGTTTGCCATGGACTTAGGCGAATGATGTATGGTTTCTGGCATGCGCCGTATTTCCTGTACCTCCATATCGTTCCATTAATCATTGCATTTATCCATCACCCTGTTTGATCTGTTTCTGGCCTATGAGTGCCGGATATTGTGTTTGGTGCTGTGTTTCAAAGAAAAAGGTTGCTCTCAGTGAAATTGTGTTCATTCCTAAACCTGTGGTTGGTTGCCGGGGGACAAAAGATCGATATCGTAGTAATCAGCTAACATATCATTTATGTTTTCGTGAGGCTTGTAATTTAAGTCTTAAAATCATTAATATAAAAGTTAATGGAAAGCATATAAGTTATTATCAGAACTTCTGTAGAACGTTACATACATTGCATTCAATAAATTACATAGTTACCTATGTTTACAATCGTATTTGGGGCAAACAGAAAACGAAGTTAACTCCTCATTTATGTGTAGACACACGAGCACCAGCTCAATGGACCGGTTTTTGAGCAACGAAGACAAAAGGTCAAGTAGCCTGGACCCTAATTGATGCACGGGCTGATTGTGGGTATTCAGACCCGCCCATTGTCTCTGAATTCACCAGTTCCCGTAGCGCTGTTAAAATATAATAAGTAACTGCAATGTGATTATTTCAACACAGAGATTTGGAATTTCAATTTTTCTTAAACTCAATGTGAATTATATTGCAAATGCATGCTTATTGCACGCACTTGCCTCGCCATCTATTCTTAATCACTTTATGCGGCAGCGCAACTCTTTGCGCGGGAAGGTGAATATGGTATGACCTGCGTCCGACAGCTAATCAATATGAAAGACGTCGTGCGAGTGAGATAGAGCAAAATGTACCAACCTACAGCTCCGAGAACTCCCGAGTACTTGCGAAACTGGCCGAGAGTGAAATAATTCAGGATGAAGTACCTCCCATGTAACATCCTCAAGTTCATACACCCTCATGCTTGATGATACCCCAATAACCGTAGAAATGTAATATATGCGAAAGAAAATTATAGAGGCGGTATTAGATAAGTCTGAAGTTCATACCTCCATGCTTGTTATCTGACACCGATAACAGAAGCACATTTAGAACAATGTAGAAGATTCTCATGGAAGATCTGGTAAGATATATGCAGTAGATGTTCACACCTCCAAATGCTTTTGGATTCCCTGATACTCCAAAGTTGTTTAATATGCGTCTAACATAATCGTAAAAGAGAACCACAGAGCTTTACATCTCTATGCGCCTTCTGCTACCCTAATAGTACCAAAGGTTTTGCCGTCATTCACAGGAATAACAAGAGTGTGCAGCAAAACTTCATACCTCTACATGTCTTCTGTTACTCTTTTACTTCCAACGATTTAACGTTCATTTGTACATCGTCGCTATATTCTAATGTCTCAATCACTGCGCTCTTGCCTTCCCAAGAAGGTCTATCCATGTAGCTTGCCTATAGGAATTACAGAGTAGAACTAGTCTTTAAAAATGTCCTAGCTGGAGCTCCATCTACGGATGTTTGTCTCTGAGTAGAACTGGATTTTTAGAAAGCAATGCCATTACTGGAGATTGAAGCATGAATCTTTGGATCCACGTGGTTCATTTCTCGGGTGTGGCATTGTAATTTTCAAGTCTGATTTGATTTTTCAAAGTAATGCCTTCACATTTATTTCATTCATTAGGTGAACTGACACAGGCTATTAAAGCTAAGCGAAGGGAGTTTCTGTTTAGTGTACCGACTTTTGACAATTTTTGATTGAGTGAAATTTGTTATGTTTAGTAACTTGCATTGAATGGGCTAGAAAATTAATATTTATGTCAGGTATGTATTTTAGTATTGTAATTTGAAATATATACTTCGTATATGTGGCTTTGAGAGTAATAACTGGCAATTTGGAAATGACATTGACAAATTTGTATGGATATGTTTAATATTTTCAGAGTATGGCCAGGCCGCGCAGTGGCCGATTGGTCAGACCACTTGCCTCTCACCTAGACGGCCCGGGTTTGATCCTAAGCGACCGCATGCGATATTTGTGGTGGACAAACCGGCGCAGGGGCGGGTTTTCTCCGGGTTCTCCGGTTTCCCCCGCCATCACATTCCACCAGGGCTCCATCTTCATGTACCATCAGTGCCATCATCTGTGGTGCCAGAGCAGGGCGTTAAACACTACCAAAACAAAGTGTGGCATATAAGATTAAACTTTGAAACCTCAGTATATAGGTAAGCACACATAGATATAGTGACTTAGGCTATAAAAGCCCAGTGATACAATTTTTAATGTTTAATTCCTGTCTTAAGTTTTAATGCAGTAGAAAGTTTGGCATATTTACTAATAAGCGTAATGAGAGATTCTGTTGGTATGTACGGGGTCCTGAACGCCTTCCAAATTATACTCCAATTGTTATTCGGATACTTTGCTTGAATTCCAGATAATTTCACCTTTTTTGTGAGTAAATATTTATACAGTATCCTCGTCCGTATTCCCACTACCACATCTCTCAGGGAAGCAGGAAACTCTCTCAGCAATTCCCAAAGGGGCCGAAAAATTACTGGAATAGTTTCAAGCCTCTGCGGTGACCGTTGCAAAGCAGCCCAATACGCAATATCCTGTACATCTCCAATCCCAGCCAGAGCTTCCAGTATCCCTTTCACAAGAAGATTACAAGAAAAGGATTAGACTGATACACCATAAAAAAACAAAAACAAAAAAAAAGAAATTTCTACCTTGGCGATAATAGTAGTTGATTCTTAAGGAAAAAGATATGCTGATATTGAAAATTGCCACAGAAGTCTCATCATGTGAGGTGAAAAATATATGAAGAGTTTAGGTTCTCACCTACAGGGTTTCAGATCAGATATTACGTTATATTTGTTATTGTGATATAATGATTTATGGTATAAAACTGTATACCATGGTGAATTAAGATTAATTCAAAATTTTGTTTCACATGCATGCAATAACATTTGGATTTTATATAGTTAAGGGATATACATATAACTCTGTTTATAAGTGCTCGGTAGCGTGTGATTGGCTCTGTACTTCTGTCTGCTTTCTGTCGCTTTAAATGTTGAAAGTTTGTAGTGTTTAATTTAGTATGCTTTGACATGTTCTCTGTTCAAGGCCTGCTTGGCCATCATGAACCTACAGAACGCAGTCCAATTCAATCTAATCTAATGGAAATGTCAAGCTACAGTCAATCGGGCACGAAATTATGGTATGGATAGCATAATTATGCTACGGTTGGCAACATAGGTAACGCATGTCTTCTGTTTTCGAAATCACAACCTCAGCCAATGGAAACAGAGGTAAGACATCAATCACTGTCGCAAACCTTAACAAACCAATGTAACGAATCATGAGAGTTGACGAGCCGCCAAGTTGAACATAATTGTCGGTAACAAATCAGCAAATATGACGAAGCAAAGAAGCTAAATTTGAAGACAGTTAGTGAAACAAGGCGTTACTCCTTCAATATCCAGTTCTACTCAGAGACAAACATCCGTAGATGGAGCTCCAGCTAGGACATTTTTAAAGACTAGTTCTACTCTGTAATTCCTATAGGCAAGCTACATGGATAGACCTTCTTGGGAAGGCAAGAGCGCAGTGATTGAGACATTAGAATATAGCGACGGTGTACAAATGAACGTTAAATCGTTGGAAGTAAAAGAGTAACAGAAGACATGTAGAGGTATGAAGTTTTGCTGCACACTCTTGTTATTCCTGTGAATGACGGCAAAACCTTTGGTACTATTAGGGTAGCAGAAGGCGCATAGAGATGTAAAGCTCTGTGGTTCTCTTTTACGATTATGTTAGACGCATATTAAACAACTTTGGAGTATCAGGGAATCCAAAAGCATTTGGAGGTGTGAACATCTACTGCATATATCTTACCAGATCTTCCATGAGAATCTTCTACATTGTTCTAAATGTGCTTCTGTTATCGGTGTCAGATAACAAGCATGGAGGTTTGAACTTCAGACTTATCTAATACCGCCTCTATAATTTTCTTTCGCATATATTACATTTCTACGGTTATTGGGGTATCATCAAGCATGAGGGTGTATGAACTTGAGGATGTTACATGGGAAGTACTTCATCCTGAGTTATTTCACTCTCGGCCAGTTTCGCAAGTACTCGGGAGTTCTCGGAGTTGTAGGTTGGTACCAGGTGTGCTGCTACACTCTGAATCTAGCACATCAGTTCCCATGGCAGTATTGCCATTGCGAAGGTGTGCCACTCTACCAGATGCTCGTGGAGGTGGCTCCAACAATACAAGCTCCATAGAAGATGATGTAGCTGCTCAGCAGCAGCTGACTTCTTGCACTCCAGCTCTACGACGGCGAAGGGAGAGGGAGAGCAAGTATGTCACAGACCAGTCACAATTAAACCTTCGTTTTCACCGCCCTGCACACAGGCATCGCCAGAGGCCTGTTTCTGCTTCAGCTTCCACTGAGCCCCCTTCACAGAAACCCGCAAGGCACAGGTCAGTTAAATCACCTTTACACAAGAGAAGCATCAACTCAAAATGCTTTTGTGACTATTTTTGTTTATTCGTAAAGTGCTGAGGGTCTACTGGAATTTGACTCTAGCCACTTATTCAGCAGTCAATACTACAGTTTGGGAGAATCAACTATGCACTGATGTTCACACTGCCTCATGGTCACTCTCTCACACTGTTGTCACCGTTTGCCACGCGCTGTCGTCCATGCTATTTTTCCAAACCATCAAAACTACTAAATTCTAACATCTATATAATAAAGCACTTAAACATGCAGTGATAATTTAAATTACAATATATGGTGGACTTTGTGTCCTAATCATTGAATTTAATCAGAGTTGATTTTTGTGGTTTCCCCCACCACACATTCCACCAATTGCTCCATCATCACTTTTCCTATCATCCATTTTGTTTGCATTTCATATCATCCACTTCCTCACATTCATGCCTGGCTACAGGCTAGGCTGGGCACTTGTTCCAGGTTCTCTGTTCTGTGGTTTCATACCATTGGCTCCCCAACAGGCTTCTGACCCTTATGCATCTGCTTGTAGGCCCTAGAGGCGGGTCAGTCCTAAATGCAGGGAGGGTAAGCCGAATATGATTTTTGCAACAGTACATTTCTTACTATTCTTTAAATGGAAGACATGTTTCTGAAGCCATGTGCTTCTATCAACAATTACCACTCAACTGCCGGCATCACCATCACCACAACAGATAATGCCAGCAATCAAATGGGAATTGACAGTAGAAACACATAGTATCAGAAACAGTCCTCCATTTAAAGAGTTGTAAGCGATGTAGTGTTACAGAAATTGACTCACTAATTAAATTCAATGCAGCGGTTAACTTATTTAAGATAATTTATCCTCCATGCACACTATTATATGTATTTTGTCTACAAATCACAATTGCTGCAATTATAAATCAATGCCATTAGAGCAGTTTGCATTAAATGCATAACCCGAGATATGTTGTAAACATTTTGCAACAAGAGTGACATCACACTTCTCATCATGAGTTGTATTTATAAAATAGTTGGACAAAAGAAATAAATGAATCACTTGGGTATCAAGTGACTGTCAAGTACATAGTTAGCTCTCTCTCTCTCTCTCTCTCTCTCTCTCTCTCTCTCTCTCTCTCTCTCTCTCTCTCTCTCTCTCTCTCTCTCTCTGACTGTATAATTCTTCTTCTTCTTCATTCGCTATGTATCCTCCTCATATGGAGGATACTTGCACTCCCCAGGACTTACAGTCTGGTGCCTGGGGTCAGATACCTGTTGGGATCAGAGAGAGTAGCCATGATGCGTGATAACTGTGATGCCTGGTATGAAACTGATGAAGAAGATGATGAAATAATGGTGAAATGGATGAAAGGAAAGGTGGTGGCATAAAGGGCAGGGTAAACCAGAGAACCCAGAGTAAATCCATTTGGGCACCACTTTGTCCACCACAAATTCAACATGTGGTCCCCTGGGAAGAACCCAGCTTGCCTTGATGAGAGGCGAAATCTAATCACTCGGCCACCACATCACCCAGTACCTCAAATTCATGAAAATTGAATCACTAAATACATCCACAATTAAATTATTTGCTTACTTCAAACTAATATAATTCACATAATATGAAATTCTAAAACCTTTTGCAAGAAATAGATACAACTTAAAATTTAAAACAAATAAAATTAAACCAATTCAAATCAGTCTTTAAATTATGCAATACAAGATAAATTACTCTACACCATTAAGAAATGTAACATATTAATAATACAGATAGCTTTCAAGTAAGCTCTGTGACGTAAAATCTCTTTGGCATTATCGATACAGCAGAACCTTACTTATTTGAAATGCAGAGGACCCAAGTCCCTTAAAATGAAAAATATTGTTCATAAAAAACCATGAACCCCATAAATCCTAGTGAAATTTAAAACAGATACTGCCTAGATATACAGCATAAATCTAAATGATTTCTAAGGCCTCAGCAGCTGGTTTCCCTATTAGTCAAAGTTTCCAGGTGCTGGCATGCTAAATTTTAAAGTATTAAAAAGCTAAAACAAAATAAAAAATTAGCTATTTTCTGCAGCACTGTGCTACACTTCTGCCTAGAAGCAAAGAAACTGGGTCATTAATAGAGACACAGGTTTTACATAGCAACATCTGGAAGCCCCTCTTGAAAATTCATTCTATTGTACCATATTAAGCTAGTTACACGCTCAGCTATGAAGAACCGTATGTCCCCCTTTTTCCAAGACATGTCCTCTTCTGTGGTACAAAAAAGCATGCAGGTGGATTTTAAGAAATTTCAGCAAATGTCTTATTATTTTTTTTTTTGTATGAATTTGTATTTAAATTGTATTATTTTCCTTTCTAGTGAATGAGAGACAGAATATCAGCAAAATACAAGCCAAAGCAAAGAATGCATACATCATATCATTGTAGTATATTTCGCATTTTGCTTTTTGGCCATAGCATACTCCTTGACTAGTAAAGCCATTACTATGTGCTCTCTGCGACATGTTTCCTGTCTAACTCCCTGTTCCAAGCTATTGAAAATAGCAGAAGTTTCTATAATATCCCCAGCTTCAGTGCAAATGTGGAAAGGTTATCTTCTTTGATAAATGTTCAATGGACCAAAGAGAGACAACTCAATTGGAACACAGTGAAGTCAATAGCAAATATTTCAAACACCTAAATTGCATGCAATTTTACTTATCAGCTAATAATGAATTGCTTAAACAAATGGGTTCAACAATGAAATATTCTTGGTATACAAAAGAAAAAGAGATATATTGTAATGCTGATACCCGTGAAGATGAGTCATTCTACTAATGTTGACTGACATTGCAACAAGGCTAAAATAACAGGAATATTGTAATGGTGAAAGATGTGAAGCTTAAAGTTATTCCTTTACTTTTAAGCATTAGTGTAGAATTAGGATTAGACATGGGGCCCTAGCACACAGGGGCAGATGCCAGACATAGACCCTTGTGGCCCTTTGCCTCTTACATGATCTCAGGAAGGGATGAGGGCAACCAGGTCCAGATGACAACAGGCACAAGCATTGATAGGGTCCCTAATGACTATAGCTGGAATACCTACAGCACCACCCTAGGACCAGCTCATGGGCCCAAAGCCTCCTGGCAGACTCCCAAAGGGAGCCTCAAACTCAAAGGCAGATATCAACTATGCGGTTGTGACAATGATAACAGAATAACCTTTAATAATCCACAAGCCACCTTCTAGCCACAATCCACCAAACACTGTCATCTGGTCCTTCAACCCTGAGGGAGAGATGATTAGGAAATGTGGAACAGGAAAGGATGGACCAGAAACTTCGGGTGATGTAGTGAACTTACCCAGCATTCACCTGTAAATAAAAGCATGCTTCATCTCAACAAAAAAAAAAAAAAAAAGTAAATGTTGGTCAATAAGGTGGGAAATCAACAATTTGTAATTTACATACATATGCATAGCGGACCATGTATTTCATTCAAAATAAATGAGAGCCTTTCACATAGTGATGAAATGTGCTAATTCATTTTCCACACAACCTGAAATAACTCTTAAATCATAACTTTATGTAATTCTGCAATCTGCCACAAGATACAAGTGTAGTTAGCCACATAACCCAAAATAATTATTAAAGCTAACCTCACCCAATTCCACAACATTAAATTAACATTAACATCTAAATGTTTTATAATATGTATATTTAACAAATAATATAAAGCTTTATCACAGAGTTGTGATGGCAGTGTGTTTGACAAATGGTATGCTTTCACAATTGTCAACCTAATCATGATCATAGCAATTTCTTCCTTCTTGAAGTTGGTATGATATAGCGAGATTGCATGGCACCTGGATGCAACAAAGGATGTAAAGTTACCTAGAGCTATATAGGTACAAAATGTCAAATAATTGTTTAACCATAGAGCTAATATGTGTATCTTAATACAATTATGATATAGCACATGACCATACACTGCTTATGCTCATACCAATAGCTTAATTTCTAACAGTGTGTGAATAAATATTTAGTTGCGCTTTTACTTAGCATACAGAATTATAGTTTTTCTATATATATATGGTGGTAGATTATTATTACATAAGTGTAAACCAACTAAGCTTATCAACTGAAGATATATATTTTCTCATATATTCTAGTTGTTAATTATCCTTATAATTATATTTAACTCATGCTTGCTCTGGCCAGCAGAAAAATCCCAACCATTGAGTATCTGCAGCTTAAGTGCTGTGTGGGCCAACACGTGTCTGGTCAATGCTTCGCACAGGTTGAGGTGTAGGCTATAAAACATGTGTTTGCGCGGACTCTTGTGTGACCAGTCATTGTTTTGTACAGTGTGGTGTTTGCTTGTGTTAGAAGACGTGTTTGCTTACATACTTCTTTGGAGATGTCCTTAAAGTGCATGTGCTGTGTGCATAAAATTATATAGCTATTTAGGTAATTGAAATACCATCTGAAATATTTACTTTACAACAGTAAATGTACAATGCTTACATCAAAACAAATTCATGTCAACAGGTGTGTAGACAATTTGTAAACATTCAACTCCAAATAGAGGTACTGTTAGAAATCCTGTCAAGAGATTTAAAGAAACAGGGTTGTTGAACTTTAAAGTTTATAGACCTAAGGTATGGTTCTAACAGAGCTTCATGAACTGGGGCGTTACTTCAACATTCTCTCAACAGGTCTTTACTCTGTATACACAAGAAGTAGATGTTTCAAAAACTTAAGCCTTTAAGGCAACTTAACTTTTAAAACTGAAATCTTTCTTTATTTTTGAGTGTGAATGCAAATTTCATCAAAGATGTCAAGAATGTGTGAAATGCTGAAGGACACCACTTCAAGCAACTGCTTTAACTGTTTGTGAAATAAAATGATGATTGTATGCCTCAAAGTAATGAAAGCTTATAAGCAGAATACTTGGAAAATTACGGCACTGAAATGTCCACTTTTGCCACACTCTCTACTGGCTTTCTCCCACCAGCTTTCTCTGTTCAAACAATTGCACACACAGTTTACTAAAAATAATGTTTCTGGAATTTCAAAAAAATAAATATAACTATTTTTGGGTCCATAGTTCTGGTAACCCTAGTTAGTGGGTTGTTTCTTGTATTTATTTATTAAGATGTTTTCCCAATGACCTAGTTCTGTTGCTCTATTTACTGTGTTTAGGAAGTTTTCATTTGGTTGTGTTAATTCCAGAAGTTATCCTCTATATTAACTGATTGATTTTTCAAATTTAATGTCCCTGAAGTTTTTTTATTTACATTATTTACCTGGTTTTATTAGTTACAATTATAAAATTTACTGTGAAATTTTGGTCTTTGCAGGTGCAGACATTTGAGTCCACACAGCAGTTGCTAGTGGAGCTACTGATGCTCGTTGCCCAACCACTGAGTGAGTGCTGAGTGACAGCTGGATGCAAGGCATGCCTAGAGTTTAGGTAAAATACTTTTATATTACTACATGTGGGCACTTCTGACTAAATAGGTGATGACGATATTATGGCCATATAAAGTGCCTTCAGTTGAGAGCTCTTTTTCAAGTGTTATATATGTACATAGAAAGGTGAACAAACTCTTAAACCTTTTTTTTTTGTTTTGTTTTAGGTAGCATGCTTTAGAATTAATTGAACATTATTTTAATAGGTGAGAATAGAATATGTAAGTTTTAGTTAGTGTGAAGAAGTCCATTTGTGTACAGTTTTCAGGACTCTCCCTGCACTCACTTCATAACCACACACATTACACTATCATCCAAAACAGACACCACCACTAACATCACATGTGACCACCCACAGCCCCAGGGGGCACTCAGGGCACCAGTCATGTGTGTCCCCTGGCACTTCAGTAATACACTCGCTGTTACTGCCACTGGCAGGCAGCTTTCATAGATCACCATAAATGTGCAGGTGCTTTATACACTACTGCACAAATGAGGCATGGGCCTCCTGTTTCCGGTGGGGGTTTTTTGTGGGTAGTGCTGCACTGGTTCAAGTCCAGTGCGGGGAGTCCCACACTCCCAGGCTTGCCTGGAGTTAGGGCGTTAGCAGCCTTTTCCCCCACCACAAAAAAAAAAAAAAAATTGCTTTACATCCAAAAAATATCATGAAACCAACCAGATACTAGCTTCATTCTGGCACTATAAATACACAAATCTGGATTTTCAGTTTACTCTGAACATGAAGATGATGCACAACTTTGAAACGTTGGAGTCAATCCATATATTTATCCAGCTAGAAACCTGAGAAAGTTTAGAATGTGACAATAGTTTAGAACACATACTGGGGTATGTTTTTTCACTTAAAATTATTCTTATCTAGTGTTACACTGATACTCAAAAGTATAAACTTTGTGGTACAACTTTTCCCCATTACAATATTTCTATTATTCTAGACACAGCTCAACTTCACATAGTTCATCATTATGATCTAACTCTCTGTTTTTATATACTAAGAATTCTTCAATGTTGAATCTATTTGTTTAAACAATTTATTATACCCTGACAAGTAGATGTAAAATTCCAGAGAATTTAGATGCTTGAATTTTTTTTCTTTATTTCTTTTCAAAATTTTTGAGAATTCTTTTTGTTTCAAGAATTATATGCTTTTAGCAATAAATGAGAAATATCTATTTTTTCTCTAAATGTTCTCAGGCTTCTAGCCAGGTAAGTACATGGATTGACTTTAACGTTTTGAAGATGTGCATCATTTTCGTCTTCATGGTACAAAAGGGAAGACAGAGAGAGAGTTGGAGAGGTAAAAGAATGGCTTATCCTGCCATTGGATGAAGTTGTAGGTCTGGGAACGAAGTGTCGAGAGATTGATGGAGATATTTGTAATATCTAAAAGTGGTAAAAACTGTATTTTTATTGTGAATAGGAAGCTTGCGAAACGAGTCCGTAAACAGAGTTTTGTAATCCTATGAACTGTTTCTTAGACAGTTCTCATATTTATAGACATATTATAATTATAAATAGATTGTTTTACCTATTTCACGGACTTCATGCTTAACAGTCTGCGATATTCAGTTGTTGCCTTGCTTAGCATCAGTGCTGACAACATGATGACTTGCTCATACAGAACGAAAACATTCTGTACAACGGAGGCGGTAAAAATAATAAACCTATGTCATACTGATTTCTTGACTTTTTTGGTAGCAGTTATAATTTTGATCTCTCCGCTGCTTGTATATTTTTGTCTGGTTCAGCAGATTCCAAGTTCATGACATTCAAATCATCCGTCATTTTATGGGTCGGTACGTGCTACTTGGGTCGATAGCCTACATGAATGAGGTCGTGGACGCATAAACTTAAGTGGGATGCAATTGGAGTGTTATAATTTTATAAAATATGTATAATGCAACAAGAGCAAAATTTTAATACTTGAACATTTCCAGAATGCAATATGTAAACTCAATTTATTATGAATTCAAACCTGGAGCTACTTGGAACTAAAAAGTAAAACGAAAATTATTGCTTAATTTTGAAGCCTGAAATTCATATTACGGTAAGACCATAAATTTATAAATACGTCATTTTTAAAATGGCACAAATAATGAGGCATCTGAGTGCTGATTAATGGAGAGTTTTTTATAGTAAAGAACAAAAATATTGATGAAGCTAATAATGTGAAATCTCTTTGGGATGTGAGCCACTTCATCTCCTCACAGTATGTGCTGAGTAGAGCTAAACAAACTGGAACAAGAACCCCAATTTAAATTTAAGCGTTAGAGATTCATTTTCGTTTGTTATGAGCATCCGATAATCAGAGCCGTGATTCTTTGTTGTTAATCATAAATGGAAAAATCTGATGTAGTACATTCTCAAGACTTTATCTTTTCTGCAAAGATTCTTCTTACAAAAGATTATTTTTATCTACATAAAGCTAATCGAGACAAATACTATCAGAATTGGTCGTATTACTTGCTTCCTAATAAGTAGAAGGGAAATAGACAAATGCATCAGGCTAAAGCGATAGTCAAATCTTTAAAAAGCAGGGTTTGCCGCACATGGCCGAGTGGTCTAACCACTCGCCTCTCACCTAGACGGTCCGGGTTCGATTCCAAGCGACCACATGTGAGATTTGTGGAGGACAATGCAGCACAGGGGCGGGTTTATCGGGTTTCCCCAGCCATTGCATTCCACCGGTGCTCCATCTTCATTTCATGTATCACAAGTGCCATCGCCTGCGGTGCCACGAGTAGTAAAAGCGGGCGTTAAACACTACCAAAATATGTAAAAGCAAGGTGCTATGTGAAACAAGTGAAGTTCGGTTCTCTTTCCATGCTCAGGAGCAAAACATGAGAAAGATGAAACAAAGGCCTCCTGTTTGAGAAATGTTTTAAGTGGTTTAAAATTGTAATAAATAATATATATATATATATACAACAAAAATATAAATTACATAAATTGCGTGTTTCAACGAGATCAGCATTTTGGTGTAGTGTGTCTTTGCTTATATCTTACGTTTTACTGGTTATATAAAAGTCATCCAGAATGAAGAGTCTTCAGAGGCTATTCCTAGAAAATTCAAGATATACATTTTATTTCTGATGAAAATGTCTTAAATCTACGGTATTTTAATCAACATTGTTAGAATCATGTAATTAAAAGTTTGAAATTTTTTGCATGTAAACGATAGTTTCAGGGGAATTTTCCTCAAACTCCTCGTGTCGCATCCTCGGAAGATACTAAACTTAGATACTAAAGTTTGTGTTTTACCAACTTTTCGTTTTTGAGTTATCGTATTCTCAGTCACACGGACACACAGACACCCACACGTCCCCCAACCACACACAAGGACGCTTTTAGTCGTCCTCCGTGGTGTAATGGTTGCCATGCTAAGCTCATATACCCAAAGTCGCGGGTTCAAACCCGGCAAAGGACGATGGATGTTTTCGGGCGTAAAAATCCTTAGCATGGCTTCCTTCGGAAGGGAAGTAAAGCCGTTGGTCCCATTTCGTAGATTTACGACACGTAATGGAACCTCAAATCTGATAAAGAGGCTTCTGAGCAAAATTAAGCGGTGTTTCACGCCTAGTATTGAATAGGACACTGAGAATTACAGTATTTAAAAAAGCGTCCATAAATAAAACGCCATTTCTTTTCATTACGAGGACATTTTCTAAGAATGCTATATTATAGGGGACTCTAAAACGTGTATTTACGGTACCGAATTTTCGGGTGTAGTGCAATACCTTCGCTACCTATGTAGAGTGTACTAAGTAGAGAAAATAATAAGAAGGAAACGGAATGAAGGGGAACTGATGGTTAGGAAGTCTTAATAGATCAGAAACCACCCAAGCATTCGCCTGGCGATCCGGGGAAACCGCGAAAAACCCATGGGTCACAGAGAGCGGTCGCCGGAGATCTGTTGCTACAAGTACTGAAGTATGTTCATTAAGTTCAAAGGGTTCTAAGTCCGGTATAAGTTTTTTTTGTGGTGTTTAACGCCCGCTTTAACTACTTATGGCACCGCAGGCGGTGACACTGATGATACATGAATGAAGATGGAGCACCGGTGGAATGCGATGGCGGGGGAAACCGGAGAACCCGGAGAAAACCCGCCCCAACGCCGCTTTGTCCAGCACAAATCTCACATACGGTCGCTTGGGTTCGAACCCGAGCCGTCTAGGTGAGAGCCGAGTGGTCTAAGGCATGGCCTTAAGTTTTTGTATCGATCAATTCAGTTTTGTAGTGAACTTAAAGTGAGCCAGAAAAACTTTTACAATTTTTGTAACATAAAAAAGATAGAAAACTCTTACAGCCAGGAATCTAACAAAAAGTACCTCGCGTCATTTTTCAATCCAAAATGTTGTTAAGGGAAACAAGTGATTGAGATAATGTAGGGTAGGCATGTTGCGATGTACTGACGTCACAAGGTCGTTTCCTCCGACTCCAATCAAGGAAGGGAAGTATGGTGAGTCACACATTCCATCAACACGTACAGTGGTGTGTGCATGTCTGTGAATAACATAACTAAAACACAAAAGTATTATACAAAACTTAGTATTTAAATTTAGTTCTTTCAAGATTTTCAAGAAAATCCCCACCCCAAAGGAACATTTGTTGATTTTTTTATTTACTTTCTCAAAAATTTCTGTAATGATTTTTATTAAAATTCCATACCTTTAAAATATTTTCATGACCAATGAAATGTATATTTTGAATTTTATGAGCATAGTCTCTGAAGCCCTCTTCATTCTGGATTACTTTTACATAACTAGAAAACTATAAAAGATAGAAAAAATATTACTGCACAAAAATGTAGACCTCTTTTAAAGATGGTTTATGTCCAATGCAATTTTTATGAAGTTAACCATTTTCAAGAATTCCTTGTCTTTGTTTTATAATTTCTAATACCTATACTTTTCTCAAATGGTTAATGGGGAGCCTTCATTCGTTGTTGTTGTTTTTTTTTTCTTTTCTTTCTTCCTTTCTTTCAAGACAACAACACTTGATGCAGATGAGGAAGACCTTGTGTATACAGCATTTCAGATTAGATTAGAAAGTATTCTGTAGGTTTGTTTAGGCCAGGAAGCCACTGAACATAGAACTTGTCAAGACATATACATATATACAAATGTTTATATACTATGGAAAAAAAAATGTATAAGCTCGTGCTTAAAGCTTGGGTTACAAAAACAGCAGAATAGACATATAATCACACCATTTGTATTTGAGGTCTCTACTATACTTAATGAGGTCTATAAAACCACATGAACTTCCTTTTTTTTTCAATCACATAAAAACAAAGTGTATCAAAAATTAGTGTTAAAATGTATAAATAAATATAATTTCATTATAAGTAACACTGATGCAATGCCAGATGATAGTTTTCTAATTACCGACATAATAGTTACTACTAGCAATTATATAAAACTTAAATATGATTATTGTATTATGTACTCTTCATAAATGTCAACAAATTACAATACATATTTACAAATATGTTATAGAATTTCCAATGCAAAAATTTACAATTATGCACTAGAGTGTAAAATATCAAAGCATTAGGCTTTACAGACCTTGTGTCATTACTAAATACAAAAAAATTCATGTGACACATTCATGCAAGTCAAAGTATACATCAGTTTAATTTGAATATAAAACACACACACACACACACATACACTAATATACACAAAATCCAATACATTTTAATGCTTACAAATACAATGATTGTTGACAGTATTGTCAGACAGATTTGTCACTTAAATATTCATCTACAGAGTAAAATGATTTATTGCAAAGGTACTCCTTAAGAGAGGTCTTAAAAGCCCTGAAATTCCCAACATTTTCTTTGAGATTACTGGGGAGAGCATTAAATATCTTGATTATTTCATAATATACACCTTTCTGAAAGCAACGAGGATTGGCATTGGGACAAAGAATATATCCCTTTTGTCCAGTATTAATGTTATGAATTTCCATGTTTGTTATAAAACTATGTCGATTAACTGCATAGAATTTTAAAATGGATAATATATAAACACAAGGTAAGGTGAGTATGTCCCATTTTTTAAATAGTTCTTTGCATGACTATCTGCTATAAGCATTACAGATTATTCGTATAGCTTTCTTCTGTATCCAGAATATGCATTTACTATCCATTGAATTACCCCAGAATATTATTCCTTACTCGATGATGGAGTTAAAGTAGGCAAAATACACCAATTTAAGTGTATCGATTGAGTGAAATTTAACCAGTGCACAGAGAGCATAACGTGCTGAGCTAAGTTTAGGTGTGATGTAGCTAATATGTGACTTCCAGTCCAAATTGAGACCGCTAATTAGTCTCGTAATAATAATAACAATCATTTTTATTAATTATCTAAATGTATGTAAAGAAAGTTAATATTTAATAAGTTGTATAGGAACCAAGAAGCCAGTTGTTTACTTAAAAGTTACTCAGAATCATGACGCCAGACTGGATAGAGGGGTGAGAAGTTGCTTCTTTTGTGAAAGTCACGTTCGAGTTTAGTATAGGGGGAAACCACAGTTTAAAGTACAGAAGGGGACTTCTTCTTTATATTCGTGGGAGATTTGCTATGGTTTTGGGTAACGATGGTGTCATTTTGGCGGACCATCTAACCAATCAGAAAGAAGCCACCATGACACCGTTTTTTGTATATAAGAAGTAAAGTTTGGCACATCGAAGTCGTTTTGCTAAGAATTCACCTGTGAGAGAGGCAACGTCGTCGCATGTTAAGAATTCGCCCGTGTGTGAGGCAAGGTCGTTTGTTAAGAAGTTCGCGAAGTAAGCTTATTATAATAAGAAACTGTATGTGAAGTAAAGTAACGTCGCTCAACTATTTAACAGTCGGCTCGTGATTAGGTGAAAGTGAATTATGCCATGTACTCAACTAAAACAGTGTAATTGAAAGTACTTGTGAGTAAGTGTTAAAGAACATCAGTCAGCAGTATAAAGTGTATAACCAGGTGCTTGTCTTCAAAACTCCTTTAGAATAAACAGCAGTAAAAGGTTACAAGTGTTTTCTTAACAATTACAAGATCACTCCTAAAACTCCTCCCACTAGCCAAGTTCACGCCTAGAACAGTCAGTGTTCATGCAAGACTGAGCAACGCCGTGGAAACTCATCCCAGAAGAGCTTCAGTACCAGGTACGTGAGTGTAGTGGAGTTGATTGGAAGTGACAGTTAGATACGCTGCACATAAGCACCCAAAGGGAGGCGTAAAATCAACAAACTAAAATACTCCCGCATATGGCTTATAACGTGCACCACTAACAAGCATCGAAATCTACGCTGCAAAATGCTTATCTACCTCAAGACCAAGAAATTTGACTTCATTTAACTGTTCTAACAATGTAAAATTAATTCCTATTTCTATGTGTGTTGACGCAGGATTTAGTGTTAAGTAAGCCAAGTCAAGAGAAAATGGAACAATATCGCCCTAAAAGAATGTTATAAAATATATAATATAAGGTTTCGCAATGTAAGACAAAGAATTGTATGTATAAAATGGACGCGTGACGTCATCGCTTCACGATACGCACGAAATTAGCCTGAAATGGAGTGCTTTTAGGAAATTGACATAGACAAGGTTATGCAAAGTATACAACATATTATAATGCATAATATACAGCTATAAAATGGTGCTTAGAAAAGCATAATTATAATTAAATAGAATCAAAAGCAGTAATATGGGAGGAGAAGAATAATAAAAAGTAAACAGATACCGGATGCTATAAATTGTTAATCCGGTAACAAAGCATAAGAATAGAGTGAAACAAAGTATTGTTTATGAAATATTAGCTATGTATAAGAACATTTTCGTGAAAATTATATAAATGCATTAATTTTAAATCATTTTGGATGTATAAAAATACATTATAAATTAGTATGTTACGAAATGTAAATAAGGAAATCTGTTGTTCCCATGGAGACGACAGACCACAATGTATAAAACATTGACCTTCAACTATTGTGTATATGTGTAAAAATTTTAATAAGCTTCCAGGACGCAGTCAGTGAGAGAGACGGCAAGGATAAAGAAGTAAAGAGTTAAATCTCGCCAATCGAGACCTCTTATGTGACGATTAAGTAAACATTATAGCATTGTATTATTGAACAAGAACACATTGACTGTAAGTAAACATTATACTGTATATATGTGACACAGTTATCTGGAAAAAAAAAAAAAAAAAAAAAAAAAAAAAGGTTCTGTTAAAATGGCGTGCCTTCACGCATCACATTGTTTCGAAAGTTAACGAATAAAAGTTCACATATATCAAGAAATCTTTAAATTCAATTCATTTATTATCACATCCTACCATCCAAGCATGGAGGTTAAGAATTTCGTACTCACCGATTGAAGCTAGCTGGAAAATACAGAAAACGTGGCAAAGCAATACACAATAAGTAATCTGCTGCCGATAAATAAACTAAACGACTCTAACAATTAAGTCTGGCGCGACTAGCCAAATACAGTTTCGCCAACAGTAAGAGCTATCAACTCCTTTTAAACAGCGGCAAATTCAAACATTTAAAAACAGATTAAAATAACACAGCACAGCAACCGTGCAGCAGCCCTGAAAACCACAGCTTACATCACCACCCGAGGACCTTTTTTTATCCGCCCCAGTGTTTGTGGTGAGCAAGTAGTTATACATTTAATTGTTTTTGTTTTTTCAAGGTTTACTGAGAGTTTGTTTGCTTTGAACCAATTTGACATACAATTTAGAACATAGTTTAATTTTACTATACAGTCATTGAAATCTTTACTTGTTACTAGAACACTAGTGTCATCTGCGAATAAATAAATACTTGCAATGGCATTAATGTATAATGGGAGGTCATTTATGTAAACCAAGAACAAAAAAGGCTCTAAGATTGATCTTGGGGAACACCATGTTTTACTGATTTCCATTCTGAGGCACTATTTTGATACCGATTGGAGTTATTAATTTCAACCCTTTGTTTTCTCTTCTCTAGGTATGAAATGAACTAATCTAATATGTTATTCTTTATTCCATAGAAATGTAGTTTTGCTGTCAGAATCGCATGATTCACACAGTCAAAAGCCTTCGCTAGGTCACAAAAGATCCCACCGACATGTTCCTTTTCATTTGACACTGTTAACACTTTATGCACGAGCTTGTAGATTGCATTATCTGTCGCTACTCCTTTTCTAAAGCCAGACTGTTCTTTGGCAAGCAAGTTGTTCTTTTCCAACTAATAATAAAGCCTATTGAACATTACTTTCTCAAACACTTTTGAGAAAACAGACAAGAGAGATATAGGTCTATAATTTGAGATATTATCCTGTTTACCTTTTTTAAAAAGGGGTTTGACAATAGAGTACTTTATTCTGTTAGGAAAATTCCACTCTTTAGTGATTCGTTACATAGATAGCTAAGGGGAATGCTTATTAGGTCAGAACATGCTTTTAGGATTTTACTTGATATTTCATCATATCCAGAGGAGTTTTTGGTCTTAAGCAAATTTATTATATTTTTTATTTCAAACGGTGTAGTCATTTTTACTTTAAATTCAAGGACTCTGTTTACGAAAGAAGTTTTCAAAAAACTTAATGCTGATTCTTTACATCCATAATTTATATTTAATTTGTCTGTTACATTCAAAAAGAATTTTTTGATTACCGGAATTCAGTGCAATTGAGGAGCTTTCTTGAGAGCCTTTATCTGTTCTTTACGTCGCGTAATGGAATGCGCCAATGTTTTACACGGAATGGAATGAATTACTGCACCTACCTGTTCTTTTAGTTGGACATGCTTGAGCCAGAGTGCATCATTTTAATAAAACAAAATTTCTCTTAAACTATTACAGACGAGCTCACCAAAATTCATATGTATGTACACTAGAGTTTCCTACACACACAATGACAACCTTGTATATATTTGATAAGTATATTTCGTGAAGCATCCGTTTTTATCCTGAGGTTACATCTGCTTCTACTATAACTGTTTGTTCCATTTTTGCAGAAACTACCAATGATACAACTTGAAACTTTAGTAAGGAGATTCTCAGAAATATTTATTTAAAGCGAACTGGAAAGAATCCAATACCTTAGTTCCAACTTTCACAAAAAAATCATATTTCATAGCATAAATATGGTTGAAGAAAAAATAAATTTTTACTACTACTAATAATAATAATAATAATAATAATATCCACTTATTTCCATATTATTCAAGATATACAGAATATTGTACTTCAAAGTAAGGAGGTATTATGTTAACATGTTCCTGCAAAGTTTCATTACGATTGGTCAACCACTTTCAGAGGAAAATTGCATAAAGTAAAGAAATTGTAGCTTTGAGAAGAAACAAATAAAAGTGAAGGCATGACAGGCATTTAAAGGGAACACTACCTCTTAAAATAATATCCATTCAACGACTTAAATAATATTGCAACCATATAAACCCATATATCATTCCATTCGGCTAGAATTGTACAAATTTTTCAAAACCAAGAGAAAAAAATTGAGCTGCCTATCTCCCCTCAAAGCAACACTATCTGTGACGGGTGTCATCCACCTACTTCTATTCTATCACGGTTGGTAGTCAAAGTGAATCTTGTCCCCAGCCAGGGGGGTATTCTGTGGGCTGGCTAGGCTAGCTGCGAACGCCTGTAAATTTCTGATGAGAGAATTTCTATTAACTTTAATAACAAAGTATTTATTCCTAAACTGTTGACTATTTGCATTCTAGCCTATTGTTACGGCGTAAAATGGGCTCCTTGTGATAAAACTCGATTCTGTTCACAATGTAATGTCTTCTCAGGTGACAGTAGCATGACTGACTGGCCGACTGGGTATATTCGAGACGTGAAGAAGGAATTCACTCCTGCAAAGCATAGCCGACGAGTCTCGAGGACAGCCGAAGCACTTCCCTATAAGTGTTTGATTATAGCTTGTATAGCTTGTCCAGCGGTTTTTAGTACTGAAGAAGGATTCTAATTTGCTTAATGGACACAAAATCAAAAGTTATCCATGTCAAAATAGATACAGGTTTTTATTTTTCAAGGTTTTTTTATTTAAAGGTCTAGTTAATAATTAATTACAATTGTTATATTATTATTAACTTTAAGTATAATGATTTCATTTACATTGTTATAGATAACTTTCCTTAAATCTAGAACAAGAATGTAAAATAAAAACAAATAAACAAATCTAGCGGACTTGGTAGGGGCAAACGCCTCCGTCCCCATCTCAAGTTGGACATAGTAGTGTATTTTGCGAATATCTGAAGAAATAATCTCGAAGTTTTGGTAAAGTTACTGACGGAAGCCAACATTTCAGATGAAAACTATGTATCCAATACAGAAAGGAAGGTATTTCCAGAGAATTTGGCTTAATCAAGTTTAATTGTTTTGTTATGGTGATTATAATGACAGGGCTCTTTGTCGCATGTGTTTTGTTTTCTTCTTGTGAAGGAGGGGGGAATCAAAAGCTAGAAAATTTGGTGTTAAAGTTCTTCACAAATTGGAAGGACGCTCATGAAAGTTTCCGTTCTCATGAACAAGTTCAATATCATAAGCGTTAAATTACAGCGGAAGATGATCTTATCTGTGGATTAGTACCAAAATTCCACTGGGGTGGATTTTTCTCTAGCTCTTCCTAGATTCTGGAAATATGAATGAGAGTCTGAATGTGTATGTGATCTAATGAACAAAATTAAAATAAAATAGAAACCCAACACAACAAACAATGCACGAGTTAACACAATTGTTCCATAGGGAAATGACGCCGATAGGACCATGCATTTAAATGTAACCATAAAAAAAGAAGCAAGTGATAGAAAGCAGGCAAAAGCTTACTTCAATTATAGAAACAGTTGGCGCCAAAACATTCCTCTAAGAGGACATAGGGACCTGGACCACTAATTATTAATGCAAGCGAAAATTAAGGTAATTAAGATTTAGGGTTGTTAATGAGAATGAAGTTCTGAAGGAACATTTAAAATCATCTTCACCGAATACTTAATATGTTAGCCCCAAAAATTCAAAACGAATTAATAGCGATTTATGGCAATTTAATTGTTGAGAAAATAGTAGGTTATATAAACAGTGCAAAATGCTTCTCAAACAACCGTTGTTGGGAGTTTTGAAGTGTTTTCTTTCTGGTTCGTTATGTTGCGGGATAAGAGCATGACTTTAATGTTCATGAAAGTTCCTTCGGAAGCGAAGCAAAGCCGGTGGTCCCATGTCATAGATTTATGGCACGTAAAAGAATCTCAAGTCTGATGAAGAGGCCCATGAGCAAAATTAAGCTGTCTTTCATGTCCAATATAGAATGGGACGCTGAGAATCACAGCAGTTTTAGAGTGTCCATAAATTAAAAAATAAATAATAAATTTATTTCTAATATACTTTGGCTACATGTAGAATGGGACGCTGAGATCCACAGCAGTTTTAAAGTGACCATAAATTTAAAAAAAGAAATTAACTGCGTTTCTAATATACTTTTGTTACACTTGAACTACCCATAAATACATCTAGGTATTGTTTCTTCACTTTTACTTGTAATATTCTGTTACAAAGCGTTAAGAATTTATTAAGTCTGTTTTTGGTCTTAGATTCAAATAAAACACGCGATTTAATTTGAAATATACCACAAGTGCTTCGTTAGCTTTGGTTTCTTACAAGTTCCAATGTTTCACTAGGTATCAGAGAGGAAGCGTTCAAAACGTTCATATTATTCATAGTTGGCTTTCATATCGCAAAACAATTCTAAGAAGTTGAGCGCCCTTAAACAACAAGCATCATCACCATCACCTAAAACCGCGCTTCTCTCTAGTTACACTAGAGTAATAACAGCTACATATCCAAAAACACACAATATATAATTCCAAACACAGTATACAAAATCTTACCAATCTACTAGTCTATTGGTTTCTTTAAATTCTTGCTCCTTATTTCATTTCTGAATTTCATCTACAATTTTATAACCAGCAATTTTTACGTCAGTCACTGAAGACACTATAGTGTGTAAAGGAAGGATTAAAGAAATTTTGTGGATTTCTTCTTGATGAAGATGTGTAATACAACAAACGGTATCCAAAGGAGAGAAAGGAATAATGCCTTCTTTCGAAGTATTTGATTCGCATATGAGCCATTGAATATAACTCATTGGTTGCTGTTAAGGGGGGATGTATGTAGTAATGCAGCCTCATACAAATTTTACCATAACTTCATTTCTGTAAGAGATATCCTTACCAAATTTGCACACGGTTACAAATATGTTTACTAAATATATCTAAGAAGTTTAGGAACATCTTATTAATTTTTATTTAATCTATTCCATTTACATTGTTGGAAATACAGGGTCAAACTAAGGTACATTGATCTTGAAAACCACTAAAGTAATCACTTTAAGAATTTTTTTCAGAAGCTACAAATAGATAAACGAGAAAAGTTGTGGGACAGCATTTTTCTAAAGGTTTTGTTTTTGTTTTCTAGAAATGTTGTATTATTTAAAAAAAATTAGAACATTTTTATCGCATATATTTCTATGTATCTTACCTTTTATAAGATTTATGAAAATTCTGTTCCACAGAAAACTATTCTTCTATCAAGAACAACTATGGAAGGTTTCATTGCAATACCTTGCATACTTTTGAGAAACATGTACCTTACCTAATGAATATGTAAGATTCGGAAAACTGAAAGAGAAAATTGAGAACATTAAGTACCTGCTAAAAATTGTTTAACGTTGGCCTTAACCATACTCCTATTTACAGTCACTTGTTTCTTCAGCACTTTTCTTCTTTATTGGTTCAACAAAGCTTTTATTAACTCTCTTGTAAGCTTTTAGACGCTGTCTTGACATTTTTTAAGATTATACAAAAACAGTCTAAAATTTTGACTAGAAAAAAGAAATTCCAAAACAAACTTTAATAAGCTTTCTATCACGTGTGTTTACAAAGAGAACAGGCATATCGCCAGTTTGCTAAAGCCTTCCTGTACCAGGCATCAGAGCTTTCTGAAAGATTTGTCTGCATAAATAGGAAAGAATGTTGAGTGACCATTCTTTAGAAATGCTCTCTGACAGAAAGTGGGTGTAACCCAGTGCAGCACTTTATACGAACACATTTGTTTGGATGGAATTTGTAGCTGAAACTTTAGAATATTAATCTTATGATGTCAGACTAATCTATAAGCTAACAAACAGAAAATTGATCTTTTGACCCTTAATCTTTTACAAATATACATAGCGTCACAAGTCCTATTTCTAAAAGTCTTGTGCTTCCCATTACAAATTGTTGTGAATAATTCCCCTTGCGATGCCATATCAGAAGATGCTACATATATATGCAGTAACAGGGTGTTAATGAACTATACTGAAATATTTTCACAGAAATGTAGATTAATTAAATAAGTAATTTGAGATAGGAGACTTATGGCCTATTTATTGAAATTCTGAAGTAACGCTATAAGTTTCTGAAGGGCCTGTACGCCACTTCATCTGGAATGAAAAAAATAATAATAAAAGGCATTTACTCTATGACAGAAATCGAACTCATGACCTTTGGGATATCACCTTCCCGCGTTACCACCAGAGCAGTTGAAAAAACGCCTCCAGAGTAGGCTACATAACTCAAGAACGTAGTTAATGAATGTTCAGTGTCGCACTGTCAAGTAATTAGTTGGAGATTTTTACAGATTTTTGCGACATTAAATCTTGAGAACGCTAGTAACGAGCTGCTAAAAATCGATATTTCTACACACAGGCAGCAGTTTTTAAAGACATTCTAAGCCATTTTTTCAACCTGCTTTGCTTTAACACCGACTTATCAGCACCTGATACACACACGTTTAACGCTATGTAGTTGCGTTATGTTTATCCGGGGATCATGCATCGCCGATCTCAAATTACCTACATCAGTCATGTGCACAATCTCGCAAATTATTTCGGTGTAGTTCATTAACACTCTATGTGTGTGTGTGTGTATGGGGGGGGGTAACTCCAGTAGCGTTTGTCACAGAACTAACGCATGTGAATCTTTTCATGCAAATTTTAAAAAGAATTTTAACAACACTTATCCAGACATTTAAAATTTTATTAACGTTTTAAAAGAATCACAGTCAGAAATGTACATCAAACTGCAAAGTATAGCAAACATGGAGTTTTTATTATTATTATTGTTATTATTATTATTTTTATTATTATTATTATTATTATTATTATATTTATTTTTTTAAGTATTCTCGTTTAGATATTCCCTTTTACATCTACGGACATATTGGGGGAATTTGATAGCCTCTTGAACACTGTTTTTTTTTTAAATAATTTTCTTTGAACACACGCACATACACTCCCGCATACATACTTCCAGACTCTGTGGGGATTGGGAATGATTCCGGCTAAAGAAAAATCTCCCGCCGGGAATCGAACCCGGAATTTTCGGGTGAGAAGCTAGCTCGCTGACCACTCGACCACGGAGAGAATCTGGAGTAGAACTGTATATAAGTTTTAAAATACTTTGACACTTTGTCGGAACATTTCAAATTTGTTCAAATTGGTAAAACGTTAATAGTGCTTTCCACATTCAAAATCCTATAAATGTTCAACCCATTTTAAATGAATTGCAAATACTGAGTTAGAGTTTTATACACAGAGAAGAATTAAACGACCTACCACGAATATTCAACTGCGTGTATGCAAAGTTCTTGAAAATTACGAAGCATGCTAGACTTTATTAATATTACTTATTTGCACGAGGAACACTTTAATCATGACACTAGCCATCCTAAGCCTGGATAAAAAATAATTGGAAAGAAAGTGTACGTCTTACAATTCGAATGAGTTAATGTTTGTACATTTCCATGATACAACAAGAAGGTATGCGGACGAGTTTACATGTCAGGTTATTGGTAATGATTTCCGTCGGATGAAATCCAATTCCCCCCAGATTATCTGTCTCCCTACATTAACACTTTTACCTGGAACCGGTACGCTTCTTTAATTGGATATGAATGCACCGAATATAACGTTCATTTGATGCCGTAATGACGTCACAGTCGATGTTCTCTTGTCTGCACAGGAACACAAACGCTTTTTGAGAAGCCACGCCAATCTGATGTCCAGAACTAATCGAAGTACATCACGATAATCTGCAGCGCTGTAGGAACACGTAGGATCATTTGCATTTCAGAAGGGAATATATTTTCCGGCTGTCAGTTTTTGTTGTGTAATAAAAGAACGGGTAGCAAGGGGAGTCCTGCCACTTCGGGTTAGCGCTGCTGAGAATGAAGCCTATTGACAGGCTTTGTGGATGAGAAATTGCGTACTGCTTGAATAATCACCGCGTTGCGGCCAGATGCGCTTTGCTTGCATTTCACAGTTATACTAATAACAGTCTTAGCACAAATACATAGAGCATATTTAGAACATTGAAATGATAATTTATGCAAGTTTTTTCGAAAAGTAATAGACAGATACAAATTACGTCAGTCATTATACAAAGGGCATAATTCCAAAATAGCCAGAAATAGGTTTTTACTACAGAAAAGTTGTTGTAACGTGCACACATTTTTCATTAGAAAGGGTATTATTCAAGCCATCCTTATGGAAACAATTGTCACAGAAAATCATACTTCACTTTAGAAAGACCTTTATTCCTGTTTTTATAGATTCCTAAAAATGATGATATTGGAATAAAGTCCTTTCTAAAATTATACATTCAAATATATCCCCAACCTTAAAGATTCCAAACGTAAATAATTTCTTAAAGTATTATTTCCTACATTCTTTGACAGGTTTTGATGGAGGGAGTGTTTTAGTATGAACTATTCTATTGAACCCACATATCCTATGTTCAGGTTTAATCTGCAAAACATTTCATTTCATTTTTATTTTGTCTAGAAGCACTATACAGGCATTGACAACGTCTATAGAAAGCAGTACATTAACCTTGTCATAAATTACAAATCAAGATCTCACAATTTATCATTAAAATATGCATGTATAGAATAAAAAGGATGTTTGACTAACCGTGTATATATATATCCTGGACTTAAAATTCTGCATATTTAAACATTTAAGACTATCAGGCAAGTTATTATACAACTTAATACCTAAGTACATATAACTATTCTGGGATTTTGTTATCGATAATAAGGAATGTTTACGTTGGACCTGAATCTATTACTACAACTGTGAATATCCATCCTCAAAATATGTCTATAACGAGACGCAGGTATAAATACTAAATTATCTAAAATATAAAGATTATAAATAGTTAAAAATGCCTAGCTAAATAAATAGGGGTCTACATGGGGTTATATAGGAACTTTTTTTGATTATCCTAATAATTTTCTTTTGAAGACCAAAAATGTTATTTACTTTATTAGCACCACCTCAAAGAATTAGGCCATATCTTATTACAGATTCAAAAAAGGCAAAATACATACTTCTCACGTATTCAATTGGGATAGAACCTTTCAAGTTACGAATTAAAAAAAAATGCAAGACAGTCTCTTCTTTAAATATTCAATATGGGTGGTCCACGATAGTTGGTTATCAATATATACACCTAAGTATTTAGTACTTGTCTGATACTGCAATGCTTGGTCGTGTGATATCCTTTTTAAAGTGAATAAAACAGAGATAGTCTTGAATTTATTTAAAAATAAACTTTTAGCTTCAAACAATTCCGAAGCTTTAGCCATTATGGCTTTATATAAATTATTTAATATATTTGGGTCATTTCCACTTGATACAAAAGTAGTATCGTCTGCAAACTTTATGGTATCTGTGGGTATATTATTTGGTAAGTCATTAACTGCAATTAAAAACAACAAAGAGCCCAAAACAGAACCCTGCGGGACATTCACCATTTACTTAAACCAATTGTTTTTTTACCAAATAAATAGGATTTCATGAGATTCAACTGAGTATTTGGTATATCATAATAGTAACGCTTTTCTAATAAAATATTATCAATGGAATCAAACGCCTTATTCAAGTCACAAAAATTAGCTAATGCATAATGAGGAATGTAATATATCAACCAAACATGGTTAAAGACCCAGTGAATAAAAAAAGAAACATTTAAAAAAAAAAACGCCTACCTTTGTGTCTGTAAATATTATAACATTTAAACAAAAAAGTCGATAAACACCAACTTGGTATCTCATTTCTTCCAAAGGTGCGAAGGGGAGATTTTAAAAATTCCTCTACCCCAAACTACGCTTTCTATATCTTATATCTTCTCAAAAATCACCTGCGATTTTTATTGAAATTCCGTACACTTGAGATATATTTAAATGACAAATAAGGTGTATATATTGTGAAATTCTAGGAACAACCTGTGAAGTCCTCTTCATTTTGAAGGAATTATAATGGGTAATTTATAAAAAACGGACAGAAACATAAAATGTATATCTTTAAAACAAATAATTTATTTTTTGAAAAGTGCCGCTTCAGCCGTTTCTGAGGTATACGTTGTTGTTGGCTTGAATTTTTAAATAATTTATAATTTTCCTATAGTATATCGCTTTTCAGTTGTTTCTTGTGATGTATTAAAACATAATGGGAGTTTACCCCAGCATTTATAGATCCGATTTTAAACATGTGAATATCAATTCACTTCCTCGATCCCCATTATATTTATATCGCAATATGTAATTAAATTATTTTTGCCTTATCTCGACTAACAGAATATAGAAAAAAAATCTGAAGTGTTCCATTCACATGGTCTCCTGTAACTTTTCTGCAACAAAGTATTCTTACAAACACTTACACTTCTATCTGCTTCATGCTAATCGAGATAAACATTACCAGAAATTGTCTTATTCTTGCTTCCTTGTAAGTAGAAGGTAAATAGGGAATGAACTAGGCTAAAGCGATAGTCAAATCTTTTAGGAGCTGATCGCTAGGTAATGATATTAAAATAAGGTTATTTTAGTGTGGCCAGGAGGAAAAAGAAGGAAATTCGAATGACTATTTCCCATTTGAGAAGATTATAAGTATTGGAAAATTTAAACCAATAACAAGGAATGCGTTATGCTGTTCACAGACAAACACTGACCGTTTTTTATTTAGGGGATCTCATAACATATAATTCCGGTGAAATCTGGTATCGAATTTTCAGTGGAATACAATACCTTCTCTAATTACTGTGTACATACATAATACTCGGTAAAGAGAGTAGAAAGACCACCAGGTGTGCCATTCGTGACGCAGACAAATAAAACAAAAAAGAAAAAAGAAAAGTATTTTAAGAAAACGGTCCGTGTGATTCTGTGAACAGCATACCTCAAAAATAAAAAGTCCGTTAAACACCAAACTTGAAATTTAAGTTTAGTAGTACCTCACAATGATGCGACACGAAGATCTTCAAGAAAATTCCCCACTTCAAACTACCCTTTACATGGAGGATTTTTCGAAATTTTCGATTTTCTCTAAAAATAAAAAATACGTAAAATTAAAATACCGTGTATTAAAGATATTTACATGACAAATAAAATGTATACGAACTTCTTAGATATAACTTCTGAAGTCCCTTACTTTCTTAACGACTTTTGTATAACTGGTAACCCGTATGAAATAGACACACCTTACTACACAAATAAATGTAGATATCGTTAAATTTTACGTCCTATTCTTTCTTATTGGTTTACATTTTAAAATACTTATACTTTTCTCAAACAGTAAGCTGTCATCAGTGTTTCATTTGTTTTACTCCTGGACATGCAAAGAAAACAGATTTTCAATCTCAATCGCAAAACAACAGCTTTAGAAACATTTGACTGTCTCTTAGCCTAGTGCATTCCCTTAGCCCTTCTGCTTATAAGGAACTAGGTAATAAGACCATTTCTGCTAATGTTTATCTATATTAGCATGAAGCAGATAGAAGAATGAACAGAATTGGTAGACTTAGTCGTGTGAATGGAGCACATTGGTTTTTTGTTTCTTTTTCTATCGTTTTAATTCAGCAGTACCCTTCATTCACGGGGGGGGGGGAGAACACCTCTTAAGTTTTCCTGTAATTGGTAGGTGCTTTTTTTTTCAAAAAGATTAAAGCAAAGAACCTAAAACGCGATTCCATTTTAATAACTGCGCCATTGACAGAAGAATGTTATGAACTGGGAGGCATAATGCATGAGTGCGTCATTTGTTCTCACTCCAGCTATTCCGCCGTGCTATATTCACATAAGTCTACAGAATAGGAAACGGCCCGGTACATTATAAAATATCGATGTCAACCATCTTTTATAAAATACGACCGTGCTTAATTGAGTAGTTTACGATCTCATTTCAGATCACAATTTTGATTTTTACGGAATTCACGCGCAAAGAAGTGCAGGAAGCGTAAAGTGATTTTGTTCCAACTTTACGCTCGCCAAAATAGTTCGCGATATTAGTGTGTACACAACACTGATCAGCAAACTATTAAAATTAGTCGTGTACGATATAATGTAATGTTCAACGTCAATAGGTGACAAATATTCATTCGCAGCTCTAAGGTTCTCATAATTCTCAAAATCTGCCATTTTCTCAAAATACATTACAAAACAACAATAATATTGGTTTGTTACGGACTGCTATAAGCGTACCGTCATCGCGCCCAGCAAACACAAAGTGAAACTATACTCACTGAACGCACCCTAACGTAACGCTGCGAAACAAATAACAAACTATAACCCTTGGTAAATGCCTCAAACTTAACCTCAATTTTATTTCACCTTTCGTTGCTTTTCTTTTAATATCAGAAAATTCTCGTAGACAAAACATTATATGATATGCGAGCGTAAAATTTCTTTTTGATTCCCACTCGAATCAAAAACCATAACTTTACGCTCTTACATCATAAATAACTATTGTGAAATATTTGACAGTGTAATGATCGTTCTTTTATAAAAATATTTCTATGATAAACTTTTATAAAAGAATATATGGAGGGTTACTATCTTTTATAAAACATTAACTTGTGAAGCAACAAAGCAGAAAATAAATCGATAGAGTTATAAACACAACCAAAATGTTAATTTCTAAGTATAAAGCTAACGAATTCCTGTACAACACAACGCACACAGATTAAAATAAAGAAATAAGAGACAAAGAGGCATACTAAAAAAAATCGGATATGTTCCATTCAATGACTTTTTCTACCTGCTCTACAAACAGAGTATTCTTACAAGGTTAGTCTTTTATGCACAACATGCTAATCGGGATACTCATTAGCAGAAATAGGCTTATTACTTGCTTTCTTCTAAGCAGAAGGGAATAAGAGGATACGCTAGGCTAAAGCGATGGTCAAATATTTTAAAAGCTGACCGCTATGTGAACAAATGAAGTTCGGATCTCTTTGTATGGCAAGGAGTAAAACAAAATAGATAAGACAAAAGATGACTTCCCGTTTCACAATGGTTTAAGTAGTTTAAAGTTTGAATCAATAACAGGAAATATCTTTAATAGGTTAAATATATAAAAAATATAATTAAATAAAAATGTGTATGACAAATTGCGTGTTTTAACGAGACCTACTTTTTTATATATGTAGTAAGTTTCTGTCTATCTCTTACGGTTTACTAGATGCAAATTTCTTCCAGAATGAAGAGGTCTTCAGAGACTATTCCCAGAAAATTCTAGATAGCTATACATTTTATTTGGCATGTAAATACATATCTTTATTTTATGGTATTTTAATCAAGGTGGAGGTATTTCTGAGAAAAGTTTGGATGCTATATCTGATGAGTGGCTGAAGAAAATCAGAGAACAAGTAATTAGAATGGGTTAGGAGTTTTTTTGGGTCAAAATAGGACACCTTGAAAGAAGTTTTTGGAGGTAAGTGAGATAGGGATAGGCAGATCTTATTTGCCAAGGTTAGGGAGAAAAGCTCATTGTCATTGTACGATGAAATAAAAGATAACCCAGAGAAGGAGAAGTACATCATAATTTGTAAAAACATGAAAGGTTTAGTTTGGGTATTTGGAAACTATGGAAAATGAGAGGGGAGATTATCCCAGAAATGTGCCTCATCTGTGGGGAGAAGAAACATGAAAGTCACACTTTACTTCAATGCAAGGCCACAAAGGATTGGAGAGAAAGTCTAATAAATAAGAAATGGTTATTGTGGAACAATGAAATTGTACTTAGGAAGATTTTTGAAGATGAAAAGCAGATATCTAAATTAGGGGAGCTTTTGTGAAAGGTAAAGAGGAAATGGAAATGGTCAGTTGAAAACCCCGGTACTTAGATCAGATTTTAGATGACAAAGGATGGCTATGAAATATCATAAAAAATTATATAGTGAAATAGTTGTGGCCTGACCAACTAACTAGGGTTAAGGTCAGTCCTAACTATGTATGTACTTAGCACTTTAATAAATAAATAAAAGCAAGAGTCAAGTCTACAGAAATAACACGTTTACATGTTTCTCGATATGCTATTGCTGGATTATACATAGAGAGGGGAAATGGGAGACCAAAGAAAGAGAAGGAAGTAATTTACTGAACTTTTAAGGGAAGTCGGTACTGAAATCAGTCAATCCGAATTTTATTCACACGTATGTTCATAATAGTGGTAGAAGATTGAACACCCGCACACCATTAGGGAGCAATCTCAGAAAGTCGGCGCGCGACCCTGGAAGACAAGACAGCTCTCTCTGACTTTTACGGAGAGAAAGCTTTCAGGAGCGCAGCTAACTGCACCATCTGTCCGGATCGCCGACATTCTATAACCTGAAAGCGCACCTGAAACATGAAAGGGAAATGAAATGAGCGGAAATAGGCGAGGGTGGAAATCCTTGGTAGAATACACCACCATAGCATTCGCCTTGCCAAGCAGGGAAACCCACGAAAAAACTCATGGTCAGATTGGGCAACCCAATTTAATATTCTCTCTGCTAACATCCCTGTAAACATTATCCCAAAATTGAATAATGGTGTACTTCTATAATTATTCGGATTTGCTTCACTCCCTTTCCCTTATATGTGGTATGCATAATTGCCACATACCAACTATCTGGTACTTTCTTCTTCTCTTTAATTTCATTCATAAGCCTTGGCGAGCATATTAGTCTGTCTGGATTTGCACACCACAGTTTGAAAAAAACTCTGTAGGTAGACCATCAATTTCTATTGCTTTTCTTCTTCTTTTTCCTTTTTTGAACTTAGAAACATGGCTGTAATTTCCTCCTACGAAAAAGGTCTATCCAACTCGTTCCCGAAATTCAGGCTACTCTTGCTTCAGTAATGAATAAACTCTGAAAATACCTAACACATTCATTAGGACTTATGCTTACATTTCTACTCCCACCGTTCACACACTGATTAATAATCTCCTAAGCTTGCCCCCATCAGAATCCAATCTTCACTCAATATCCACGTTCTAGCTCTTGCACATTCTTGCTTCTTGTGGTCAAGTACCCCCTATATCTCTCACGCAATTGCAACATAATGCCCCTGTCTATTTCATTTATCTCTCTCTCCACACACACACACACATGCACGCACGCACGCACACACACAGACGCACATAGGATGTTAATGAACTATACGGAAATATTTTTACAGAATATGTAGATTACTAAAATAAGTAATTTGAGATAGGATACTTATGACCTGTTTATTGAAATTTCGAAGTAACGGCTATAAGTTTCTGAAGTGCCAGTACGCCACTGACTAATTTATCAATCATTCCAGAGCATAATACGAAAAACGAAAGGACATATTACAGCGTACCTCTCTAGCGTAGTGGTTTTGATACTGGCTTTCAAGTGAAAGATGGAAACCGAGTTCGGGTCTTGTTCACGTATCGCGGCACTTCGTCTGGATGAAAAAATAATAATAATAATAATAATAATAATAATAATAATAATCATCATTTACTTAATGACAGGAATCGAACTCACGACCTTTGGGATAGAAGCTTCCCGCTTTACGCATTAAGCCACCAGAGCAAATGAAAAAACGCCACAAGAACGTAGTTAGTGAACGCTCAGTGTCACACTGTCAAGTGATTAATTCGAGATCATACAGATTTTTGCGACATTAAATCTTGAGAACGCTAGTAACGAGCTGCTACAAATCGATATTTCTATACTTGGGCAGCAGTTTTAAAGGCATTCTAAGCCATTTTTTCAACCTGCTTTGTTTTAACACCGACCTATCAGCACCTGATACTCACACGTTTAACGCTATGTAGTTGCGTCATGTTTATCCGGGGACCATGCATCGCCGATCTCAAATTACGTGCACAATTTCGCAAATTATTTCGGTGTAGTTCCTATATATATGTGATTCTCTTACCATAGTTTCCATCCCTCTACATTGCTCGTCAAACCAGTGATCGATCATACACCTTATTCCTTCCATGGTTTACTATCATATCACCTCCGTCCCATTTAAGAATAAACTCACACAACTCTCTACTTCAACTTGCATTAGGCTTCCCCTCAGTACAGACATAGTGCTCGCCGAACTTGACCTTGACTCAGCTGATTCTCCTCCACGCATTTGACCTACTTCTCTCGCCAGCTGGGCTGCCGCAGCTGATTCTCTTTTGTCCGGCGATACTATCCTTCTCTGTGACGTCATCCTCTCTCCCCCTACTCGCACATTGGGTCCCATTCTCTCTCCTATCGTCTTGAACCGACGCCGCTTCGAGCCTTGGACTTCCTGACGTTTCATTTCTCGTTGATGCAGTTGCACTTTTGTCGATAGTGTTTAACAGATGGAGCACCGCTGGAAAGCGATGGCAGGGGAAACCGGAGAACCCATAGAAAGCCCGCCCCTGTGATGCTTTGCTCACCACAAATCCCATATGCGGTCGCCTGGGACCGAACTCGGGCCACCTAGGTGAGGGGCGAATGTTCTAACCACTCGGCCATGGCGCGGCCTGTATAGTTTTCTCCAAAACACGATGACCCTCAAACGGGACCGCTCCCCCTACCACTGAGCAATAACCATTAACTAACAAAAGACGAACCTGTACTAGGGACGAGAGGCAACGTAGTAAAATCTGTTTCCCGGAGACATGCCTGCAAGCCGAGAATCACACCTCAGTTAAGGGGAGTCGAAATGGGATTTTCATAATGTTTGTTTCATTTTCATGATTTATTTGCATATGAATCTTTCGAATCTCCCGCTCATTTTGTTATAACTTAAATGAGATATGCTAATTGTTAATAGTTTGAAACTATTGATGAAAATAATCCTGCGTAGTAGCTTTTCACAGCATTTTGGTACGCTCACTTCGTAAAAATCAACAACTTTGTAAATATTAGTGTTAGAGAAGAGATATGTTTTTATTTTGATCGGAAAGGCTTACGTTAGCTATTCGTAGCATTGGTATCCCACTCATATTTCTATCATGTGAGAGTTTTGAAGTACTGCGAAGTTGTGTTTGAAAAGTTAGATTATATTTTCTGTTACATTTTACGTTTAAGAGCAATTTCTGAAGAAGTAACATTTTCTATACAAATGCCCCATTATTTCTTAAACTAATTGACACTAAGGGCTGAAATTTTTACCACAGATTTGCACCTAAATAGACTTTATTTCAACGAAAAAAAAATGTATGTATATTGGTTATTTTTTTTAAATTTAAAAATCATAATTTTTCAATAAAAATGTAAGAGCTTTATTAACACACACACACACACACGCGCGCGCGCACACACACACTCACACTTTTCCTTCTAATAAACAGATGCATTCTATTTTTCATCAATCAACAATAAAGTTATTGGTGAATATACCTTGACAAATTTAGTTCACTTTTTAAATAGCTGCTGAGATAATGGGTCAAAGTTTAACATTGGAAAAATGGGGCATTCCGACTCCCCTTAAGGGACCAGTAAGTGGATGGCTTGGCAATGCGAGGGTTGGTTTCCAACCTCAAACCCCCTAACCGCAAACTTAAAGGCAAGCTGACTTTGGAAGAAGAGTGAGGCAGGGCCATCATGTTCTGAAAAATACTGCACTTTGCCGATCCATTTCATCTTCATGTCTCCTGCTGTCCCTTGGAACATTTTCGCCCACATGTACTGGCTGTCCATCGACCCATAAAGTTAAGTTGCGTATGCGTATGTATGCACGCCTTGCCGTTTTCATCCGTTGATCCAGCTCTTTCTTTAGGGCTCTCTGCCTCACCAATAAATCTCTGTTAATAAATGTATTCGTCCCTTTTAATTTTTTAGATCTTTTCAGCACTTTAGAGACAATCAGCTTAAGAATAAATCTTACCATCATCTTTCCCGTTATTTCTTCCGACTCGAAAGACTCTAGCAACTTCCCATCCATTTAGGACCATGTCTAATTTCCCTTCCAAAATCTCCCTTAGTTCCTGAACAGCCATACTCCTCTTCTCTTGTCTTCTCCTGTTATTAACAGAATGGTTTTCCGGTATCGTTCCTCCAAGGTTTCCACTCTCCTTTTAATGGCTTAAACTTCTGTTTTCACAGTCCGTATCTCAATTTTGATTCCTTCTTTAATTTCTCTCCTCATATTGTTTATTTGTTTTCCTAGCCTTTCCTCCATTCCCTGTAATTTGTTAAAACATTTCTTCACAAGGCCCATGGCCGCCATTAGGTCCGGGACTCATCTCCACTACTTTAATAATTAATAACATGCCGATTACACACACTAATGCAGCGATGGTTGAACTTGAGCAGACTCCGGTTCCTTCTACCGAATAGACCAATTCTTGCTCTGTAGATTTCTGTACAGATTCCCAATATTATGCTACTTATGCCAGTTTTACTTCTCTACACGTACTAGGTACCTACATAGTGTATAGAGAAAGTATTGCACTTCACCCAAAAATTCGATACCGAGATTTCACCGGAAATAGACTTTAGGGTCCCCAGTAATAAAAAAAAAATCTGATATGTTCCATTCACATGACTTTCTCTACATTTCTTCAACAACTTATTGTTAAAAAGTTTATTCTTCTATTTATTTCATACTAATCTCGAGAAAAAATAGCATAAATCGTCTTATTACTTGCCTCCGTGAAAGTAGAAGGGAAATAAAGGAGTACCATAGGCTAAAGTGATAGTCAAAATCTAGTTGCTATGTGATTGAAGTTCCTTCTTTGTGTGAACAGAAGTTGACAAATTCCCGTATGAGAAAAGTATAAGTATTTTAAAACTGAAACCAATAACAAAGAATATCTCAAAAGCGGTCAACTCCACGAAAAAAATGTATATAACATAAATTGTGTGTTTTAACGAGCTCTGCGTTGTGTGGTAAGTTTTTGTCTATCTCTTACAGTTTACTAGTTATGCAAAATTTCGCAAAATTCATCCAGAATAAAGATGTCTTCAGAGGCTATTCCCGGAAAATTGAAGATATCCACTTTATTTGTCATGTAAATGTCTTAAATATAAGAGATTTTGAGAACATGAAAATTTTCGAAAAGTGTTACATGTAAAGGATAGTTAGGGAGGGGATTTTCTTGAAAATCTTCGTGTCACATCCTTGGAAGACACTAAACTTAAATACCAAGTTTGGTATTCAACGGTCTTTTCGTTTTCGAGCTATGTTGTCCACAGCCATACATACAGACAGACACACAGACGTACCTTTTTCCAAACATGCTTTTTTGGAGTCAGGGGGACCCAAAACATGTATTTCCAGTGAAATCTCCGTATCGAATTTTTGGGTGCATTACAAGACCTTCTCTATACACCATGTACATAGTACGTGTAGAGAAAGTAAAAAAGTATTTTCAGAAAAAGGTCGGTCCGTGTGTCTGTGAACACGATAACTCAAAAACGAAAAGTCGGTAAAATACCGAACTTGGTATTTAAGTTTAGTATCTTCCAGGGATGTGACACAAAGGTTTTGAGAAAAATCCCCAACCCAAAACTACCCTTTACATGGAAAAAAATTCGAAAATATTGATTTTTTCAAAAATGACTCTAACGATGTTGATTAAAATACCGTATATTAAAGGTATTTATATGGAAAATAAAATGCATATCCTGAATTTTCTGGGAATAGCATCTAAAGACCTCTTTATTCTGGATAAATTTTGTTGAATTTTGCATAACTGGTAAACCATAAGAGATAGACAAAAACTTACTACACACAAAATGTAGATCACGTTAAAACACACAATTTATGTCATATAATTTTTTTTTTTTTTCGTTGAACTGACCATTTCTCATACATTCCTTGTTACTTGTTTCAGGTTTAAAACATTTTTCACACAGAAAGTTGTAAACTCCTGGCCCTGCATAGAAATGGATTTCATCCACATGACAACCGTGTTTTAAAACATTTGGCTAACGTTTTAGCCTAGTGTATTCCCTTATTTTCCTCCTACTTACAAGGAAGCAAGTAATTAAGATAATTTCTGCTAATGTTTATACCGATTATCGTAAAGTAGACAGAAGAGTAAGTTTTTTAACAATAATTTGTTACAACGATGTAGAGAAGGTAATGTGAATGAAACGCATCAGATTTTTCAACTTCTTTCTGCAGCTCCCACACAACACGACCTCTCTCCTCCATGTTGGCTTAGCACTCCTCGACTGTTGTTACTTCCTTTTCTGGTGCATTAAACAAAATGGAAGCGCATAGGCTAGGATTTAGAAAGAAAGAAGGAAGAAGGAAGGAAAGAATGAAAGGACGAAAGAAAGAAAGAAAGAAAGGGAGGGAGGAGAGATAGCGAAAGAGGGAAACAAAGAGAAAGAGATAGAGAGAAAGGTTCTTTAACTACTTGAGGTAATTCATCTGTGAAACATGGAAAGTCTACAGCATATGAAACATCGTGTGAAATGTATACCAGTTTACTCTACACAGTAAGTGGTATTTTTGTCACGTTTAAAGATTTTAGCTTGCATAGTTATTTATAATAAAATTTTATTGGCTAATTTCATTGTTTCAATAAAAATGCTCTACATGCCTTTTTAAAAAGAACATCGGATCATATTTGTTACATATAATCCCTAATTGCTGTACAAAAATATTTTTGTAGCTTTTGGTTACTTTTTGTTGTTGTTTTTTTAATTTTATAATTTATATCTAAAAATTAGAACATTGTTTCGAAACATTATCTGGCCATTTTCTTTAATCTAGCGTTGAGCGAATGTAAAGACTGAAATTTAATTTAAAAAATGCATCGCGTACAGCATTTTGAGTAGGAAACATGCTTGGAAAGGATTTGCGTGAAAAAAAAGTTTAAAGTTGAGCATACCTATTCAAATGCACCAGTGAGAAAACTATTTTCTTAAAGTTTAGAATCCTTGTTTTGTTATGAAAACTAAGTTGTTGTTGGTTTTTTTTTCTATTTTTAATAATTTTGTGAACATTTCACTGATGCATTACATTAATTTCCCCCCAAAATTGCTGGTAATAATATAGAAACTTCATCCAACGTAGCAACTAGAAATTTACCAAGAAAATATTGATGTAGACGCCACCAAAGTTGATAACAAGCGGTCAGATATAAACGTCAACATTTAAACAAGAATGGAAACTTCTGGAAGAAGCAGCACTGTCCTCAACAAACAAGTAACGTTGACTTTCTGACAAGCGTTCACCTTAGAAATAAATAAATATTTGTAGTGAAGTCTAAGAATTGAGTTGTTTATGTTTCCCATGAGATCATGCCTTTGTTTCGTTAAGTAAATTCACTCTCACTACTCGGACTGTCCAGACGTGAACCTACGGAATAGAAAACTGTCAGTCAGTGATTCCTAAACTGTCACCCCATCCTCCTCACGGGGAATTCACAAGCTTCCATACAACTTTTCTACTGCTTTCACTTATTTTACAAACCCGACGACCTCGCCTCATTCCACTCATCAGAGCCTTCCTCCTGCCACTAGGCAATAACTGTTAGCGAACAAAAGGCGAGCATCATTAGCAAGGTGAAAAGCAGCGTAGTCAGATTTGTTTCCTATATTTCCTTCAGCTTCCTCAGCAGTCAGTTTAGTTTCTGTTTGATGTTTTACCGGTGAGCTAGTTCACCTGACCTGAATCTCATGGTGTGAACCAAACTCAGTAACCTAGAACTTCTTCGCCAAAAACTTCCGTTTCGTATGTAGGTCTGACACCCCTCTAAGACTTACCACAGAATGAAGAACCTGAAATGACTGGTCGACCCGTAGCCAGATATGAGCGTGAGGAAGTGGATGATATGAAATGCAAGCGAAATGGATGAGAGGCGCGGGAAACCGGAGAAAACCCGCCCAGACGCCGCCTCATCCGCCATAAATTCATATGAGGGTGCTTGGGGACAAACCCTGGCCGTCTAGATAGGAGGCGAGCGGTCTAACTACTCGGCCACGGCGCCGCCCCATATACATAGTACATAACTGCTAGAGAAAGCATAAACGCACATGACATTAATTGTGTTTTAACGAGATCTACACTTTTTGTGATGTAAGCCTTTGTCTATTTCTTACGATTTACCAGTTGCAAAAACCAGTCAGAGTAAGGTCTTCAGAGGTTATTTCCAAAGAAATTAAGATTTTATTTTATTTTGTATGTAAATATCCTCAATATTGTATTTTAATGAAAATCATTAGAACTGTTTTTGAGAAAATGAGAATTTTCGAAAGCTTTCCCATGTGAAGTATCATTATGGTGAGGGATTTTCTAGAAAGATCTTCTGGTGACATCCTTGGTAGATGCTGTTCTTAATTATTAAGTTTGGTTTTTAAACTAATTTAGATTTTTGGGTTGTACTGTTTAGATACTCAGAGACGCACACGCATCTTTTTGAAAAGTATTTTATATAGGTGCCTTAAAACGAGTATTTCCTGTGAAATGCCGGTACTGATATTTTTGGGTGGAATGCAGTACTTTCTCTACTTAGGTACTAAAAAGGGAGAGTAAAAACTTATTTTATATTCATAAATTAAGTACAACAGTAGGAATTACAATTAAATATTGCTATTACCTATTACAAGTTTAAGTATGAAGGTTCCAACCCCTCCCCACCCCAGTCTGCACCACTGTTTATGTCATTGTATTAGTTTAATGTTCTTATGTGAATGGTCCTTTATAAACAGACGTCCACTTTAACATTGTAATTCCAGATTCTGCGGAGAGTAGGGAATGATTTCCGCTCCAGTTGGGATACGAAGCTGGTACCTCTGGATCCAGAAGACGGAATGCTGACCATAAGGACATTTAATATAAATATCGGAGTCCATAGCTTTGAGTTACCCGACAATCGTCATCTCAGGACAAGAGAAAATTTCGGAAATAAGCCTAATGCTGGGTACTCACCCTAACCGAAGTTCGAAAGTGAGACAGACTCGCTACCATCATGATAGATAAAAAGGCGAAATGGTTCACTTCGCAGGGTCAACATGGAATCAAATTCACGTGACTTGTGGGTTGTGTGAATACTATGCATTCAGATGCACGTGATTCTGTGCACATTAATATAAGAAATGACTTATATTACGTTTTTAAGAATTTCATATGATTAAAAACAAGTGAAATGGTGTAGTATACTGCTGCTTCGGCTGAAATGAGAAATTCGTAAAAGAAGAAGAGATAAAATTTCATTCTAAGTATTGCATGCATGCCCATTTGATGTATAGACATGAAAATAAAATACTTTAACTGTGAGCTGAAAAGGGTACTTAAGTAGATATTCATGATAAACTCAAAGTTGTGCATTATAAATGTTAATAGTTACCGCATTAAACTTGCTTCCATACCCGATCTGGGTTTGGTGCTTGTATTATTCTGCCTTTAGAGCCGCTGTGTAGTTTCTTATTGGTCTGTTATAAAAGTTTAGGTCCCGAAGCTGCATAGCGCATATCAAGGTGTAAGACCCTAAGCCGGGAAGCATACATAACCTAGGGATACTTTTACAAGTAGAAGAATGAAGGCAGGGCATATCTATGAAGTTAGAACCCTAGTGACCCCAAGAAGTCAAAATCTCGGCAATCTAGCGGATTTCAAATATGGACATGTCAATACATATTTTCAACATATTCAAATCCGGATCTCCTGTGGAAGATTTTCCACTTCAATACGTGTTCCGATTTTAGTACTTTTGTTATTCTGGCATTAGTGCCGCTTTTAGTTACTTACTGGTCTGTTATAAACGCTAACGGCACTAAGGCGCAAAGCGCAGCCCAAGACGTAGAACCACAAACCGGAAAGCACAGCCGAGGGATATTTGTATAAGTAGAAGAGCGAAGGCATGGCATAAGCGAAAACCCCAGTGATCCAAATAAGAAGTCAAAACCTCGGCAATCAAGTGCATTTAAAATTTGGACATATTAAAGATTTCAACATACTCAAGTCAGGATCGAACCCACGATCCCCTGCCCACGAAGCCCCAAAGCGAGACGCTTTAGCGAGCGCGGCCATGGGGACCGGCAAATGAATAGCGTGCTCCCTGGGTGTTCATTTTTAATTCTTCCCAGGTCCTAATCAAGTCAGTTGTACCCCAATTGTGATTTTATACGCACTTTTCCATGCAATCTATTAAGCATATGTGGCATTTGGATTGGCATAATATTCCACTCCCACAAGAATAAAGATTCACGTCAGCTTATTTCCTATTCGGGTTTTATGGTTTTCTCCTAAGAGTGGAATATCGTTTTGTTTGGGCTTGAACATGTCGTTTAATATACATCGTGTAAATGGTTTTATCATTGTAGCTGGAGTGCATTATATTTTAAGTGAAATTTCTATTTTTACTTTCTCTACACGCACTGTGTACATAGTGAATAGAGAAGGTATTGTAATGCACCCCAAAAATTCGATACCGAGATTTCACCGGAAATATATCTTTCGGGTCCCCCTGAAACCAAAAAAAGCAATTTTGGAAAAAGGTCTGTGTGTGTATGTGTGTGTGTGGACAGCATAGCTCAAAAACGAAAAGACCGTTAAATACCAAACTTGGTATCTTCCAAGGATGCGAAGCTTTTCAAGAAAATCCCCCCACCCCCAACTACCCTTCACATGGAACTTTTTTCGAAAATTTTGATTTTGTCAAAAAATGGCTCTAACGATTTTGATTAAAATATCGTATATTAAAGTTATTTACCTGACAAATAATATGTATATCTTGAATTTTCTGGGAATAGCCTCTGAAGAATACTTTATTCTGGATGAATTTTACGAAATTTTGCATAACTGCAAAACAGTAAGAAATGGACAAAAACTTACCACACAAAAATGTAGAGCAAATTAAAACACACAATTTATATTATATACATTCTTTCTAGGATTTGATCGTTTTTTGAGATATTCCTTGTTTTTGGTTTCAGGTTTAAAAAGCTTGTACTTTTCTCATACAGGAATTTGTCAATTCGTGTCTATACAAACAAAGGAACTTCAGTCACCTGGTAACCAGCTTTTGACTTTACTTTAACCTATAATACTCCCATATTTCGCTTACTTACAAGGAAGCAAGAAATGAGACTATTTCTGCTAATTTTTTCTCGATTAGCATGAAGTAAATAGAAGAACAAGCTTATTAACAATAATTTGTTACACAGAAGTAGAGAACGTCATGTGAATGGAACACATCAGATTTCTTTCTATTGAACACTTATAAATATGTACATTTTCCCAGTAATATTTGCAGCAAGCTACCATGGGTAACCTTGGTTGTGTACAACCTTGGAACATTTTGCAATACATTGCTTATTGTACTCTGTGTATAAGTTTGGTAAAGGCAGCATTTTTGTCTCATTTTGCAGGTTTAGTGCCCTTTTAAAATAAGCTACAAGTGAGAACTTGGGTTGAGTGCCTTATTAGCTTCAAATAATTTGCTTTTGAGTGTCTAGCCTAGACGTGCTAGTTAATTCAAAATTAAGTTTCTTTCATTTACATTTTACGTTTTCATCGGCCAAACTTAATGTTCTGTTTTCTACAAGACTTAGTGCCCAATTATAAAAAAGCCTCGAGTGATAATCTTGATTGAGCACATTCCAAGTAGCTTGAAATAATTTGATTTGCTTAGGTTGCACATAGTTATATTCATGATTATTTTTTTACATTTACTAATTCATTTCCATGTGTGATACACTGCTTTATATATATATATATATATATATATATATATATATATATATATATATATATATATATATATACATTTTCTTCGGTCAAACTTGGTGTTCCATTTGCAAAAAGCTCCATCTGATTACCCTGCTTTTTCATGTAACATTTAACATTAAATACTTTACTGCTTTTACTGCTATTTTGGTTAGTGGCCATACAATAGTAACATTAGACACTTTTCTTTTCTTTCTAATTCTGCAGTTCACTTTTGTTTCAAGCTTTGTGCCCATTTGTAATACGCCTCAAGAGAGAATTCTGGTTGAAAATATTGTAATTAGCTTGATATAATTTGCTTTTTGGTGGCTAGCTTGCATATGGTAGTTGCATTCGAGATTAATATTTCTCCATTTATATTTTGTATTTCTTAGTGTTCTAGTAGCAATAAACTACAACTGATTGTCCTGCCTATTTCATATAACTCTTAATTTTAAATACTTCACTATCATTTTGGTTGGTTGCCATACTATAATAACATTAGAGAATGTTCTTTATTTATTTATTTATTTATTTTTCATTCTGAAGTTTACTGGTTTTTTTTCAACAAGTCTTAGTGTCTAATTGTAGTACCTACAAGCGATTATGAATCTGTTAATTTTTAATGCTCACTGCCATTTGCAGTTGATAATAGCTTTAGATCTTAGTCTTTTGGATGAGACTTATCTCCCAGCTCATTGTAGATTACAGTGTGCCCTTCTGATACGTCCAGCTACTTATCGTTTATTGTTGTTATTGTTCAATTCTATTATTTAGTACCCTATATTGGTCAGAGAACATATTTTTCCTTGGCGTGAAAATTCATTTGATCTAACCAGTGGGTTCATTTTTTATTCTTTCAAAGGGGGGTGCCTAAATATTGTTGGAGTTCAAATTGATGTTTATAAAGGGCAGAGAAACGGTTGTGTGTACGTTTTAATCTGATTTAATTTGCTAGTTGTTGATGAATTTATCTTGTTAATAAATTTAAATACATCTGGGTGATTCACTACAATTTACCTGTTTTTCCTGTTTCCTTCCTTTATATGAATTTTGTCCTCATCCTTTGCTGGGGTGTAGCGCTGCGATGATTATGATGATGATGATAATAATAATAAATGATAATAATAACAATAATGATAATAATAACAATAATAATAATCATAATTACTGTGCGGAACTTGGGTCGGTCTAAAATCGAATGAAACTATGATTGATTGACTTTGTGTTTCTGATGATTTGTTTGTTTGTTTTGTTCATCCGGTCCCATCTTCAAGCCAGACCCGGGGACATTGAACACGTCATACAGATAGTCAATTCTTCGATGCAAGCAACAATTTTTTACCACCACCACCAAATTATAACTACTGTTTTTTTTTTGTTTTTGTTTTTTTGTTTTTTAAACCACTGCCACCACAGCTAATTCAATATCTACAATTTTAATATCTTTTCCAATTTCTATTACACTTGCAATATTCTACGATTACTTATTACTGATACTCTGCAAACAGTATTTTACTAATATATATGATCAAATTAGTTCGAAATGAGTCATAGGTCCTACTGACTCAAGTAGTAGACAAGCATACAAGATAATTTAAGAGATTACACTAACATGTGTGTTACAGAAAAAGCTTACATTTATGCCAATAAAGAGAGACATCACATTTCAGTTTCTGGAATAGTACACTTTACTGTTCCTCCATAAACTCCTGTATTGAGCAATAGGTCTTGTTGCATAGATAGCTTTTAAGAGGAGATTTGAATTTTTCTATTTTACCCGAGGATAGCAATTTCAAGTCATTTGGAAGGGCATTGAATATTTTTACACTTTCATAATATACTCCTTTTTGATAACATGTTAAGTTAGCACTAGGTTTATACATATAAGTCCATTCTTTGTCTTGTAATTAAGTTATGATTTCAAAGGTTTTTATCTGTCGGAAAGACTTGTTTGTTTATGTTTTTATTATAGACGAATTCGTGGGTATGCCGGAACTGTTGGTATTTTGCGTATATGACGGATACTTGATAAATAATTATACATAAACGAGTATTGTATGAATAATAAATGGTTTTATAATATTCAGGTATATGCTGAAATACTGGATTTATAATGAAAAAGCTTGGTTTCGTTTCTAGCGGAAGATACTGTGTCTATCGGTGTGCAAGAACGTCCTTTGTCGCTCTTGGCAGGATTACCGCTTCGTGAGAACCCGTAGCACTAATTCACCGGTTAGTTCGACTATAGTATTTGGTGGAGGAAGTATGTTTCTTTGAGTTTGCTTTTTATTTGTTTCTGTAGTCAAAAACCACGGGGTCCGTGGGTTTAGTATTTAGCACGAGGTTATGTTCGAATCCATTACGGTTAGTGTGTGAATGTATCTTTATGTTTCTACTTTTCTATTGTGGCAGTACTTGGCGGAGAAATATGTTTCTGAACATTATAAAATCATTTATTATTTTTATAATACTCGTTTATATATGATTACTTAATAAATATCCGCCATATACGCAACATGCGAGCCGTTTCAGCATGCACACGAATGTGTCTATTAAAAAAAATAAATAAAACACCTTTTCCGACAAATAAAACCTTTGAAATCGTCATCAGAAATACTACGTCAATTAATCACACTTCGTTTCATTCGATTTTTAGACTGACCCAAGTTCCGCTTTAATAATAATAATAATAATAATAATAATAGTAATTATAGTAATAATAGTAATAATAATAATCATAATAATTAATGAATTTTATTTTGTTGAAAAAGGGTGCAAGTTACTTTAAATTTGGAAGCAACCAGAATCCCTAAAATTGCCCCAGCATGTTCTTAAGCTTATATTAATGCCTTATAGCCACATACTTTCAGCTAACATCAAGGGCCAGTAGAGCGGATGTCTGGAAGTGTTTGTGCAAAAATCCAACAAATCACTGAAATAATTCGTTCCACTAAAAATGTATTTACAAACTGTGGTTTAACGAGGTCTACAGGTAAAAAGCATTCAAAATGATGAGGTCTTTATTGACTATTCCCAAGAAATTCAGGATATATATTTTATTTGCAATAAACACCTTTTAATATATAGGATTTTAATAAAAAAATTTTAGTCATTTTTATAAAATCGAAAGTTTCTAATATTGTTCCGTGTAAAGGATATTTTGGGGTGGGAAAATTTTCTGAATATCTTGGTGTTGCATTCTTTGAAGATACTTGAACAGAAACATAACTTTTCGTTTTTGAGCTATGTTGTACTTAATTGTTTCTAATATGTAAATTCATTTAATTACCAAAATGTCCCCCGCGCCTCAAAATTCAGAAAATTTGTTGTTTTTTTCTGAATTGGAGCTTTGAACCACACGAGAAACTTTAAACTCCATGGCACGACAGCCTACAAGGAACCTTGGCCTAGCGCCCGGCCGCTGCGTCCCCCATTCGGTCCATGAAAGACGTAATGGGTGAGGAGCAGTATTGGAGGGTGAGACGTGGTCAGCGCCTCGAATCCCTCCCGGCCGGTTAATGCGGTCCTCATGACCTGGAGCTGCTACTTCTCCATCAAGTAGCTCCTCAATTGCCCCCCACAGGGACCTCACGAGGCTGAGTGCACCCCGGTCCAGGTCTCCCAGCGGTGGAAAAATACCCACAGTGGTACTGGGAATCGAACCCAGATCTGCCGCTTGGTAAGCAGCTGCGCTAAACTTTAAACGGGTATGATTTAAAACCTTGATTACTGAATTATTATACTCTTTTAAAAAATAGAAGTTTTATTTCGGAATTGAATCATTTTTCATAAACCTATATTTTTAGAAAAATTAATATTGGTATTAGATAACATTGATCTTTGTAGTCTTACAATAGTTACTTCTGCACATTCTGGGACATTTTAGTTCTATTTAAACTTAGGACGCGGAACATAATAAAAATTTGAAAAAATGAATTTTGGGAATAAACGCTGTTTAATGAAATAGTATGCTAGGAAAAGTTATTGTGCGATCTTTAAATAGCAAGTGGATGAGCGGATAATTAATTAAATTTGCTCTGTTTAATAGCTTCGTTTAGTTTTTTAGCAGGCGAGTCGGTTTGTTTTTAAGCCGCTATTTATGAATGAAGGATGTCAACTAGTTCTGGCAAGTTCTTCGAGTATGTTTGTGCAGCACCTCGCAAGTCGTTTGTTTCAGAGGCATTATCGACCACGAAGGCAGCCTTGTTGCTGTTTAACATTAGGTGCAGATTAACACGATGAAGCAGATTTAATAAATAAGTTGGTTACCAGCATAGGTGACGATTCAGAAGTAGAATCCGTGGTTGAAGTAGGAAATGTTAATTCTTGCCTACAGACAGATAACTTCCAGCTTACATCAAAGACCAGTAAAGCGTATGTGGCCGTCTGCAAGTAGTTGCACAGAAATCTAACAGATAGCGCCAAGAGCCAAAAACTAAGTTTGATAACTTTGCTGTTTTATAATCGAATTTGGCAAGATAATTATTTTAATGCTACTTTTAAATAGAAACATTCATAAGGTATATGACTTGCATAACTAGTAGTGCAACTACATCAATTTTATGAAGAAAGCTCTAACATTTGCAGCAGTTATCCAACTAAACACAATCAAGGGAAATATAGTCATTTTTGAAGGGGCTCGAACGATCCCCACGTTATCTGCGAATGGGAATTTAAATATTAGGCTTTGTTGCAATCATACTGATCCGACTCAAACGTTCACTAACGTTCGAGGTGGTCGTAGGAATTCAAGTGACTGCTAGTAAGGGTGAAGGACTGATAATTAGTATATGGAGATAATTTGATGACACATTTCACAGAAAATACATATTTCAAGGCCCTCTGAATTCCATAAAAATAATTCATTAAAAATATTTTTAGAAAAAGAGATGTATGTCTGTGAACAGAAAAACTGTAAATAGAAGAATCCGATAGATATCAAATACTTAATTTCGATATCCGCCAAAGAGTATTGACGAGTATTCTTATTTAAAGACCACACCCACAGTAGGATTAAATAAAAACATTAAGTGCAGTAATAGAAACGATACAGGATATTACGTAGTGTTTCACTGTGATAGTATTATTATTGTTATTGCTATTATTGTTATTGTTGTTGTTATTATTATTGTTGTTATTAGTGGTAGTAGTGCGATGACGACGCTTATACCGCCTCTAATGGGCGTTTGCTTGGATTTACCCTGTGTAGTTTTGCAATTCTTATAACGCAGTAAGGGTTGTCTGCACAGGTTAAATACCGCACATTAGGGATACAAATTATAGGTCATTAAACAATTCAATTTAAGAATATGTTTACAATGACATTTTGATTATTTGAAGAGATTATTTTCCTACGCACATTATTACTGTGTTGTGCCATGGTGCGCTGGCCACGTGGGTCTGTTTATGCGCGGATCAGCCTAAGATTAAGCGGATAGTAATTTAGCAGGTTTCACGTTATTGCCTTATCCCTGTTTACAATTGAATCAGTATTTTTTTTTTCTTTCTAACAACCCCAGAAGTCAAAATTTTACATGGCACAAGATAGGAAAAGAAAAAGTTAATGAACATAAAATTGTTCTCTAATAACCTAATCTCTCATAGTCTGGGATTTAGTATGCTGTAGCCGTGACATTATTTTAAAACGATTTGTAATAAAGAATTGAAATATGAAGGTACTTCAGAGCAAACTATAACTAAGTCACTGCATTTTACATTCGCTATATACCAGTGTTAAAACACACTCTTGGGACATTTCATAATTTTAGATCAAATATATTTTATCCTTAATGTGTGCATAACCATCATAAAATATTTAGATGTTTTTTCGTCATCATTCCATAAATGAATAAATAGCCAAACATCCCTTATGGTGGATGCTGCAAAGGTTTTCTACTAATACAGGGTATTGCTGCTGGGATCTCAATAGGGTAACAAATCCTAAGAGCCTCGTGCTTTGACTTAGCTACTTAACCGCCAGATTCCACACTTAATCCTACAGCTTAGTCCACATTCTTACGTTCCTACTCAGAAATTGTTGGTTGCAGATTGGCATGACATTGTTTTAGTTTAACTCTTAATATTATCACTGTTTTCTTTGCTATAGTTTTAACACTTATCGTTATCATTGTTACTAATACTATCACTTAAGCTAAAGTAGTTGAAATTGGAGAAGAGGTTGAGAAATTTTGAAAACACTATTTATCCATCTCCACGTCCTGTTTTGCTATTATTGGCCAACCAAGAACTCATAAAATACAGTGTTCATCCTGTGGTAGGTAGTGCTTGAGCCTTTTAATGTGTTCTATCCTTCTCCTTTGGATTTGTTTTCCATCTAATGGATATGCCTTTTCTGCAGAAAGACACAGCTGTAACCTTCCACTTCTTAAGGCAAAATTATGTGTTTCAATACCATCAATAAATTTTCCGGCACAAAACGTTCCTGGTTGTCAATTTCAAAAACTCTTTCTAACCTTTGGGTATAATTGTATCCCTACTTTCAGTTGACAAGTTTGTACATTTATAAAATAAAAGCCACCAATGTTTAAAATGTAATATCATATCTGAATTAGGCACTAGCTTATAAGCTTCTAGAAAAAAAAAAAGAGAAGAAGAGGAAGAAGAAAAAGGCTGATTTCTAAAGATCTTCTTTCCCATTGTGATTGCGCTCTGACTTATGGGAGATTTGCACACAAATAGAACCAAATACAATCAAGTTTAGTGTTACTCTTTTTTTAAAAAAAGGATACCTGACTGATTTCTAAAAAAACTTTTCAATTGTGGTGTTACCTTCAGTTTCAGGTTTTTTGCTCTTTACTTTCTCTAGCATTATGTAAAATGTTGGTAGTATGGAGAGATGGTATTGTATTCCACCCAAAATTTCCATACCGAGATCTCACCGGAAATATATTTTGAGGATTCCTGAATAAATATAAGCATTTTTAGAAAAATATCTGTGTGTACCTATGAATAGCATAACTCAAAAATGAAGAGCCGGTTGAGTATCAAATTTAGAATTTCAGTTTAGTCTCTACCAAAGGTGGGGGCACGAAGATCTTCAGATAAATCTTCCCATCCCAAACTACGTTTTACACGGAATAGGTTTCAAAATTTTCGATTTTGTGAAAAAGACTGACAAATTTCATTAAAATGCCGTAGGTTAAAGATATCTTTCATGGAAAGTACAATATCCTGAATTTCTTGAGAATAGCCAATGAAAACCTCTTCAATATGAATGACTTTTGCATAACTGGTAAACCGGAAGAGATAGAAGAAAAACTTAGTTCACAAAAACTGTAGATCTCGATAAAACACACAATTTATGTTATAAGCATTTTTTGTGAAGCTAACCATTTCAGAAATATTCCCTCTTATTGGTTTTAATTTTAAGGTACAAATTTGTTTAAATCTGGAAACCCTCGTCTGTTTCATATCTCTTTTGGTTTACTCCTAGCCATGGAAGGAGTACCGAATTTCAATGGCAATCGCATAGTGACAGCTTTGAATAGACTTGACTATCGCTTTAGTGTATTTCCCGTCCCCTTTAAAGGAGCTAAGTGATAAGACCATTTCTGGTAATGTTTATCTTGATTAGAATTAAGTAGAAAAAGAATAATCTTTTTTAAGAATATTTTTGCAGAGCAGGTAGAGAAAGTAATGTGAGTGGAAATTACCAGACTTTTAAATTTGAAGACCCTCTGGACGCCCACCTTATCTGCGCCACTGATCCATGCACAAACCTCTTACTCGAGACTCGTTTTTCATCTGGTGCGAATAAGAAGCAAAATTCTTGATGTTTGGTCAGTACATGATAACTCCAAAACTGGCATTTTTGTGCTAAGACGGTAATGATATTAAAAAACATCTTCATCAGGTCTTCACCAAATAATAGAGGATTATTTCTGGAAAAATCAGAGCTTCACCAAATTATAGAGGATTGTTTCTTTTATATCACCACTGTCTTAGCACAAAAAGGCCAGTTTTGGATTTGTCATGTTCTGGCCAAACGCCACAGAATTGAAATATCCCACTCCCGTCGTTGCTCGTCCTTGCAAGAAGTTAGGGAAACGAAATAGATAAATAATTGCGCAACTTTATAAATCTACCTTACGCTGTCGAAGCAGAAGGATCTACACTCGACCCAATCTTCTGGGCACGACTGGGGTGCGGAAATTATTTGTTAGTCTCCATAAGGCCCGATATGTGCTACTCGCCGCGAAAGCGTGCATTATACCTCCTTCGCCCTCCGCGATGTAATGGTTACCATGCTAACTACATACCCAAGGTCGCGGGTTTAAACCCGGCGGAGGACGATGGATTTTTTCGGGTGTAAAAATCCTTAGCATGGCTTCCTTCGGAAGGGAAGTAAAGCTGTTGGTCCCGTGTCGTAGATTTACGGCACGTAAGAGAACCTCGAGCCTCATAGAGAGGCCTCTGAGCAAAATTAAGCGGTCTTTCACCCCCAATTTAGAATGGGACGCTGAGAACCACAGCAGTTAAGAGCGTCCATAAATAACACGCCATTATATTTCTTCGCTTTCTAAGCTTCAAAAATCGAAATTGCTATAGAGCTCGGTTTTAGGTTCCGAAGCGAACACAGTTACGGACACAGAGCAGTCAGCGGTGTAAAGAGGGGTTTGAAGCATAAACATGAACATGTTGAAGTATAATCTGCTCCAAAGGCAGCTCATTACATGCATTGGCATTATATGCATCGTTCTAACTCATAAAGTAGCACAATAAAACAATTATTTCATAATATGATTAGTAAATAAAACGCCTTTTATTTTGACAAATAAAACATAAACTTGATACAAAAAATCAGGATAATAATGTGCAGAGATTTGAAAAGACAATAAACAAATAAACCAAACTCGCTCAGAATTTATTGCCGTGAATTACATGATGAATGTTCACCGTACTGAAAGAAAAGGCTCTCCTCTTTTCACTCAAAATATGTTTTAATCATCCACAAGTTTGTTCGGAGTCAAACGGCTATCCCTTTGTATTTTCAACATTTTTCAATCTGCACTCTCTTTCAGTGTTCACTGGTTTATCTACCAATTGCCGGTTCCCATGGCCGCGCTCGCTGAAGTGCCTAGCTTTGGTGCTTCGAGGCGCAGGGGATCGCAAGTTCGAGTCCCGCCTCAGGCATGGGTGTTTGTAAGTGTGTATATATCTCTGTATCTGTATGTAAAAAAGGAATCAAATAGGAAAACAACAGAAATGTAGGGATACATATAAAAAAGAAGAGCAGGTAAAAAAAAAAAAAAACCTAGCGGAACGAGGCCGGGCATTGCGCAATGCTAGATAGTGCAACAAATTTCAAAACGGGCTGCACAGACCAAGCCTACTCCATCACGTCATAGTTTTACTGCTGTTGAGAGAGTACATGTCGTGTCACGGGGTTAAAAGTTATCTAATAGAGAGGCATAAATTATACTAAGAAGGGACAAATGTAGGTTGGAAATGGCCAGGAAAGAAATATTGTAAAACACGTCTAAGAAGGCAATGACAAACACTTAGGATAGTACCGTTAAGGGCAGGACATTAAACCCAAGGGGATGAAGTTACACTGCCCAAGGGTGGACATAACGAGGAAAACAGAAACAATTCCCTTGCTGTTCGAGCGACATTTTTTTCACTAACCCTGGAAGATGCGCAGAGGTAAGACGAAATAGATGAGTCCACGGTAGAAATGAACGGGCTACATACCGCCGCGATAGAAACAGTGTTTCTTGGTGCACCAGCAGACGGTCAAAAGTAATAAGGGATGATAGGCGCGGTCGTGTAAAGCGTAGTTAAAAAGGGGAACATTTAGGAGGAATACGTGTGTGTTCGACGTCAGGAAAGGCCGAACAAAATTAATAAATGAGTTCCATAATAGTCTGGAAGTCGAAGAAAATCACTTGTCTTACTACACCTGAGAAAGATTTCATGCCAACAGAATTGAGTTAGGGCACCCACATCTCCGCAATATTCCTAAATATCCAAAACCTTTACGCGGGATACGAGCCCGGGGCCCCTATAATAGGTTACCGCCGCAACGCCCACTTGTTTGCTTGCGTTGCTGTTTTGTTACTAACAGTTTTGAAAATAGAATACTTTAACTATGAGCTGAAAAAGGGATTTAAGTAGGTATTCATGCGCAACTTAAGTGTTATGGATTAAAATGCTATTAAGCAGTATTTAGTAGAAATAAGTTTCTAACAAATTACGTGTGCTATGCAGTTTCCCCAAAGAAAAAATCGAGAAGAAAAGTTAGGACAAAGGGCATAAAGAATTTTGTCCTTTCAATTTACTCAAAGGTATGCTCTAAGCATTTTTCTGAAAATTGCTTTGATAGGGAGAAATTTGGTGGCATGTGGTTGAAAGCAGATGCAATACCCAGAGTCTTTAATTCCCCAGAACATCTAACTACTAAGTTTTACCACAGGAAACTTGCAGAGAGACGTTTTGATGGTTGGTACCGCTTTACATGACTGTTCTAATTTTGCTATTGTTTTCCAATTCCTCGGATATCCAGATTTGTTACTCTTGTTATTCACCCATTAGAGCCACTTTGTAGTTACTTGCTGGTCTATTATAAACTTTAGGGCTTTAAGCTGCATAACACAGACCAGTGGAGGCCCCTAAACTGCAAAGCACTAATTTTGCTGGGTTTTTCACTTAAGATCTGCATCTATTACCTTAGTTATTCTAATATTAGAGCCGATTTGTATGTCCTTAATGGTGGAGGGACTAAGCCGCAAAGCATAGCCGAGGGAAACAGTCTACAAAGAGACAGCAAAAAGAGTAATTTTTAATTACACTTATGAAAAAAAGGAGTAATTCAACAAAAATGTATTTAAGGAATACTCCAGAGAGCAATATCAAAGAAATTAAGAAAGTAAAGAAAACAAAATCACCGTGTTACTTTGAGCCGGTTCTGAATGCGCTTGAGAAGAGTTCATATTAAGGTACGAGAAATTCGGTTTTTTCATCTTTTATCACAAATTAAATAATAAGGTAAACAGGTTAGTGGATAAGACAAACGTAAAGAAACCAAATCTACTAGGCGAACACTTATGCTACACGCCTGTTTCGTGCGGTTTGTTTACGAAAGTCGATAGCTAAGGCCAACATCTCGGTTGACCTCTTAGAAAAAAAAAATCTGATATGTTCCATTCACATGACTTTCTCTAACTGAACAAACTTTTCTTACAAAATATCATTCTTTTATCTACATCATGCTAATTGAGATAAACATTAGCAGAGTTGGTGTTATTACTTGAGTCTTTGTAAGCAGAAGGGCTGTAAGGTACTAGGCTAAAGCGACAGTCAATTCCTTTAAAAGCCCGTCGCTATGTGAAGCAATTGAAATTCCGTTCCTTTGCTTGCCAGGAATAGGTAAACAGAAAGCAGACGAAACAAGGTGACCCAGCATTTGAGAAAAGTTTAGGTAGTTTAAAATTGGGAACAATAACACGGAATATCTCGGAAACGGTCAGCTCTACAACAAAAATGTGTATGACATATATTGTATGTTTTAACGAGATCTAAATTTTTTGTGCAGTAATTTTTTGTCTATTCCTTACGGTTCATCAGTTACACAAATTTAAGTAAAATTCATCCGGAATGAACAGTTCTTCAAAAGTTATTCCCAGAATATTCAAGATATACATTTTATTTGCCGTGTAACTAACTCTATTCAACATACGGTTTTTTAATCAAAATCGTTAGAGCCATTTTTGAGAAAATCAGTTTTCGATTTTTTCTCCATGTAAAGGGTAGTTTGTGGTGGGGAGGATTTTTTGAAAATCGTGTCGCATCCTTGGAAGATACTAAACTTAAATACCAAATTTGGTACTTTACGGTCTTTTAGTTTTTGAGCGATGCAGTCCACACACACACACACACACACGCCCAGGCATGCACGCACGCACACAGGGAACTTTTTTCGGACTCAGACGATCTCAAAACATATCTCCGTTGAAATCTCGACATCAACATTTTGGATCGAATAAAATACCTTCTCTATACACTAAGTACATAGTACGTGTAGAGAAAGTAATTTCCACAGCCGCACAAATAATTAAATAAGTAATAAATAACGCAGATATAAAATAGCTGGAAACCAGAAAAAACAAAACACCAAGAAAACAAAGCCAAGTGTAACGCCAGGAGAGCACGTGGTAATTTTGGAACAGCAAATCGGAAAACAAGCAGTGTTACCATGCCGCGCATGCCTTTACTTTCTCTACACGTACTATGTACATAGTATATAGAGGAAGTATTATATTCCACCCAAAAATTCGATGCAGAGATTTCACCGGAAATATAATATGTTTTAGGACACCCTGAATCTTAAAAACATTTTCGGAAAGTGTGTGTGTGTGTGTGTGTGTACAGCATAGCTCAAAAACGAAAAGACCGTTAAAGACCAAACTTTGTATTTAAGTTTGGTATCCTCCAAGGATACGACACGAAGATTTTCAAGTAAATCCCCAATCCCAAACTACCTTTTACATGGAAAAATGTTCGAAACTTTCGTTTTTTTAAAAAATGTTTAACGATTTTTATTAAAATCTCATATATTTAAAATAATTACATGACAAATACTATGTATTATGACTTTTCTAGGAATAGCCTCTGAAGATCTCTTTATCTGGATGCACTTTTTTAAATTTTCCGTAACTGGTTTACCAGAGATAGACAAACTTACTATACAAAAACTGTAGATCTCGTTAAAACACAATTTATGTCGTATATATATATATATATTTTTTTTTTGTGGAGTTTACCGTTTTCGAGACATTCCTTGTTGTTAGTTTGTTTTAAAATACTTATACATTTCTCATGAGGGAACTTTTCAACTCCTGGCCATGCAAAGAAACGGATTTCAATCCCATAGCAACCACATTTTAAAACATTTGACTGTCGGTTTAGGCTAGTGTATTCACTTACTTCCCTTCTACTCACAAGGAGCTAAGCAATACGACCGTTTCTGCTGATGTTTATCTCGATTAACATGAAGATAGAAGAATAAGCTTATTAACAATAATTTGTTGCAAAGATGTAGAGAAAGTCATGTGAATGGAACACACCAGGTTCTTTTCGATAGCAGAGCTTCTGTAAGACACGAACTTAGGAAAATGGCACTAAACCTTTCCCGGCAGGCACAGTATTTTTCAGAACATAAGGCGTGACTTTAAAATCTGGGTTTGGGTGGTTTGCGGTTGGAAACCAACCCTTGCAGTTGCCAAGTCTTCCACTTACTTGTTCCTTAACTGAGGTGCAATTTTAGATTTGCAAGCAGTGTTTCCCGGAAACAGATTTTACTGCGTTGCCTCTCGCCCCCTAGCACTGGTTCCTCTTTTGTTTGTTAATGGTTATTGCCCAATGGCAGCGACATTGCAGATTCTAGTTCAGTTTTAGGTTTGACTCTGCCATTGGTCGATTAACCAACACAGCTGCCCATGCACAAGCAGACAGAACGAACGAAAGACTGTGCATTGGAAAGAAGAACCGATTTTCAGAAAGTCCATTTTTACCCTTTAATTCGATCCCGTTCATTTACATACACCTAACCTAACCTCGACGAAATCTCGGAAACCTGTCGTTCACCTGTCACGTAGTCATATTGGCACCGTATCCAATAAGAAAGGCTCACGGAGCCTTAGTTTAAAACTGAACTAGAATGTGCAATCTCGCCAGTGGCAGGGGGAGCGGTCCCGTTTGAAGGCCATCATGTTTTGGAGAAAACTATAGCTTTCCTTCGGGCCAGTTTACGCATACACAGGCAGGCTTCCTCAATGCTGGACAGGTCAAGAAACCTAGCTAACTGCCGGCAAGAGTAGAAGGTTCAAGCAGTTGAGACAACACTGGGCAACCTAATCTCTTATTCTCAAGTCTTGACCGTAAGCAGGCCAGTCATTACAACACGGCATCCTAGAATAATAGAGAAAATACCAGCTCTTAAGAGCAGTACTCACTAAGGTGAAACAACAATTTGACTTTCTCTTCATGTACATAGTGTATAGAGTAGGCATTGCATACCATCCAAAAATTTCATACCGAGATTCCACCGGAAATACATGTTTTAGGACCCTCTGAATCCAAAAAGAAACAACAATTTTCAGCAAAAGTGTGTGTGTGTGTGCGTGCGCGTGTGTGTGTGTGAACGCGATAACTCAAAAAGAAAAGTCCGTAAACTAGCAAACTTGGTATTTAAGTTTGCCATCTTCCAGGGATGAGACAACGAAGATTTTGTGAAAAATCCACCCATCCCAAACTACCCTTTACATTGGAAAATTTACCAATATTTTGATTTTCTCAAAATGGCTCTAACGATTTTGATTAAGTTACCGCATTTTAAAGATATTTATATGGCAAATAAAATGTAGATATCGAATTGTCTGGGAATAGCCTCTAAAGACCTCTTCATTCTGAATGAATTTTTCTGAATTTTACGTAACTGGTAAACTGTAAGAGATGGACAGAAACTTACCACACAAAACATGTAGATCACGTTGAAACACACATTTTATGTCCGATACCTTTTTTTCGTGGAATTGACCATTTCTGAGGTATTCCTTGTTATTTTCAGATTTAAAAAACTTAAACTTTTCTCACACGGGAAGTTATAAACTCCTGGCCTTGCATAGAAACGGATTTCATCCATATAGCAACCAGTTTTTAAGGAATTTGACATTCATTTTGGTGTGTTTCCTTGTTTTCCTTCTACTCACAAGGAAAAGTATAATTAAGACATGCATTTTAACAATAATTTGTTACAGCGAGAAAATTAGAGAAAGTTTTGTGAACAGAATACATCAGATTTTTGCTTTATAGTTATTGCATGGTGTCTGGGGGAGTTTTCTCCTTAACCGCTCGCTAGGTGTTGTGTGCGTTTGAACCAATGTTGGTAGGCTTCCCCACTCAAACGCTCGCTCTCATTACAACTTGGTTTAGGCTCCCAAGCGCACACAATTGCGGACACACAGAGAGGGTAATGGGAAGGGGTTTGTATCGTAAATATGCACACATTGAGGAATAATCTGTTCCAAAAGTATCTCTTTACATGTGATGACATATGAATCGTTCTAATTCATAAAGTAACACAATAAAACAAGTATTTCATAATATGATTAGTAAATAAAAACGCCTTGTACTGCCTTATAGTTTTACACATTAAATATAAAGCTTGATACAAAAATGGATAATAATGTGCAGAGCTTTGAAACGACAACGAATATAAATCAAACTCGCTCAACATTCATTGCAATGAATCGCAAAAGACAACTTTACTGCAAGGAAAGAAAATTCTCTCCTCCTGCCACTCAAAATATGTATGAAACACCCACAAGGGTGTTCAGTGTCGAATGCCTACCCATTCGTATTTTCCACATTTTTCAATCTGCGCTCTCTTCCAGTGTTCTCTGGCTTATCTACAAGCAGGAACTGAACGAGGCCAGGCAATGAGCAATGCTAAATAGTGCAACACGTTTCGAAACGGGCTGTATAGATCACGCCCACTCCTTACGTCATGGTTATAATCTGTGTGCACCGAATCTCAGTTCAACAATTTCGTGATCCCGGACCGAGTTCTACTCATGAGACCGAGCCAGGTGGCTTAGACGGTAACTGGCATTCTGGAGATCCGGGTTCGCTCGCCATCGGCCGCGCACTCTGGCCTGGGGTTTTCCGTGGTTTTTCTGGGGCCGCTTAGGCGAATGTCGGGATTCTGTGTATCTGCCACGGTTGCTTTCTTTTCATTCCTTCATTTCATTTCTCTTCTTCATCTTTCAGGTCGGTGGTAGGTATGATTCGGGGCTTTGTAGGCAGATGACATGATCGCTTGCTCCGAGTAAAACTCTCTTCCACTGGTTGCGCCAGTTGAGGCTAGGTTCCATTGTAGAAACATACTTCGGACGGCCTCCCGGCACCTGTGTAACCTCTGTGGCGCGCCAGGGCTGTCATTTAGTAACACTGTTAGGGACTTCCGTGCGTATCTGTGCTTGGTTTCATCTGCTCCTGTGTGCTGGCCTGTGATTTCCCCTCCTCTCATCCCTTTCCCCGGGGGAGGGTGGCCGCAATAGACCAATACTTGATCGCAGTTGCCGAGGTGTCCCCCGCCGCTAGCATACTTTTTTATTTCTATTTATAGATAAAATTACAACATTTTTAGTATAAAAAACAAGGACATAAACTTGAACAATAAATTGACTCAGACAACCATGGTAATTTCACTGAGTTACACTGGTGTCACTGGTGCTAAATGGTCCCGTTCCCTCCATCTTTCCCTGGTTTGGATGCTCCATCCTAATCCTAGTGGTAGAAACAACGGCGCTGGGAGTCTGGTGATGGTATTACCGTTAGAGCTAGGTGATCTGGATTCTCCTTTTCTATACAGAATAGAAGCGCAAAACATTAATCGCAAGCTACCTGTAAGCAAGACATTAATCTCGCTGCTTGTCACACAACGAGACAGGCAATCTGTGTCGCGCACCGTTTCGCCATGGGAGACGTTAATTTAGCTAAGTGTAGTCGCCATTTTCTCAACAGCCTTTTGAAAGTGACGACGTTCTTATTGGTCTCTGTGAACACAAAATACTGGTATCCCATGGCAAACCATATTTGTAGAAATTCATATTTTGCGCTACTAGATTGCAACTGGAGAAAGAGGCTATATAGTTCTGTACGCATCTGCGTTGGGAACAGCTTGCAAATTCTGTTGTCCAGTTCCGTAGCTGTTGGACTTCCACGCATTGTGTGAGTCGATGCCTCTGTGTGTCAAGCCTTCCACACATCTGGCATAAGGGACTCTGAACCAGATTATGCCGGTACTTCTTTTCTTCGGTCAGGATAATTTCATGTATCAGGGCGTATGTATGCACTTTGCTCTATCTCTCTCGCACGACGTCTTTCATATTGATTAGCTGTCGGACGCAGGTCATACCATATTCACCTTCCCGCGCAAAGAGTTGCGCTGCCGCATAAAGTGATTAAGAATAGATGGCGAGGCAAGTGCGTGCAATAAGCATGTATTTGCAATATAATTCACATTGAGTTTAAGAAAAATTGGAATTCCAAATCTCTGTGTTGAAATAATCACACTGCAGTTACTTATTATATTTTAACAGCGCTACGGGAACTGATGAATTCAGAGACAATGGGCGGGTCTGAATACCCACAATCAGCCCGTGCATCAATTAGGGTCCAGGCTACTTGACCTTTTGTCTTCGTTGCTCAAAAACCGGTCCATTGAGCTGGTGCTCGTGTGTCTACACATAAATGTGGAGTTAACTTCGTTTTCTGTTTGCCCCAAATACGATTGTAAACATAGGTAACTATGTAATTTATTGAATGCAATGTATGTAACGTTCTACAGAAGTTCTGATAATAACTTATATGCTTTCCATTAACTTTCATATTAATGATTTTAAGACTTAAATTACAAGCCTGACGAAAACATAAATGATATGTTAGCTGATTACTACGATATCGATCTTTTGTCCCCCGGCAACCAACCGAAGGTTTAGGAATGAACACAATTTCACTGAGAGCAACCTTTTTCTTTGAAACACAGCACCAAACACAATATCCGGCACTCATAGGCCAGAAACAGATCAAACAGGGTGATGGATAAATGCAATGATTAATGGAACGATATGGAGGTACAGGAAATACGGCGCATGCCAGAAACCATACATCATTCGCCTAAGTCCATGGCAAACTCCCTAAATTCCCATGAGTTGGTCCTAGGGAATCGACCCCAGACCTTCCAATTGCGAATCACACGCGTTACCGCGGTGCCATCTCGCTAAGTTTCTAATGTGCTTAGAATTCTTTCTGAACATAAGGCTGCGTTTTTGTTTCCTTTATCACATACATAGTAGGTACATAGATAAGGTATAGCAGTCCACCCAAAGAGTCGATACGAAATTTGAATGGAAACAGACATTGTAGTCCCCTGAATGTTATATATATATATATATATATATATATATATATATATATATATATATATATATAGAGAGAGAGAGAGAGAGAGAGAGAGAGAGAGAGAGACAGATTTCCAGAAAAAGGTTCGCGTGCGGGTCCGTGTATTCATGTAACTCAAAACCGAAACTCCATTAACCTTCATAAGGTGCTCGGATATATTTTAAATCCCGCAAACATCTTTGATGTTTATAATTTTGAAGATATGTGCTTTAAATAAATTACCTCCGCTGACTTTATTTGTCTCTCATTGAGGTATTTTAGCCTTCAGCATATTAAATTTGTCAACAATGGAACGTGTATGCGTGTAATAAGGCGGGTATAATGAACTGAAGTCATTGTTGTTTTGAACACTGGCGCGTCCATTTCTGGTGAAAGGAGGGAAGGGAGAGTTTTTTTTTTTTGTAGAGTGATTTACTTCTACTGGGGATGCTTGTTTCCCATCTTGTTTTTCTCAAGATGACCTTTGCAAGATGATGAACCAGCAAACATACTGCTGAATGAATATATCTGATAGTGATGATGTAGCTATGGAAGATAAAGATCTCGTTTTAGAATGTAGTACTTTACCTTCACTGGAAGACTCAGACAATACACCAAAACAGGAATTGGTAAACAGTGGAATTCTGATTTCAGAGGATAACTCAATTGTACGGAAGACAGAGCTGAGACGGCATGCAGCATGTAATGTATTTTACATGACCCCAAGACCAACAAAGTATGCCACTTCTCGCATTCAAAATGCCTATTCCGATTTGAAACGGCTCCTTCCTCCATCAATTGAAAGTATTTTACACACCCATTCTAATGCCGCAGGAACGAGTTTATATGGAGATGAAGTGCAAAAAATGAGATATTCTTGACCCAGATGCTTATATATGTCTGTTGTTATTAGCAGGAGTTTAGCATGAGCCTACCGAAGGTTAATGGGATGAAATTACAAAACTTGGCCACCAGGTCACCTTGGCCCGTGTGACCTCCACATTTCCCTGCGCGCGCGTCCTACGTCCGTTCCATCGTCACACGTGCGTCAGTCTTACTTCTGTTCTAGTCCAGTTCACACGTCATTAACATTAGGAATGTTTACAAGTGTTTAGTTTTGCCTGAAGTGCTTTCAAAAAGCCGTATATAGGACCACAAAGAGAGTTTATGTAAAGATATATGCCTATATTATCGTGTAGGGAAATTGTAAGGCAATTTGAAACCAAGTTTCCTGGCGTGCATGTTCCGAGTAGAGAGGCCGTTTGTTTGCTTGTAAATCAATTCAGGCAGACGGGATCATTTTGTGATAGGAAAGGAACGCTGAATAGGCGTGTGTTTACGGAGCAGAAATTAGACGAAATTTGAGAAATGTTAGAATGGTCACCTCGAAAATCTCTTAGGCACCTTGCATTTCGAAAGCTCCAGCATGGAAAGCAATAAAACTTTTAAAACTCAAAATATGCAAGGTTACTGCTGTCCAGGAATTGCTACCGCGTGATCACCAGAGTCGGATAAATTTCTGTAACTGGATTTTGAGGAATGTTAATAATGGAACAGTCGATTCACGATTAATGCGTTCACTGACAAAGCATGGTTTTATTTACATGGTTATGTGTCATCACAACATAACCGATATTATGCTACAGACAAACCCAAATTCGCCATAAAGCTCCCTTGCATGATATAAAAAATCGGTGTATGGTGCGTAATAAATGGATACAGAATAACATGGCTTATTATTTATGAGTGTATCATAAATGCAGGAAGATACAGAAATAATATACTGGCACCATGTTTCGAACAGCTGAAGGATAGCGAATGTCGGTATGGATATTTCCAGCAGAGTTCTGCCCCCGCGCATACAGCTATTGAAGCATAATTTATTGCGGAAAGTTGGAATCATTAGTAAGAGTTTATGGCCCGCTCGGTCTCCTGATCTTGCGAAATGTGATTTGTATTTGTGGAGCAACTTGAAAACTAAAGTATACAAAACTAATTTCCACGCATTAGAAGAAGTAGAACAAACAATAGGACAGAAATTAACGCTATTTCGGAAGCTGAGCTAATGCATTTGAATAAAAATTTCCTCAGAAATATGTGGATGTATTGATCCAGATGGACAGCATTGCCAATATCTCCTGTGATAAGGTATGTTTTGTGCTTAGTCTGATAATTGTTAATGTGATTTTGGCGTCCACGCATGTGTGACTGGGTGACGGCCGTGCGTCTGCTAGCCAATTTTGCAGTACATGACCGGGAAACGGACCGTGAGCCTCACGGCCAGGTTTTGTAGAATACTTACTGTACAATCCCAATATGTTTGTTGCAGTAAATGAGGAACTTGTTGCATTTCAGGGGAAATTGTCCTTTTCTCCAGTATATGCCTAATAAACCAGCAAAGTATGGCATCCAGTTTTGGATACTTTGTGACAATGAAACAAGTTATGTGTGCAATACTCAGCCATATACCGAGAACCGATCAGGTAGCGCCCCTGAAAAGAACCAAGGCCTAAGTTTGTAATGGACTTGCCATGCTTGAAAGGGCATAACATTGCTTGTGACAACTTTTCCACCTTCTACAAGCTAGGACAATCTCTGATGAGGATAAATATAACAATGTTTGAACTGTGCAAAAACAAAAAAAAACAAAAAACAAGCCTTTCATTCCTCCAAAAGTTTTGCAGGCCAAGGGGATTCCCAATTACACATTAACATTTACTTTCTCAAAGGGCAAAACACTTGTATCGTAATCCCAAAGAAAAGCAAAAGTGTTATTCTGCAAAGTACTCTGCACAACAATGCATAAGTCAGTGAGAGTACCAAAAGTTAACTTTCACTACAACGCTAAGAAGGGTTTTTATGGAGTTTTCCTGGGTTAGTAGGCAAATGCTGGAGATTATTCTTCATTATCTCAGAATTTTCATCCCAATTGGTTTCTTTCGGGTTGTAAGTGTCCATGAGAACTGCGGCAGAGGCGCCATTTCGTGCGGGTGACTGCCCTCTGGAAATACAGTCCCCGGTGGCAGGGTGGTGCTACTTTCTGCGGACTCAGGTGATCTATCTGGAACTGAGCTACGGTATTCTAGTGCCACCACGTCGAGATGAAGAAGTGTTTGTCAACTTTTAGGGACCCTACACGGAGGCTCTCTCCCTGTGCGGGTGTTGGCCGCCCTCTGAAATTACACTCATCTTATCCTTCCTCCAGGGATCTGACGTACAATAAGTCCAAGGTTGCAATGTGGAGTATCACTTGTATCGTATACACACACTTCGCCTGTTGTGTTATATGTAGTAAAAGCGGGGGATAACACTATCAAAAACAAAACATAAAAAACACACGCATAATGATACAAAAGGAGCAGTGGAAACAATTGACTACATAGTGGTGAATTATACAGTAAAGTGGAAAACAAACAGATGCCCTATTGTTGTGTTCTCAAATGTAGTCCCAATATCTGCATATAACTGCATATGTTATGGAAGGCAAATTACCCCAATGGAAAGTAAACACCCTACAGCGAAGAATACTGTCCTTACAGTAAGTAGAAACTCTTTGCTAGCAAATAAAGAGAGGAGGAGATTTTTCAAGAGGAAATGCTACTCCAGAAGCTGTGCAGAGTAGGGCATAATTTCAGTCTGTACATCAGAAGAAAATGAATATAGGAGTAAGAAGAGAGGCTAGTATCGTATGTATGTATAAACTGATAACAAACGTATAGTAAAGTGTGCTAAATGTAGAAAATGTACTTGCAAGAAACACCTGATATACATGAAACTATCTTATATAAAATTGTTAGTAAAAGTTAATCAAAGGGCAGAAAGATGGGAACATTCTTTCTTATAATATTCGATTATTGGATTGCTGTACTATTTTATTATGCAGTTTGAATGATAAATACATTAAACTACTAAAATTATAAGTTTATAATTTCAGTACACATATGTGCAAATATATAACTATGAGAAACAGAAAAAATGAGTATTATTTACCCACTTGAGTGGATGTGTAAAATGTGTAGTAGGGTTAAATATCACACTTGGTACTTAAATTTAGCATCTTCCAAGAATACGACAGAAATATTTTCAAGAAAATCCCTCAGCTTAAATTACCCTTTACAAGGATCATTTTTCGATAATTTTTTTATTTTCTCAAAAATGGTTGTAACAATATTGATTAAAGTACCAAATGTTTAACATATGAAAGGTGTATCTTTAATTTTCTGAAATAACTTTGAGGGCCTCTTCCTTCTAGAGGACTTTTCCATTACCGGTCACCCGCGAGAAACACAAACTTATACTAACAAAAAATTAAAAAAAAAAAGGTAGATCTCAATAAAATACACAATATGTCCAATGCATTTTTGTTGTGAGGCTAACCATTTCCAAAATACTTCTTGCTGTTGGTATTAATTTTAAAATTCTTATACTTTTCTCAACCGAAAATCTTCTTTCCTTCATACCTTTTTGTTTCAATCCTGGTCACGGAACAGAACTGAATTTCAATATCATGGTGTGGCTACAGCATTTAAATGATTTGGCTTACGCTTCAGCCTATTATATTCCCTTGTTTCCCTTATACTCACGAGGAAATACGTAAAAAGACAATTACTTTTATGTTTATCCTGATTGGCATGACGTACATAGAGGATAATCCTTTGTAAGAGATGTTAGTGGAGCATGTAGAGAAAATGATGTGCTGGAACACATCCTATTTTAGAAAAAAGTTCAGAGAGAGAGAGAGAGAGAGAATACGTGTGTGTGTGTGTGTGTGTGTAACATAACTTAAAAATGAAAAGTTGGTTAAATACTAAACTTGATATTTAAATTTAGTATTTTCCAAGGATGGGACAAGAATGTCTTCAAGTAAATCGCTCATCCTAGATTATCTACCCCATATACGGCTAAATGTTTGAAAATTGGATTTTCTCAAAAAAGATCCAAAGGATTTTGTTTAAAAGTCGGGAACTTCTTCCCGGCACTCCGGTTGTTTATTTCATACATTTTTCGCAATGTTAACCATGTATGTTTTTAAGATATTTTTAAATACATAGAACAGAATATGAATGACGAATGCATCATTTTTCCCCTTCTTTCTTTAATCTTTAAAGGAAAAGTCCCGTTGTCTCGCAGTCATTTTTGAAGTCGTTGTCAAGAAAATGTACCAATTAGGGGTTAACCTTTGTATTCCAAAATGTCCATACAGGGTGTGAGGTCAAGGGAGGAAAATAAGGTCCCACGTCAACGGAGTACATAAAGTTCGGCTAATGGCAAGCTGACAACTTGAAAACTGGCGGATAATGAGATACAGACGCAAAACGTTCGGCCAATAACAAGGTAATTTTGAGCCGCAAAATTAATTTTAAAAAGAGTATAAAAACGGACGTCCAGGAGGCACATGCAACTTTTCTGCCCAGCTCCAGACGTGATGCAGTGTCCAGGATGGCAAAGAACTATTGATTTGTAGCTCTACTCTCAGCCTCCAATTCAGACTGAAACGATCTTAAACTCTCATCTACTCCTTATGTACTGCATTTTTCATAGCTCCGACCACATCCGCAAGTATTTTCCTAGTTCCTGTAGTATTTCTCTCTCTCTCTCATACACAAAATTAAGTTTTTCATTAATGCCCCCCTAAATGAAAGTAATTCTCCTTGAAATTCAACGGTTTTCCCCTGTTGGGTATTTAAAACCTCCTTCACCTTTCTCTCAAACCCTTGTACCTAATGCCTAAACATTCACTTAGTTTTGAGTCCTGATTCGTAAAGCCTTCTGCTAATCTATTTAATTCTCTGCTTAAGACGGTCAACTGCTCTTTAAATTATTGTTCTTTTATCTCCGTATTTTGCGGATCCACCTGTTCCTTGAGCTCCCTTATTTGAAGGGTCATTTCATCTATTTTCTCTAATTTACTTCCCGTTTCATTTATTTTCTCTAGGAGAATTCTAAAACTATATCCCGTGATATTTACTATCCCTTCACTATTGCCTTAGGTAGCCATCTCTAAGTCTTTTTCCCCTGGGCTTTCATCATCGTAAAGAAACTTGACTGAAACTTTTCCTCTTCCATTACTTCCTGCCCAATAGCACCTCTTTTTTCTTATTTCGTCTCTCAATCTAAATTACTCTTACTTAATTGTCCACTGTAGAGGAGAGTCTACCTGAAATTTATGATCCGTTTTATTTTTACATTGACGTCTACCCATGAAATTCACTACAAATTTTATATTACATATTATACAAAGTGGTTCACCTGTTTCTTATTATTTTTGGAGATAGGCAGCACTTCACACTCTAAAAGTAATAAGGTCAAAATTACCGTGCTTGTAGGCCATTTGGTGACCATGCAAATCTAACCTGCTCTTCATCGGAAAGTAGACCTTAGCAGCAATAGTTACGTCCATTCCAAAAACATGCTCTTATTAACTCCTGTTACAGTACGTATTATATCAATAGAATCGCTGTCATACGTTCTACAATATAAATTATAATGAATGAAGGCTAAACGAACGGCCTAAGCTACAAAAAAGGGGTCCACAAGAGTTATAAAGAGATCAGAAGCGGAGAGGGAGATATGTGGGACACTATACCTACAAGTTTTAACGCAGCAAGCGGGCGCAATGATTGTAGTTGAACTGATTAATTTCATGTACCCTGGTCACCTCCGCATAGAAGCGTTCAAGTCCCACGTTCTGCGTGAACTTTTTTTCTTCTCTATGTGTTATCCATTAAGGTGTGAAGTAAGTTCAGTGTTTGTCACTCTTATAATTTTAGGTATAAACATAAAGGTATTCGAATGAAGAACCAGCGAAAGTTCATTTTACGTGTTCTTCAGTCTTCGATCTTTAGTTTTCTTTCTAATTATTTTGAAAAAGAATCTTCACTAAGCCTTTAAACAACAAAGGAAATTTTCAAAACGTAAAAAGTTAATAAAAATAATTTCAAAATACGAGAACTCCTAACATGTTATCGACTGTTATTCGTAGTTAGAGAATATTTCATCACTAAGTTTCATGTCGGAAACATTTTATTTAGTGGATATTGAGAAGTTTGTTAAGTTATAGGGTTTAAACCTAATTTTCTTTTCAACTGAAAGCACAGTTTGTGATTATCAGCCTAGGTATTTTCTGTATTTTTCGTTTTAGAGATACTCTGAAATACCAGTATAGTATTATCTGAAATACCAATGTTAGTTTTAAAAGATTGTAATAATCCCTGCATATTTAGAAGAAACTGAATGAATATGCCTCAGAAGGCTCATTTTCATTTGTGTTTCCTGTAACTGGACTGATTAAGCTAGAATAAACTTAAATAAAGAGAAGAGCAATAAAGGAACAAATAAGCAAGTTAGCTTTGTGCTAAATCAGGAAGAAAGAATGCGGGAAAAAAATTGTAAACTTTTTGCTAAGATTCCAATCTGAATCGAGCATTTTGGAACTCATTCTAACACCGCGCGTTAATCACATACGCTAGTGTTCAGCTATAACCTTTAGAGCCAAGGTCTATAATGTTGGTGTGCAGATGACGGGTCTCGGGAACGATGTTTTCAGGCTAGACTGTAATCTGCGAGTTACATAAAACCAGAGAATAAGGGACAGGTGAACCACCTTGTATACGTACGAACATTAAATTATAATGGCATTTTCATTGTAACAGTCTGACTTTTCGGAGTGTTCTGTTGTCGTTGAGTTGGTACAATTCCAATTCTTTCAGTTTCGTTGATCCTGTCAGCAATTGCGTAAGCACTATGCGCCCTTCCTCCAGTCTCGAAGCTCTCATTGTTACCTCTTCCGTCCATTGTTGTCAGCTATCTCCATTGTCACTTTCATCGGGTACCACGGTTAAGAAGCCAAGTACCTGCTCGGGCCTTGAAGTCAGTGCTCCCCAGATCTCCGCGGACATCACCTCCCTATCCCACTCCCTCACTCTGGTCGCCGCGATGTTGTCGTACTGGTTGCTGAAATTGCGTGAGATTCGAAACTTTCTCAGGTGTGAAGTACAGAAGTGACACGAGACATATTGCTGATGCTCGTTTATTTTGCCATGCGATATGAAGACGGTCACTTTTATTATTATTATTATTGTTATTCTTGTTGTTGTTCTTGTTGTTATTATTACTATTATGATTATTATGATGAGGATTATTATTATTATTATTATTCAGTTACATTCTACACTTATATTTCAACCTATAATGCCAAACCACTTGGGCGGGGAATTTTGTGGATGCTTACTTCGCGTACAACTCTGCACTCGCTCATACACGAACGCCACATTGTGTGGTCTACAATTCAAAATGTATATAAATTTCACATTCCATTTCATATGGTATAGCAATTTCGGACAAATGTCCAGAATGTAGTTAAGTTTGTTCAATGTCTGATGTTTCTTTTTTTTCGTCTGGTTTACTTTTATTCACATTTGATAACTTCGCAATACTGGAACTTGCTTCCGGTTCCAGTAAGGCCTCATGTACAATTTTCTTCCGAACATAAGACCTTTTTTCCTTCTTCCTTTTAGTGACGAATCTGGCTCTTTTTTTCTCCTCAGATTTAGAGAAGGAACAGTATTTATGTTTAAAACTATAACTTAGGTTTAAATTAAACTATAAATTAGTTTTAAATTAGTTAGTAAATTGTTTTTAAGAAGAGTGGATTCTAATACTCATTTTGTTCATAATCGTCTTCAGCAAAATTTCAGAGCATAGCATTGAAGCCTGCTTGGAATGAAATTTTGCGATTAATTCTTTAATCCCTTATATTGTTACACTGACCTTTCTCCTCTGGACAATATATGATGAATTATATTACTGCTCCTTCTATGTTCACAACAGTAGTTAGGACAGAGGGATCCTGGACCAGGGGCAATTGAGCACACATAGGAAAGATAGGAAATTCAAGGAGGGTATATACCCTAGCATAAGCATCATACACGGGAAGATAGAAAATTCAAGGAGCCATGTTAGGACTTGGGGGAACTGAATCTATTAGGAGTATTTTTTCGATCCTATAGGATTGTTTTCAACGTAGTTTCATTTGTTTTACACTCATTTTTATGGTTTTCCACGAATTTTGACATGTTTTAATGATGTTTTGTATTGTGGGATGCTGTTTGAAGGGTTTAAGATCATAATTATTATTGTCATTATTATTATTATTATTATTATTATTAGTTTCATTACCACAAGTATTATTTTTGTTGTTATTTTTATTGTTATTGTTGTATTATTTTTTTTATTTTGCAATATTTTCCTCTGTTCTTGAATGTGTACAGATCATATACTAACACTTCTTGAGGGGGTTTTGAAGCTAGGGCTGCTGTTTCTAATGCTTTTAAAAACATTTCATTCCATTTGAAAGATTTTTAGGACTTTAGGACAGATAGTTTCAGGGTACACATCAGGCATTTTAGCTTCGTTTTCAACTGATTTTCACGCCATTTGTAGAGGTATTTAGGTCTATTTAGCATTTTATCCCTTTCTACAGACGCTTTGCTGATATGTACAGTATTTTCTAGTAATTTTTTTTTATAGTTCGTTTGAGGCCACTTTTCAATGATTGTACCACTTTCACATATATTTTTGGGGATTTTAATGTGATTTTAGTGTTTCCATAGTTGTTTTGAATGCTTCTGCTGACATTCCATCTCATTCTGGTAGATGTTTAGGTCTCTAGAACAATTAGTTTTCAGGACATGCATCAGACATATTATCTCTTTTTCAACTTAAGCGGTATTTTGAAGGTATTTAGGTCTATAAAACAGGTATTTTAGGTATTGTTACAGTATTTCGCAGTGTTTTCTATTCTTTTTAGCATTTTACAAGATATTTGTAAGTTTTGGAACTATTATTCAGTGTTTATAGTGCCTTCACATGCATTTTTCGGGATTTTAAAGGTGGTTTTAGTGGTGTCACTTGTTTAGAATGATTTTAATATCATGCCATTTGGGGGGAGGGTATTTAGCACTCTGGAATAGATAGTTTCAGGGTATTCATCAGACATTTTATTTCTGTTCTAATCACTTCGAACCGTTTTGATGGTATAAAGGACTCTATAACAGACATGTTAGTCCATTTCAGCCGTTTTGCTAATATTTTGCAGTATTTGCATTCTTTTATAATGGTTTTAACACTTTTATAGGGTTTTTAGCACATTTTAAGTCTATTTTGCAGTGTTTTGTAGTGCATTATGCCTCCTTACAGACCTCTTGTCATTTTGAATGTATTCAAAAGTATACGATAGTGTTAAGCTCTCAGGCAAATTGTTATTTCAGTTCATTTCAAATGTATTTTTTGGAACCTCTTTATGGACATTGTGTCAACGACGAAGGCATACTGATGTCATTTTAGTACGCTTAGGGTCACTTTAACTGTATTTTAGGGGATGATATGATGCCTTGTAGCCCTTTTCTTATGTTTGATGGTAATTGATGTCATTTTATGATAGTTTTGGTCGTTTGTGCAACAATTTTATACATTTCTGCAGTAATTTTTGTGATGGTTCCAGCATTTATGACGTTTTGCATACCATTTATTACGCTTTATAGCCTTTACATATGTTCCTGAACGGTTTGACCGCTGTTAGAGCCTATCCAGTATTTTACAGATTTGTCATATTTTCCCCTAGTTGGGATTCCTTATGAACACTTCTGTATTCTGTTTAGTACTTTTGCAGTCCTTTAAGAGCCATATTATATCCTTTTGTTTGTTTGTTTGTTTGTCTGAAGCTTTAGCATGTACAGTTAAATTGTGAAGCAATGGCATATGTTTGCATGGTTTTCAGTCTTTCTTAAGTTGTGAACCTAACATAACCTAGCTTTTTCGTTTCTTAATGTTGTCTCTTTTTTCGAGGTTAACACTAAAAAAATTATCTTTGTTGTCGCAGTTTTCTTATAGTGTTTAACGCCCACTTTTACAACTATAGCACCACAGGTGATTGTTGTCTAAGTGTTTATTGTATAATGAAATGTGTGTTTTGCGTGTTTTATTCCTCTTTGCTGTTTTTTCAGCCTCTTTTTTTTTAATCAAGCTGTTTTTCTTATAGGATAATTAGCTGGACTTTATTTGTTGTTGTTGTCGCTGCTGTTTATGTTGAAGCGTGTAGCATTTTTTCTGAGCTCTAGCTAGTATTTTCAGCTTTTTTATTTCTATTTGTTTTATATAAAAATAATTAGCATTAGAGGTTAGGCGTCTCTCCTCTTTTATACGGCCTTGAGACCAACATTAGAAATGTATTCTAATGGCAGAGTTCCCGGCTACCTCATTCTTATTGTTCTTATTTTTCTGTCCTTGTGTGTCTTTACTAGGAAGTTTTGTAGTGTAAGCTTCAAGTTTCTGCCCCCACGCTAGCAATGATGAACAATGTATGTAGTATTCTCTCATGATACGTTCACTTACTTTGTAATGCCCATAAGCATAGATTGATATTCCATCACCAACAATCACTCTTTTAATATCGTGGGGCGATAGAGTGATGTTGTTGACTTTACAGCCGAAAGCTTATGCTGTTGCGACATGGTCAAATTCATAGGAGTTCTTATTATTTCGTTGTTTTAAGAAAATTTACATAACCCTTGAATGTGATGTGCTGCTTAATAGCGTTTCACCTTTACATTTTTAGTAGTGTTTAACGCCTGCTTTTACTACTTGTGGCAACACAGGCGATGGCACTGGTGATACATGGAATGAAGATGGAACAGTGGTGGAATGCGATGACGGAGGAAACCGGAGAACCCGCTCCTGCGCCGTTTTGTCCGCCACAGATCTCACAAGCGGCCCCTTGGGATCAAACCCGGTCCGTCTAGGTGAGAAGCGAGTGGTCTAACCACTCGGACACGGAGCGGTCCTAGCCTTTAATCTTTTTGATCATCCTCCCATTAATATTGACAGCATACGGATGGACTATTGTCCAATCAGAAAGTTTAGGGATCACCAGTTCGCAACTCAGAACTTCATTTGTTACCAGTTACGTTTCATACTCCTCCCCTTCCCTTCGGTAATGTAGCCTGTTCAATACGCTTTTAACAACATAGTAAACAAGTGAAAGACATGGGCGGAATCAGCGAAAAGATCCCGTCTCACGATAAGTACTTCCAAACGCAATTTTAGTGTCTTTAAGTGTACCACGTAAAATTATAAGTATCTTAGAGTGATAGTCTAGTTGTGCTCCAGCTTACAATACACAGTTAGTGGTTTCTTTGTATAAGATAAGCATTATTATTTATATATCGTGTTGTGCGCAATATTTGTTCTTTTGTAGATATACACACACATTTTCGGTTCACAACTGTGTTATTATTGTCTGTGCTGCTATCGTCTGTAAACCCCTTGCCTTGTTCCTGTATATTGCAGTCAACGTGATGCCACAGAGTGACAACAAGCAGCGTTTGCCCTCCCACATCTGGTATAATTCCACCATGCTGCCATACTGTAACAATTTTAGAGAGCTGTGCATAACTACTGAATGCTCTAGGCAAATCTGGCTTGTTCGGCGTCACGTTATCATAGTTGGGTGAAATGCTGGAGAACTAAGCATGAGCTCAAAAACAAATCACAGTCATAATTAATTATTACGATTAATGCACACAAAGTACTGCAATACTGTAACAATCTACAACAGCTGCGCACTAAAACTGCTACTGTGACGTCATCAAAGTTGCGTGGGAATTTTTCCGAAGGACTGGTAGAGAACTCTTGCTATGCCATTCGTATTTTCTGCATACTTACTTTATTAAGCTAAGCAACCCAGTACTTAAAATATTTATGGGGTATGCCATCTCAAAATAATTTGAAATCTCCTTGCGGTTTACTGGAAAACCAGTGAGTCAATTGTGGAATTTAATGCCGTGTCGGCATGTTTCCATTGCAGCTCAGTGGTTAGAACATCTGACAGACCAGGATATTCCTGGTTCAATTTCCAGCTATGGTATTAAAATTTTCAGTCGGACTCTGCTTTCCAACTCTTATCCTACACACGGCTGGTGTGGAAGAAACAATTAATTAATAAGATTACTACCGTTATTCCTGCGCTGGAAACCAGCCCTGAGCACCTATATTTTGCTATTCAATAGCTGTAATGTTTATGGCGACGGATGTTCACAGCCATGCTCTTAAGCAACCGAATCGACTAATCGCAAATTCGCACGCTTTAAATGCGCTTTTTATTTTTCCACTGCACTCGGCGCGGAAGCATTAAGTAGAACAATCGTGATTGATCTGTTGCTGATATGTGAGCCGTGAGATTGAGATGGACGGCAAATGGGCAATCAAAACCAGTGGGGAGCAATAAAGATTTATGTTGAGTTTCGTAGGAATAACCAAGGTGAGATTCACTCCAAAAATTGACCGCAAAGAACTAGACCAAAAATGGAGAAAACTGTTGCAATTCTTAAATAGCTAGTGCAGTGGACCACAGGAGTATGTAAAAGGAGGGAAAACGGCAAACGCGTTTTACTTTAAATGTTAGGAGTTTACTTATATTAGCAGTGGTGATTCTACATTGTCAATTAATATACTTCTAAAGTAATTGTTGTTAGAATGATTGACTATGTGTTACCCACTAGCAATTCGCAAAGGTAGAGTGGCCGTGTTAAACATTGCGTAAGCCAAAAAGCTAGCAAACTAGAATATTCCTCAGACAAGTAATACTGCATATATCATGATTAATTAGTAAAAAAAAATAATGGACCGGAAAATGATGCAACATAAAATGCTTTAACAGCACATCCTAAAGCAGTCTATACCTATTACATATAATATAAACGTTATGCAAAAGCAGCTCAAATTACTGTTAAACGTGCGTTTACTCTTTATGAGTCGCACGCGATCATTGCATACCTTTTATGCTAATTTCAAAAGCGTATCACTCACTCCTATGCAGCATTGTTGTAACTAAAGAAGCTTTTGAGTGTAACTTATAGATCCTTAAAGCTTAAGGTCTACTTTCAGAGTATCCACTACCTTTTAGTTTATGCTAAATGTAAAGCATACAACAGATCAGTAAAGCTCTGTCTTGGATTCCAAAGCGCAACAGTTATGAACACAGAGCGGTCAGTGGTATAAAGAGAGGATAAAGCACACGCTTACTTATAATCTGTTCCAAAAGTAGGTCATTACATGTATTGACATTATATATCGTTCTAATTCATAAAGTAAACAATAAGACAACTATTTCACAATATGATTAGTAAATAATTACGTCTTGTTCTTCTAAAAATAAAAGTATTCAACTTCATAGAAACAAAATCAGGATATTATGTAGAGCTTTCAAAAGGCAATGAACATAAATCAACCAACATAACTCAGAGTTCACTACAGTGAATTACAAGATACATCCTTACTGTATCGAAAGAAAGGGCTCTGCTCCTGTCGCTCAACATATTTGAATCACCTACTAGTTTGTTCAGTGCCCAAAGTCTTCCGTTTCGTAATTTCGATATGCTTCAATCAGCACTATCTTTCAGCGTTCACTGGTATATCTACTAGCAGGAACTAAACGAGGCCTGACAGTGAGCAATGCTAGACATAGCAACAAGTTTTGAAACGTGTTGTAGAGACTACGCCTACTCCATCATGTCATATTAATTTATATCTTGTGTGCACCGAATCTCAATTTTGTGACCTTCGACCGAGCTCTGCAGATCAGTGTGAAACTGTTTCTAAGGGTACTAGTAAACAAATGTGCATTTTATGATGACTTAGAATGTAAGCTGCTTTCATTTATCGATGAGGTGGTCATCCATGATTTCGGGGATATGACAACCTTGATTTTAATTGCATTACTTTAATTTATAGTGCATTACACAAGAAATCATTCGTATTTCCAACACAATAATAAACGAATTAGTGAAAATTATTAAAAGAATTTTGTGTGCATTAATATTAATTTTATGCAGTTGCTCGTCAATATTGTTGGATGAGTTAGCAGGTCCAGATTTCTGCCAATTGAGCAGAAACAGACTGTATAAGTCACTGAAAAGCACCGTGGGTTTGCATGAATAAAATAATTTATATAGAAGCTTTTGAAGAAACCACATGCTCTATAAAAACATTAACTTCGTCCTCCGGAAGTGTATTTTACTTATAATAATCATCTCTAGCGGTTTCTAAAAAGTTTTTGTTTGTGTATATTTGGAAAATCTGTAGGGCCATAGATGACACAGTTGTGAAAAATCGCTTTAAATTAGTAGTTCATACTTTTAAGCTCTAAGATAATACCTTCTTCTTCTTTTTTTCAGTACAGGGAAAGCATCAAATTTTGATTGTGAAAAGGGAAAAATAAGGCATAAAATCCGAAAGGGTTACTCATGTTTCCGCATCCTTTTGAATTAACTAAGTTAATGCGTGGGAATTGAGTGAACCATCGATTGTGAGCTTATAATATTCTTGAAACAACAAAACTGCATGTAAGGCTCTTTAATCGATTCCATTAAACTCCTGGTCTTCCGCAGTAAGATATCCGAAATCGTGAATGTATCTCAGAATTCGATTAAAATTGCTAAATATAATATAGAATGATAGAATAGTAATTACATCAATTCTCATTTAATATACTTAAATTTCTGGTGTAACCTTTTTTAAATATAGTGATTGTTTTGTCGCCACTGATAACAAGGTAGATGATTGTGTTATCTGGAATATTAGTGCCAAATTCAGAAGTATTTATGAGCTGATTTTATCTATAAATGTAATGTTTTACGAATAGTCATATTCATAACAGCCAAAATTGATTAAGAGTAAGTTGATCGACATCCCCTCTAACACATTTATTTCCGCCCCATCTTTTAGTCAAAGAACCACGTCATATGCAACTTGATAACAATGATTCATAATTTTCAATTTTTAACTTTCTGCCAGAAGATCTTCATTTCTTGAGTTTTTGAATGACCAGTTCTCAATGATTATATTCGACAGAATATCGTTTTTGATCTTCCCGTCTATTTGTTTGAAAGCGTGTAATACACATATCGCTATGTGAAGCTGCAGATTATTTAATGATGCAGTAACATTCATGTTTATGCTCTTTCCAGTAAAATTAAATTCTTATGCAATGCTCCAAACGATAAAGTTAAATTTCCGTTTTGGCTTTTTTTTTCCCAGCCTCCGCTTTTGCATCAGAACGTATTCTGTTTGATATCCTATAATTGGAACTTTGATCTTAAATTCTTTTATAACAATTTTAGTATCATATGGTGCAGCTATCACCTGACCCATCGACTTTCAATGTATCCCATCATTAAAAAAAAAAAAAAAATGAAAAAGAAATGCATATTCACCAGCTGTTCTCTCGAAAGAAATAGTTAAACCTAAATTGCTCCACGGTTGCTTATTATATCAAAATAACTTAAATACAAATTCTAGAGAACACGATACTTCATAAATACGTCCTGCTTGATAATTAGGTTTATTGTCGCTGATAAAACGAGCTCTTTTATACAAGTGCAAATCTGCTTTTGGAACAAATAGGTCAATGAGCACATCGCTTACTATACCAGGGTGATATATACTTTTCTATCACCTGACCAAAGCTCTTAAGATATGCTGTATTCAACATTTGTGGAAAGTAATTCTTTATAAGTTTGATATTACCATCCTTATTAAACAACCCATTCGCTCCCTTTCCGTGAGGTTTAAAATGCATGTAAACAATTCCTCTAAACGGAAAATTAGTACCAGGTCTGTATATAAATTACCCAGTGCTTTGTTTAAAGTATATGTCTGGTATAATCATTTAGCTCAAATTATCTCATTTGGTATTGTTCAATGCTTTTCAGGCCATTTAACAATAAAAAATTAGTGAATGTGTGGAACGATTTCCACTTTGGAACCAAAAAAACCGATCGTTTTCATCAGTAATAGCAAGTTTAATATCTCTGACTGAATCAAGACGATTTTTTTTGGTGGTGTTTAACGCCCGCTTTAACTACTTATGGCACCGCAGGCGGTGACACTGATGGTACATAAATGATGATGGAGCACCGGTGGAATGCGATGGCGGGGGAAACCGGAGTACCCGGAGAGAACCCGCCACAGCGCCGCTTTGTCCACCACAAATCTCACATGCGGTTGCTTGGGATTGAACCCCGGCCGTCTAGGTGAGGTGCAAGTGGTCTAACCACTCGGCCACGAATCAAGATGACGAATAGGCAACTCGTAAGGGTTTGTTGAATCATGAATAATAAGTTCTTTAAACGGTACATTAGGTTTAAATTTTGCAATAACGTCACGGTGTTTATGCTGGTGATTATTATTTTTGATGAGGAATATAAACGACCAACCCACTATAGACACAATCACAGAAAACAAGAATGAATTACACACATTGGTCGAAAAAATATTATAACGAGTTAATTCCACTTCCTAAACATAAAGAAGTTTTCATGCATCATCCACAAGATGAACAAAGACCTACAGTATTCGAAATTAGTGCCGATCGTACCAAGCTGAACTTTGGAAACTCAGAAGCAATACATAATGGAGATAATATTTTTATCGAAGGATAAGCGTACTTTGGAACCGATGGTTTGCTCACTGTGTTTACTAAAAAAAATGTTCCATATGGTATGGTAAGGACAGTTTTTAAACCATCAAGAATTACATATAAAATCCAATGCCATGTACGAAAATAATTATCCATCAACGGAAGACGAAAATCTAGCTCAGGTAAAAAGTATATGTTCAAACCAATATGAGAGGAATTAACTGGAACACCTACAGCTAATTCATAACTTTCTTCAGACAGAGTTGGTAAAGGAGTTATATAAACTTAAATTGGAAAAAAATCACATGTTTTATTGGATAACATTGGTCGACTTTTAAACCGCATTGATATTTTCGATGTAGCATGGAAATCCGGTATTCACAGTACAGAAATAAGGATAGCATGTATTTGAAACGGCATAGCATGCTGGATTCGAATATGGAAACCAATCTAAATGCTGCAGATATACTCCGGTATTTAATTAGATGCTCAAAAAGCGTTTTAGCATCAAGTATGGTTAACATTTTTAAATAACTTTTTTGAATTGAGGGAAACTGCTAGAAATGCACACGTGTAACCTCATACCATTATTGCGGCCAGAAGACCAAGTTAGAATGACGATTAGCAAACGGGACCCACCTATAAACAACGTGGACGCAAAATATATGGATCACGACAAATTCTACGGAGACAATCAAGAGTTGGGGTTAAGGCACAAAGAGGATTGCAACTGGCAGCCAAAGAAATTCAACACAATCCTGCTACACCATTAGGCGATACATTTGATGCTGCATTAATTAGAGGTAGGCAGGTAAAACGTAAATTAGAATTTGGAGATGAATACTATAACTTTGGAGGGAAGCGACTGGTGCAAGACCATTCACCTGTTGAAAAATGCGATGCTGTGAGCCTTGCAGAAACCTAATAAAGCACGTAGCTATCGGTGGTATTAAAAAAGGTAATGGCTGTAAATTCTACCCAATGTTCCATAGTTTTGAAATAACTTTCTTTGAATCAAACCTTGAAGATGAACAATTATAGAAATAAAAACAAACAAATGATACTATAGTGACACTATATTGGCATATACAACCAATATTTGTTAAATCTGGTGACAATATGCATTTCACAGTTAGTAAACAACATATGCCTATGGTCACGTGCTTTTTGCATCTGTATGATAAGTTACAGTTATTGTCTTAGGTATTTTGTCTTATAAATGAGTTGGAAAACTACCATCACCACGTGCATGTATGGGACATATGAACTACTAAAAATTGTAATCAGAGCATTGCCCAGGAAACATGAGGACAGAGAGTAACTTTATATCCCCATAGATTTCAAGTAAGTTTATCATAATAAACGATGATAAGATATTCTGTCAAGTGTAAAAGCCAAACTAATAACACTAGCCCTGTTAATAAGAAAACAAACGATGGACCACCATAATATGTATTATCCATTTCTGCTAAACCTGGATCCAAGAAATCTACCTTCAAAACAAAACGCAATCGGGCAAGGTGTCGATCTAAATTAGTGTTGATTATGATCCAACAGTACACATAGTAAAGTTAAATCATCACCCACTAAAATTGATGAATCACATAAACCAGCCAGAAAAAAACATTGATTCACAAATAGTTATAGCATATGGTATTGATGGCCTGTGACAAGCTGATCTGGCAGAAATGGACTCCGAAGATTTAAAAAGTATTTCTAAAGGCACTAAGGGATACAAGTCCATAATCACTCTTATGTGTGTGTGCTTTCTAACCTAGTTTGGGATGTGCCGTTAAAAAACAAACCCGGTAAAGATGTTGCAAATGCGTTCAAAGATATTTTCAAGGTAAATGGATGCGTCTCTACATACCAGCAAACTGAAAAAGATAAAGAAGTCTGCAATAAAGAGTTTAAAGGGTTGATGAGGGAATATAGTATCAATCGCTATTCAACTCACACAAATATCAAGATATTTGTTGTCGAACAATTTAACAGGACGTTAAAAGAAAACAAGCAGAAACAGTTCTCCATACAAGGAAATTATAAATGGATCGATATAATAAAACATAATTAATAACTCTAATAAATATAATCATAAGCATTACCACAAGTGTGTGCATCTTTTCGATAATTTACACTCGTCGCTACGCTCCGGTCTTGAATTGTCGTAAGAAGTGAAAACACGAGTTGTATTTCAAAAGACAATTCAGTGAAATAGTCTATTAATAATGTGTGATATATAGGAAGGGACATTTTATCAGGATATGACTGTAATACTCACAATAGTTCTCAAGTGGTAAATGACGCATTCGACCATGTTTATGTACTGTTTTTTTTTTTTTCTTTCTTTTCTTCCTTACTGCCTCCTGAATTATGATATGGCCGACCTTGCCTACACCCAATGTTCGGATATCGATAGAACTATTTTATTTCAGCTTTTAATAACTAATATATGAAATGGAAACAATCGCTATTTTATTTGTGGTTATGGCATATATCTCATACATAAATACAAATAATGACTACACTGTTCTGCATGGATTTTTTTTTAATAAATGAGCCTTCTGAATCACAATTTTACACTGATTGCAAAACTGAAAACCATTTTTGCGTAGCAGGTCAGAATTTTTCACAGATCATTTTGAATGTTTTCCGTAATATACGTACTGTAGTAATATTGCAATGCGCTTATCGTTTGTTAGAAAGGCTCAACAGCTTATAATTTCATCTTTATTTCTTAAAATGTGATATAATATAACTATTATTATGTTTATTTTTATGTTTATTAAAATCCTAAAACTATATCCCTTAAAATGTCTTCCCCTTAAAATGTCCAGGGGTTAAAATATTTGTTGTAAATCCTAGCGATGTTTATCTAGCTGCATTCATCATATCTATAAACAGGAAGGTGAAATCCTTAATGTATATTTCTTACTTTGTGAGAAGACCCAAATGATAATATTCAGTGAATATTCATAATCAAAATTTAGTGTTACCCTGCGCAACACAAAATAAAGTCCTACTGTTTTTCGCATATTAAATAATCTTAATCACTCATTTAACATTTTCCTGATATTTATATGAATATACGTCGCATAAATATAAAATACATTTGAAAACAAGTTGTTGAGAGTCTATTTGTTTTCCTCCCCTATATTGATTTTAACATTTAAAATCTTTAATGATGCCTGTGTATTATGCTCCTTGTTAGATCAGGCACCAAATATTTGGGGAGTTTGTATGTGCTTCCATCCCTGTAGCCCACTCTATTTTAAAGGTAACACATGAAAATGTGAAGTTTTTGTTTCAAAAACTGCAGTACGAAAGTTATCTATGGCTAGTCTGTGAAGACTTCAAGATTATTGGACTATTACTTAGTCAGCTGGCTGGATTTACAAAATACCCTTGTTTCTTATGTGAATGAGACAGAAGAGCTAGATCACAACATTGCGAATGAGAATAGTGATCACGTATCAATAATTTAATACCGGGTGAAAAAATATATAAAAATGAAGCTCTTATTGATTCCTTAAAAGTAATGTTGCCACCTATCTGTGTAAAATTAAACAGTAAAAGAGTAACAGAGTTTGCAGTATGAGTGTCAAAATACATTTCCCCCCCATCCCATTTAAATTGTTTCCCTGATATTTAGGATATTTTAGTGAGGAACAGGGTGAAAGATCTCATCAAGATATAAAATATATGAAAATGAGGTGTCAAGCGAAGTGGAGTGTTAACATGATGGTTGAATATTGCTGAATGTTACAAATTTGAAATGCAATATTGAGGTAAGGTTAAGAATGTGCTTACAATTATTGTTAAGTAATAATAAATTAGAGAAAATAAAAAATTCTGGCCAAGTTTTCACACAAAATTCTTGTTGAAGGTATTTTTATTACGTTTCACAAATTATTATTTGTAGTTATTGATGAATAGTTTGAAAACCTGATATGGCGATAAAAAACGGAGATCAGTTTCAAATTCAGCACCAAAAATTCGTTTAGAATCATCTATCAAATATATAAAAGGTTTTTAAATGCATAACGGTGTTATTTACATTCCTTATTTGAACTAAACACATTATGAACTAAATAAAACTTTAAATAAACATTTTGAAACAATGTTTCTCCAAATATTTAGGGCGTCAATGTGAGCTTTGCCCGTTAACTGTCTGTTTCTTTATGTGAGGTGTTGCCTGTTCTCGCATCTTATACCTTGTTGATTAATGTTTACCTGGATCTGCCGGTACCTTGGAAGAGGCAGTTGTCACTTGGAGCTAGACAGGAAACGTATTGTGCAGTGTGTGCTCCGTGACACAGGATCGGGATGAATAGATGAATTTTACATTGCTAAAGGTTAGCACAATCAATTAAGAATCTGACAGATTTTACACCTCAAATCTATCTAGTTTGGGATTTTCGGATAGTGGATTTTCCTTCTTTCAATACGAGATATAATGTAGCGGGTATAACATTTAACGGCGAATGCAGAAGTTGTTGCTGGGTGATCTTTCCGTGTGAGTGAGAATATAAATAAATGAGTATAGTACTTATGCATAGGGATTTCTTCGGGTAGTTCATACCACAATTGCGGTTTTGTACCTATATTTATGACGTGTTTAATGGGGAATGAAAATGAGTCCGAGCTAGATGGTCAATGGCGCTTACTGTTAAAATATTTATGGGTAAGTTTTATTGGGAAATGTTAATATTCTATTGGGGTGGATTTTATGAATTGCGATTGGCCTGTTCTGTTTTAAGAATTAAAGTAGCAGTATTTCTAGAAAATTTCGAATGGCAAGGGCTAATGGGTGGGGGAATTGTTTTTTGTAATGCCAAATGGCGGTCTGTATTTGTTGAATAGTTACAAATTCTGGGCTAATTTCACAGTAATTGTGTAATACCTGTATGGAGCCAGTGAAATGTGAGAGGGAGAGATATGTACAGTTAGACAGAGTGTGGCTCAGTATTTGTCTGATTCCTTATGTAGTGGAATTTTACTGTAGGAATAAGAAAGCATTTTCTTACAAAATTCACATTAGGGGGTGCCTGTTCTTGAGAGTCATTTAGTAGTTACCAAACGAAAGTTAAGATTAAAAAGTTTTCTAGACACAAAGTGAAATGCAGTGTTTCGTGTCAAATTCACGCATGTGTAGATATCGACATGCATTTTGTTCTGATAGACGGTGTTCTATTGTTGGCCTTTGATTAAGTTATTGTGTGACATTATTTACTCCAGCCAGATTGGAAATTTGTAGCAACGTAGTCCAGTTAGTATAAATTCTATTTGGAGACAGCGACAAATTGTTTATTGAAACTGAACCTTTTCGTCTGGTTGCCTTCCCTTTTCCTCAGATATTGTTTGTTTTTCTTGTTTTCAACCGACCTCGAGGAAGTAGCTCGAAGTTATCTATATTCGAGATACCTTCACAGTGCTGTGCAGCGTGTGCAGCGGTCGTGCGGCGGCACAACTGTAACTGAATTAGTTTATAAAGTAAATTGTAGAGCTGAGAGCTATTATCCAGCTCGCTGGATTATCATCATGTTAACAATAACCAAATCAGAGGATTAAACAAACGGACGTCAGATGCGCCAAAAATTCAAAGAAATGAACATCAGCTGCAATGACATGTTTCGACAATATTGCTCCAGTTAGATGACCGCGATTGGTTGAAATTGTCTGATCTCGGCCATTGCATTTGCACTTTAATAGTTTAGCTAAATTGTCATCTAAAGGATTCTAAAGGTGGAAAAATCTTTGGACATTCTATGAACAAGAATTGAAAAAAAAAAAAAAAATACCCTGACATATATATTTAGTTAAAGGGTGACCCGCACAAAACGAGATAAAGCCCAGATTAAATGGCTCGTGTTAGATGGTTCACATAATTGGATTTACAGAATTTGAAATGTTTGTTTACTAAATGGTTACCATTTTAATAACCATCTTATATCTGACGAGGTTTATAAAGTCTAGATTTTGAAGGTCTTCATAAATTTTACTTCACAAATTATACAGATATACAGCTATTGATAGCATCTGAAGAAGAATTTAGGGTTTTACTATATTTCTAGTTCAGGTATAGATATATGGAAATAGACCTATAAAATTATTATATAAAATGACAGAGAAAATAGAAATGAAAATGAATGTAGAACCTTTATTTTTTCAATTAAAGGTTTAAATTCTTCATGGGATTTATTTATAACTGGGAGTATATATCGGAGAATAAGAGCTATCAGAAGATTTTATATGAGAGTTTTAAGATAAAGTTGATTGGAAATGTGTTTCAGAGAAATGCTATCAGAAGATGTTATTCTGGAGTTTCAAGATAAAGTTGACTGGTATGAGATTTCAATGTAATTATCAGAAACGTGCAAAATTAGCAGTAGAATTTATTCGGCAGTTTTAAGATAAAGTATATTGGGAAACTGTTTCTATATATAAAAAAATTATCGCAAGACTTTGTTCGGGAGTTTCAAGATAAAATTAAACAGCATGAGATTTCTATGTTTCAAACATAAATAGTGAAAATTTTAATCTAACCACTTACCATTCAATAAATTATATTATTCATTATACAATATATATTAAAATACATTTTAATAAACAAGTATTAATAAAAAATCCAATAAAACGTAACAACAAATATATTATAGCCTAAAATAATTTCTTATGGCTATGACACCATAAATTACCATTTTTAATTAAACTACTTATGAAATTTAAAATCAAATTAATACAAAATCTCTTTTTAAAATTAATAAATTAGAAGGAGAATAGTGTAATATTAGTAATAAATATTCTCGACAATAACGTTCTCTTCTTCTATAAATCCCAGAACAGTAAATTCCAAGTCATTTATAGGAATATAAATATAATGTATAAGGAGCTCTAAAATTAAATTATTATTATTATTAATGAACTATTACTGTTCATATTCAACCAACTATTCTATTTAATAAATCAATTTCTCCTAATAAGTTTAAAGAGGGAGGTGCTGCCATATTGCAAGACGTTAATAAAAACCATCATAATTGAATAATTGTTTGCTATGCCGGCATGTTGTCATGGTTGTTCAGTGGCAGAGCAACCGGCTAGAGATTGGGAGATTCTGTGGTTCAAGTTTCGGCTATGGTACAGAATTCTTCACTGTGACTCTACTTATTTAAGTCCTGTCCTACACACGGCTTGTGTGAAAAAAAATTATTCCAATACTAATTGACCATAATAGTTGGCTATGCTATTAATTCTGGGTGTAAAGTACTTACAACATTCTAAGTCACCATTGGGGCTGTCATCTCAAAGTAATTTGAGATAACTTTGTGGTTTACTGGAAAACATGCGAGTCTGTTGAGAAATTCAGTGCTAGGCCGGCATGGTAGCTCAGTGGCAGAGAAACCGGCGAGAGATCGGGAGATCCTTGGTTTAAATCCCGGCTATGGCATTGAAACTTTCAGTCTGACTCTACATATCCACTAGCATAATGCCATTCTTGTCTTAAAATTAAATAAACCTTTATTAATAATTATTAGTCTTTGTCTACCTAAAGGCTCATATTTAATATTAGCTCAACCAAGTAAAGCTAGAGCAAATAAACCATAGGCAAGTATTAAAACAATGACTATTAAAATCCTTCAATATTTGATATTATTAATCCTCAAGTTACTAATCCTATATTAGCTTCAGACGAATAAGCAATTAAAGCCTTCATATCAGCTTGACGTAATCATATTAATCTAACTAAATGCTCTGCCAACAATCTAACAGCTAAAACATATACATTAATAAATATACCAATTTCCCATTAAATATTAAAATAACCATAAAGTCGATGTCCTCCAAATTTAAGTAAACCTCCTGCTGAAATTACTGAACCTGATACAGGAGCTTGAACATGTACTTTAGGTAACCATAAATGTATTAAACATATTGGTATTTTAACTGAAAATAACCAAAATTATTCTAGAATATAAATAAAGGTTCTTAAAAATGTATACATGATAAAGAAAGATTAACTTATTTAAATATTTATATAAATATATAATACTTAGTACTATTTATAATAATAATAGTAATAATAATAACAATCATAATACTACTACTACCAATAATAATAACAATAATAATAATAGGAAAGGAGCAAACAAAATATAAAATAATAGATACATGCCAGCTTGTAAACGTTCTGGTTGATGTCCTCATTCAAAACTAAAAATAAAGCAGGAATTGTATTTCTTTAAAAAAAATTAAAGGGAGATTATATTTAATATACAAAAGGTAAAATATAATATAGCTAATTATATTAAAATTATGAATAACTAGCTAATATTATTACAACACAAACTCAGAATTTTAATCTTAGTCCGTATTATACATAATCATAATCAAATACATGTCTTAAACCTCCTCAACAAAGAAATCGTCTTTTATGAAAAATATTAAAGGAAAAAAACCAACAAGTTTTGAAATATTATGTATAATAATATATACTTAAAAACAAAGGAATAGCTAAAAACATACATCATACATACCTAGATGAACATTGTAACAAACCAAATGAATCAAAATAAACTTTCCATGAATTATAGATACTAAAATTGATAAACCAAGAACCCCTTCACAAGCCGCAAAAAATTAGAAACGTGTCGTTATATACAATTACCTATTTATTATTACTGTATAATAATATAAAATCATAGTCTAAACAATAAAATATATTCTTAACAAAGTTATTAAAATGTTTACATTAGTAAGAAAATACACATATAAAATGAAATATTATTGACATTACCATTAAATGTTTTAATAGTTTCAAAAGGAAACATTGCTCTTGTATACCAGAATTAAGTCTCACTTTTAAAGCTTCAAGGGAAATAAATTCTTATCATTAATTCCCAAAACTAATATTTTACTTTAAACTACTCTTTTATATTATTATTATTATTATTATTATTGTTATTATTATTATTATTATTATTATTATTATCCTAATTAATAATACTATTAATATTGTTATTGTTATTATTAATTATTATTTTTAATAATAACGACTGGCTCATTCATAATTGGATATGTCAGAGTGTGTGTGTGTGTGTGTGTGTGTGTGTGTGTGTGTGTGTCTGTGTCTGTGAATGAATTTGGATGAAATAGCGTGAACGTATGTTTACACACTATGGAAAGCAAGTGAACATATCTGACATCTTATGCTGTTTTACTGTCGCAGTAAATGCTGCTGTCGCTGTCTCAATACCGGCGGAAAATGTATATTGTATACGGGGAAGATGTAGTTGAAAAAGACTGAGTCGATTTCGAGGTCAGAATTTCTTCCTAAATATCAAACCTCGATCAGGACGGCCAGTTAATACGGACGTGGAAAGAATTAATAAAACGATAGTTCATAAATGCAGGAACGACAACTTGAGTATTGGCGATGGAAGTCAATTTAGCTCGTGCCACTGTAGCCAGGAAACTTTAAAAAACTGGGCTATGCAAATATTCTTATGTGTGGGATCTTCATGAACTGAGTGAAGTAAATTTGAATCAGCGCGTTTCCATCTGTGCCTCTTTATTGAGCCGCATCAGAACGATTCTTCTCTGCATCGGCTGGTAACTTAAGTTGAGATGTGGATTGCATACAACGCCCGAAAGTGTAAATCATGCCACAAGACTGGGCGGGCACCAGTATTAGTATTAGCCTATAACCTCCCCTGGAGGCACGGGTCTCTCTCCTTGAAGAGGTGTCTTGATTTGGCAGTCTTGTTTACCATTCCAGGAAGGATCCTCCGTTTGATCTTAATCGCTTAGATAATTTGTTCCAAATAACATGGTATTCTCTGTTATAAAATTGGTCTTTGTCAATGGTCACCAGTATCGGTTCCTAAACCAAGGTTGCATCCGAGAAGGGTTATGCAATGAATATGTTGAGATTGAAAAGGAATCGTGTATTACGAACTTCTTCCGAATAATGGGACTAGCAACCCCGAGAAACACTGTTCTCAATTGGATCGTCTCAGTGCCGGCATTGAGGAGAAAAGTACGGAATTGAAAAACCATGTCTCTTTCACCACGACAACGTCAGGCCACACAAATCCATGATGGCCGTCAAAAGTTGCGTAACTTTGAGTAGAATGTGTTATGCACATCGCAGTATTCTCCAGTGATTACCCCATCCAACTTCCACCTTTACCGTTCCCTGTAGAATGTCAAAATGGCAAACGTCTCACTGCCTTGGAGGACTGCAGACTGAAGCTCGAAGAGTTCAACAACCAGAAAACTTCCGAGTTTTCTGAGAAATGAATGTAGAAGCTTCCAGAAAAAGGAAGTATATGATGTTGGTGAATTCTGCAGGAAATAAATAGTTTGTTTCTAAAAGCTAACCGACTTATTTATTTATATTTTGAACGACCTTGTGTTTAAAGTTTGTAATTAAAAGGTTCGGCAACTGCTCAGCCATAGCTACGCTGCGGGTGAGACGTGTTTCCAGGCGTTCTTACTGATTGAAGTATAACATAAAGGCCCTGTTGCATAAAAGTTAATCTGAGTTCAAACACCTGAAATTGATCTCAAGTCAAGCTGAACTTAGAATTTTGGTTGTATAAACAATGATCTCAGTTCAAGGCATCTTGAACTAAGATCAAATCTGACTGGTCAATTTTCTCCAGTTAACCTAACTGAACTTGGATTAGTAGAACTGCTGAAGATACATAATAGTTGTCCTTTCTTTAAACAAGGCAGAAATAAATAGTACAAGTTTTAATACAGCTTAAATAAAATGGTAACACATTTTTGTAGTTATTTAGATAATTAGCCGATATATTTCACAATTCCCTTGCAGAATGCATTGCTTACAACCTATGCATTCATTGATTATAACCTATGCTAATATTTTCAGATGTCAGATTACTCAGATATCTCCGATGGTGAGGATTTTGAATTTGTAAGGGCTCCTCGTATTTTTCAACATAGAAGGAATCCCATCTTAGAGCTTAATGACAGAGAATTCAAAATCAGATTTCGACTATCAAAGCATGTAGTCGAAGAACTGGAGCATAGGCTACATGCACAATTAAGGGCACAAAATCTGAAGAATTATACACTCTATCCAATGTTTATGATCCTTCTTACATTACGGTTCTATGCAACTGGGAGCTTCCAAATGGTGATTGGGGATACCTTTAATGTAAATAAAGGGACTGCAAGCAGAACTATACACAAAGTTACAAGAGCGATTGCAGCCTTAAGACCTCATTTCATCAATATGCCTAGGGAAGAGGGTGAAGTAAGAAGGGTTATGCGGGATTTTCATAACATATGCCAATTTCCAGGAGTTTTAGGTGCAATAGACTGCCCACATATCCCAATTATATCACCTGGTGGGAATAATGCTGAGATATCAGAAATCGCCATGGTTGGTTTTCTTTAAATGTTCAAGCTGTCTACGACTCAAAACTTCGTTTCCAGAACGTTGTTGCTAGGTGGCCAGGTTCAGCACATGATAGCAACATTTTTAGAAACTCTAGAGTTCATGCACAATTTGAATCTGAAGAATTTCCCCGAGGTGTACTTCTAGGAGACAGTGCATATCACTGCTGTCATTTCTTACTTCTACAGTTAATGAAGAAACTCCTGCAGAACGAGCATATAACCGTTTAACCTTGTAGTGGTTGTAGTCTTAAATGTTAAACGAACAGTGCATATAGCGTTACAAAACTAGCTATTGGCGGACACTGATAGTTGAAATAAAAGAGTTTAAGTAATTCTTAATTTAAAAGGTATCTTTACTCTTTCAAAAATAAAAGCCTTGTAACTGAAGTGGACAACATTTTAACTTCTTCGATCTGTTTTCACTGTTCCTGTATATGGGATAACGGACTCTTATAACAAACCTGGAAAGTCCTCTGAATGAGCGAGATTCCCACCCCTTTACACTGACATGAAAGAGGAGTTAGGACGCAGCTGGACCGCGTTAACATTACCACCGCTGCTTTCTGCAATTTGTCCCGTTGAGCCCTGAAATTCATTAGCACAAGAAGGTTTTATCTGCACACCGGAATGTAAGACGCTGCTGAGCCACCTGGTATCTGTCAAGATCCAACGAGAACAGAATATAACCTATGAAACTGCATATTGAAAGAGTATTCTCTTCAAAAAGCTCCATTAACTTCTTTTCCCTCATTGCTACAGATTTTATCATTGCTGAACGCATTTCTTTCTTTATCTTGAACGAGGCAAAACCATTAAAATCAATTCTAATTTTTCTTCTTCTATTCTTGCGTTAAAATCACCCACTAACAAAGTTTTTGTGTCTGTATATTTGCCCTGTAATTCTTCAATATTTTGTTTCAGTTAGACATACAAGTTTGAACCGTAAAAGCTGGATCAACTAGGTGGGTTATAAACAATATCGACACATAATTGAGCCTTTCTTCCCAATAATTCTTTAAAAATACTCCCCAATACTGTATCATTTCTTAAGTACTGTTTATTCTTGATTTTAAAGTGATAATGCTTTTTGACAAATATAGCTACACCACCGGACACACTATCTTTGGCTTTAACCTTCATTCCTTTTTCCCAAAATGGTTATGCTCATGATAATAATTTCAGAGTCCTCTAAAGCCAACGTTTCTACAAGTGCCACCACATCAGCCGGCTTAATTGTCTGATACATTTCACCATTCTGCATTTTCCTGTGTAACTGTTCTGAGCTAGCTTTGCTTCTTGAAGTGTCACTTCAGTACTCGGGTGATCTCTCTTTCTTCTCACTTGCATCATACCCTCCTCTGTTGCTCATATACTCAAGCCGGCCTCTGTCCACATACCTAAGCCAGCTGATGCTCCCTAGGCCAACCTGTTGACGTCATCACGCAGCTGGAGTGACGATGATACTATGTTAGGTGGTGGTATCGTCTGTCTGTCTTCTTGCTTCTCTGCTTGTGAAGTCCCATAACGTCCACTCTTGTCTCCTTGTTTGGTATCTGGCCTCTTTCCTGCTTCCCTCTGTCGTTATTTTTTGTAGATCCATGTCCTGTTTCCGGTCATCTATAAATAGATGATATAAGTTTGGGGTGAATCCAATTTTCATTTATATTTTTCTGAAAATGTAAGTAAATTTTCGAAAGTACTCTTTAGGTGCGTTTGAACACGTTGTACAGAAGGCACTAAAAGAAATCGGCACTGCCTTTTTGGGTTCACCGCATTCCTTACCGTTTTAGGGTACTTTATTACGTAATGTTCTCATTTTATTTGCTGATACTGTCACCTTGCAGGTGCGTATCAGGCCTTGTGTTCTATATCGAACCAATTGAGCATACCTATGCTGGGTTTGTCAACCCATTCTCTATTAGATATAACCACTTCCCTCAACTGGAAGCGAGATTGTTAACTGTCTCCTTTCAAAATAGTGGAGACCGATTTTTACTGACCTTTCATATGGTTAATTGGCACTACAGAGAAAATGCCTGTTTCGAAATGAATATAAGCAGGTTCTCGAGATGTGTAAGGTTTGTTTTATGTGCGTCAGGTAGAACATTTTGATTTTGTTTTTGTCTAAAGATGGTGTATGATCTGATGGATAATAGAACTGTTAATGAAGGCGTTAATCAGTATTGTTCGTGAACCTCCTCATCATCACTTCTTCATCCAGCAGGCTAAATTGCAATTTTGCTGCGAATTCAGTAGGGCGTGTTATGCCGCATAGTTTTGTGTTAAACAATAAAACGTTCAGCTTTTCGTGAAATGTATAAGAATTATAGGCCTAACAGGATTAAAACAGTGGAATAGCACCAGAACACGTGACCTGTAATGTTACATTTATCTGTATATCCAGAATGAGAATTATTGTCCTTTAAATTGGCTGTTGGAATATTTTACAATGGAGATACATAATGATAATCCGATTTTGAGAAACTTTCCTTGCAAGGAAATTCTACTCATTAATTAAATAGCATTCTTCTATATAAGTAAAATACATTATACCGGGAAAAAATAAAAAAAGGCAGTTTTTTCCTTCTCGTTCAAAATACCTATGGGAATGACATTCTTCTTGCATATTAATAAGCACTTTAGTAGTGGGTCCACCATTCTTTGTTGTCTAATACTGCATGCAGTCTTTTATTCCTAGACTTTACAAGGGATTCGCATATACTTGGCCTTTCTCAGACATTTTTCTTAACTACAAAAGCACGATTTATCAGGGCATCCGCAGTTCATTCCTGAGGAGGTTCTCAATCGCGAGTCATTAAAGCCCATACATCAGGGCTTGGAAGCTTGGAATATTAAAATTTCCAGAATACTTATGTGTTCTTCGGAATCTATTCGAGCTGATACTTGGATCAATTCTCCTGGTCCTGAAGAAGACATCCAACCCCAAAATCCCACACTTATGTGGCCACTGCTTTACCTGGCAACTACGTGTTCTGGAACATAGCTAGTGTTGTCTGTTCGCCACAAATACATTCGCCCATCCTCATCAGAGAAAACATACCTTTTTATCTGAGAAAATCACTAGCTGCCAAAATCAGTCTGGTTTGACCCAATTCGACTGTTGCGGTGCTGTTCAGTCACGTCTATTTTCTTTGCTGCCTTTCGATGGTGGATGCCAGTTTCATGGACGTTGTTTCTCACAGTAGTCAGGGAGCAAGCTAGCTTCAGATCATGGTGCAGTCTTCTAGACGGTTTAAATGATTCAGCTCTGCTTGCATTTATAATCTTAGCATTGACTTCCGACGTTGTTTTTCTTGGCTTTCCCGATTTTGGACGCGTCTTTAGTCCATCTTCACCGTGCTCCTGGAAACGTTTAATCCAATGCTACACAACAAATCTACTCATTTGCACAGCATTTGCAATCTATTTTACCGTGCAACCTGCTTGCCACATGTCCACAGTACGACCGCGGGTCACCTCGTATTTGTAAGATATTACTGACTGTCACCAACCAGAATTGAAAAGGTATGGCATTACATGTTATTGCAACAGGAAATCTAAAACCTCTCCTCCTAGCCCGGAAGACCCAGCAGATATCAGAAAATACGCCCTATAAATGTCCTTTCAGACAGTCAGAACTTCGATGACTATTACTATTTGTGCTCTGTATACATATTACTACGTTTTGCTTGTGCTTGCGTTGTAGTATGAGTTAATGAATAGTTATTAGATACGCGAATGTGCCCCTAATAGCTGCGCATGTGTTGTCATACACACCCCTTATCATGATTGGTAGCTATATCTTATTGGCTAGCGCAGGAAACGCCTCAAAATATCCCAGAAAGCAATACAAAATCCCACCCACTTCCCCCGACATTTTGTTTGGTGCCGAGGATGCAATTAGGGTAGCAGAACTTGCATGGAGATGGGAAGAAATGCAGCTCTCCTGTATGATAAAGTTCGAAGCTTCTTAAACATCTAAGGGTACTAGGGTATTAAAAGACGTATGGAAGTGTGAACATCTATTATTAATACGACTAGCTTCTCATATATATCGTCTACATAAATCGAAACAAGCTTCCCTTATTTGTGCAATTCAGGCATTGCAAACTGAAATGTAACTAAGCGATTCATAACGAGAGAAACCAATATATTAATATTGGAAACTAAACGATATAGAAACAGTCACATTTATATGATATGGGCGGGGAATACAATAACAGAAAGAATAAAAGACGTAGAGAAATAATATGAATGAAAACAAACTTAATATAAAGACATAGAAAGAAATAGCAAATAAGAGTAATATTATAGTCAAATGTATATACAAAATTATTGTGAGAAGGCTAATTCTGTAACTGCAAGTTTTGAGTAAGGTTCACCTCGTACAAATTACGGTTGGAAAACCATTAACTGGGTTTCTTTAACAAAAGAAACTGGACACTCAGAACCTATTATGACAAAAATGGTAGGCAAAACTGCCCAAATGAGAGCTAAACATCGTTCACATTTTTACAGCCAGTGTTTTAGATCACGGTAATGTCCTTCCAATGTTTGCAAGTGTATGTACAAACTGAGACAGTATATGTCGCGTCACGCGATTAAAAGTTATCTAAAAGGGAGAAATAAATTGTAGCCAATATAATATAAATTATACTAACAAACGACAAATGTACATTGAAAATGGCTAGGGAAGAAATATTGTAAAACACGTCCAAGAAGGCAAGGCCAAATAGTTGTCACGAGCTGACAAGCAACCCAGGTAGGATAGTACCGTTAAGGGAAGGACATTCAACTAAACGGGGTGAAGTTGTATTGCCCAGTGTGGACATAGAAAGGACCAGAAATAATTCCCTTGCTGGTTGAGCGATACTTTGGCACTAGCTATGGTAGATTTGCAGAGGTAAGATGTGATATTTGTGTCTGGGGAGGAGGCGATTGGGCTATATATGGCCGCGAAGGAACTACTGTTTATTTAACATGGTGGAATTCACAAGCCTTGCAAGATGCGCAGAGGTAAGACGTGATAGCGAGTCCGCGGTAGAAATGAACAGGCTACTTTCGGCCGCGATAGAAACAGCGTTTATTTGATGCACCAGAAGACGCGGAGAATTTAGGAGGAATGCGTGTGTGTTCGGCGAAATAAAAGCCTGAACAAGATGAATGAATGTGTTCAATTATTATTCTGGAACTCGATAAAAATCGCTTGTGTCTTACCACACATCTCCACACCATTCCTAAATATCCAAAATCTTTACGCGGGATACGAACGCAGAGCCTCTATAATAGGTTACCGCCGAAATTATTCAGTTTAACAATCTTCTCCCAAAGAACTGCAAATTTTGTTAATCCTAATATTCCATAAATTATTATTCACCCTTCCTCTCTAAAACCAATATATTAGTACCAAATCAAAATCCCCTCAAATAACATAAAATTAACGAAAAGAAGAACAAATTGTTAATCCTGAAGAAAATACATATAAAAATGTATAAATGTATTCAAATTTCTTATAGAAATTACATCTAAAAGTATACGCTTATAATGAAAACGTGTTAAGGAGATATTCCACATAAAGCAAAATTTGATACCATAAAACATGCAGAAGTTAGAGTTATAAAAATTAATACATTTCCTATAAAATGAATGTCCTGAAAAAGGTTTACATTATGAATAACCATTCCTGCAGGCATAAATTATAATGCCTTAAATAAACCATGAGTTAAGAGATGAACAAAAAACACTGAAATACAATTTTCTAATGACAAAATTCTATTTTTATACCACTTGTTGTTATGTACATAAAGCAATAATTTTCTTCAAATCATTTTCAAAATAAGCTCTCAATCCCGATATAATAACTCCATGGCACGACAGCTCACGGGTAACCTTGGCCTACCTCCCGGCCGCTGCGTCCCCCATCTCGGTCCACTACAGACGTCATCGATGGTGTGCAGTATTGGAGGGTGAGACGTGGTCAGGGCCTCGAGCCTCTCCCGGCCGGTTAATGCGGTCCTCATAACCTGGAGCCGCTATTTCTCCATCAAGTAGCTCAATTGGCCCCCAGGGACCTTGCGAGGCTGAGTGCACCCCGGGCCAGGTCTCCCAGCGGGGGAAAAATCCCTATGCCGGTACTGTGGATCGAACCCAGGTCTCCCGCTTGGTAAGCAGCTGCGCTACCACCGCGCTAAGGAGACGACCCAATACTCATATATACATTATTAAAATAAAAATCAGAATAAGAATTGTAACAATCATCTACAAAATGCTTTATTAACCCAATTAATAAACAAATTCACGCTGTAACGAAATTTAATGAATGAACTATGCAGATACCGGCATAGGAGCTGCTGTAGGAGCTGGTAATTATGCTGACAAAGGAATTTGAGCGTTTTTAGTTATTCCAGTGAAACCACTAAAAATAAAATTAAATATAATTTAATTTTATTTACTATACAATCCAAGTAAAATATATAATTTGTCCACCAAAAACTAATATTCGTGCAATAGCTATTAATAAAGAATCATCTACTAGATTTAATAAAGTAGTTATTATTACTCCATTATTAGGCCTAAGATTTTGATGATAAATAACAAAGCAATAGGAAATTACTCCTAAATCAGCTCAAACTAATAAAGTGCTACTTAAATTAGGGCCAAAGGTTTAAAAAATTATTTATAATACAAATATTAAAACAAAACATTAAATCGATTAAGGGTTACGTCGCTTATTATGCAATCCTCAGTATTTAAAATTAGTAATGAAGAAATTAGTAACATTAAACACTTAAATAATATAAATATTCAATATAAGAGTAAAGTTATATTAATAGTGAAAATCTTAATCCAACCACTTACCATTCAATAAATTATATTATTCATTATACAATATATATTAAAATACATTTTAATAAACATATAAGTATTAATAAAAAATTCAATAAAACGTAACGACAAATATATTATAGCCTAAAATAATTTCTTATGTCTATGACACCATAGATTACCATTTTTAATTAAACTACTTATGAGATTTAAAACCAAATTAACAAAAAATCTCTTTTTAAAATTAATACATTTAAAGGAGAACAATGTAATATTAGTAATAAATATTCTCGACAATAACGTTCTACTCTTCTATAAATCCCAGAATAGTAAGTTCCAAGTCGATTATAGGAATATAAATATAATGTATCAGCAGCTCTAAAATTAAATTATTATTAAAATTATAAACTATTACTGTTCATATTCGACCAACTATTCTAACTAATAAATCAATTCCTCCTAATAACTTTAAAGAGGGAGGTGCTGCTATATTGCAAGAAGTTAATGAAAACCATCATAATTGAATAATTGTTTGCTATGCCGGCATGTTTTCATGGTTGTTCAATGGCAGAGCAACCGGCTAGAGATTGGGAGATTCTGTGGTTCAAGTTCCGGCTATGGCACTGAATTTTTCACTGTGACTCTACCTATTTAAGTCCTGTCCTATACACGGCTTGTGTGAAAAAAAAATTATTCCAATACTAATTGACCATAATAGTTGGCTATGCTATTATTTCTGAGGTCTAAAGTACTTACAACATTCTAAGTCACCATTGGGGTTGTCATCTCAAAGTAATTTGAGATAACTTTGTGGTTTACCGGAAAACATGCGAGTCTGTTGAAAAATTCAGTGCTATGCCGGCATGGTAGCTCAGTGGCAGAGAAACCGGCGAGAGATCGGGAGATCCTTGGTTTAAATCCCGGCTATGGCATTGAAACTTTCAGTCTGACTCTACATATCCACTATCATAATGCCATTCTTATCTTAAAATTAAATAAACCTTTATTAATAATTATTAGTCTTTGTCTACCTAAAGGCTCATATTTAATATTAGCTCAACCTAGTAAAGCTAGAGCAAATAATTATTAATCCTCAAGTTACTAATTCTATATTAGCTTCAGACGAATAAGCAATTAAAGCCTTCATATCAGCTTGACGTAATCATATTAATCTAAATAAATGCTCTGCCAACAATCTAACTGATAGAAAATATACATTAATAAATATACCAATTTCTCATTAAATATTCAAATAACCGTAAAGTCCATGTCCTCCCAATTGAAGTAAACCCCTGCTGAAATTATTGAACCTGATACAGGAGCTTGAACATGTGCTTTAGGTAACCATAAATGTATTAAACATATTGGTATTTTAACTGAAAATAACCAAAATAATCTAGAATCTAAATAAAGGTTCTTACAAATGTATACATGATAAAGAAAGATTAACTTATTTAAATATTTATATAAATATACAATACTTAGTACTAATTGTAATAATAATAATAATAATAATAATAATAATAATAATAACAAACATACCACTACTACTACCACTACTACTACTACTACTACTACTACCACTACTACTACTACTACTACTAATAATAATAATAATAATAATAATAATAATAATAATAATAATAATAACAACAATAATAATAATAATAATAATAAGAAGAAGAAGAAGAAGAAGAAGAAGAAGAAAGAAGAAGAAAGGAGCAAACAAAATATAAAATAATAGATAAATGCCAGCGTGTAAACGTTCTGGTTGATGTCCTCATTCAAAACTAAAAATAAAGTAGCAATTGCATTTCTTTAAAAAAATTCAAGAGAGATTATATTTAATATACAAAAAGTAAAATATAATATAGCTAATACTATTAAAATTATGAATAACTAGCTAATATTATTTCAACACAAACTCAGAATTTTAATCTTATTCCGTACTATACATAATCTTAATCAAATGCATATCTTAAACCCCCTCAACAAAGAAATCAACACTTATGAAAAATATTAACGGAAAAAACCAACAAGTTTTGAATTATATGTATATTAATCTCTGCTTAAAAAGAAAGGAATAGTAAAAATCATACATAATACATACCTAGATGAAAATTGTAACAAACCAAATGAATCAAAATAAACTTTCCATGAGTACGAATTATAGATACTAAAATTGGTAAACCAAAAACCCCTTCACAAGCCGCAAAATATTAGAAACGTGTCGTTATATACAATTCCCTATTTATTATTTCTGTATAATAATATAAAATCATAGTCAAAACAATAAAATATGTTCCTTACAAAGTAATTAAAAATGATTACATTAGTAAGAAAATACACATATAAAATGAAATATTATTGACATTACCATTAATTGTTTTAATAGTTTAAAAACGAAACATTGGTCTTGTATACCAGAATGAAGTCTCACTTTTAAAGCTTCAAGGGAAATAAATTCTTATCATTAATTCCCAAAATTAATATTTTACTTTAAACCACCCTTTTATATTATTATTATTATAATTATTATTATCGTAATTAATAATACTATTAATATTGTTATTGTTATTATTTTTAATAATAACGACAGGCTAATTCATAATTGGATATGTCAGTGTGTGTGTGTGTCTGTGTCTGTTTGTGAATCAATTTGGATGAAATAGCGTGAACTTATGTTTACACACTATGGAAAGCAAGTGAACATTTCCGACATCTTATGCTGTTTTACTGTCGCAGTAAATGCTGCTGTCGCTGTCTCAATGCCGGCGGAAAATGTATATTGTATACGGGGAAGATGTAGTTGAAAAATTTTAAGTCGCTTTCGAGTTGAGAATTTCTTCCTACATATCAAACCTCGATTTGGACGGCCAGTGAATACGGACGTGGAAATAATTAATAAAACGATAGTCATAAATGCAGGAACAACTTGAGTATTGGCGATGGAGGTCAATTTAGCTCGTGCCACTGTAGCCAGGAAACTTTAAAAAACTGGGCTATGCAAATATTCTTATGTGTGGGATCTTCATGAACTGAGTGAAGTAAATTTGATTCAGCGCGTTTCCATCTGTGACTCTTTATTGAGCCGCATCAGAACGATTCTTCTCTGCATCGGCTGGTAACTTAAGTTGAGATGTGGATTGCATACAACGCCCGAAAGTGTAAATCATGCCACAAGACTGGGCGGGCACCAGTATTAGTATTAGCCTATAACCTCCCCTGGAGGCACGGGCATCTCTCCTTGAAGAGGTGGCTTGATTTGGCAGTCTTGTTTACCATTCCAGGAAGGATCCTCCGTTTGATCTTAATCGCATAGATAATTTGTTCCAATTAACATGGTATTCTCTATTATAAAATACGTCATTGTCAATGGTCACCAGTATCGGTTCCTAAACCAAGGTTGCATCCGAAAAGGGTTATGCATGAATATGTTGAGATTGAAAAGGAATCGTGTATTACGAACTTCTTCCGAATAATGGGACTAGCAACCCCGAGAAATACGGTTCCCAATTGGATCGTCTCAATGCCGGCATTGAGGGGAAAAGTACGGTATTGAAAAACCATGTCTCTTTCACCACGAAAACGCCAGGCCACACACATCCATGATTGCCGTCAAAAGTTGCGTAACTTTGAGTAGGATGTGTTATTCACATCGCAGTATTCTCCAGTGATTACCCCATCCAACTGCCACCTATACCGTTCCCTGTAGAATATCTAAATGGCAAACGTCTCACTGCCTTGGAGGACTGCAGACTGAAGCTCGAAGAGTTCAACAACCAGAAAACTTCCAAGTTTTCTGAGAAATGAATGTATAAGCTTCCAGAAAAAGGAAGTATATGATATTGGTGAATACTGCAGGAAATAAATAGTTTGTTTCTAAAAGCTAACTGACTTATTTATTTATATTTTGAACGACCTTGTGTTTAAAGTTTGTAATTAAAAGGTTCGGCAACTACTCTGCCGTAGCTGCGCTGCGGGTGAGACGCGTTTCCAGGCGTTCTTACTGATTGAAGTGTAACATAAAGGCCCGGTTGCATAGAAGTTAATCTGAGTTCAAACACCTGAAATTGATCTCAAGTCAAGCTGAACTTAGAATTTTGGTTGTATAAACAATGATCTTAGTTCAAGGCATCTTGAACTAAGATCAAATCTGACTGCTCAATTTTCTCCAGTTAACCTAACTGAACTTGGATTAGTAGAACTGCTGAAGATACATAATAGTTGTCCTTTCTTTAAACAAGGCAGAAATAAATAGTACAAGTTTTAATACAACGTAAATAAAATGGCAAGTAACACATTTTTATAGTTATTTAGATAATTAGCCGATATATTTCATAATTCCCTTGAAGAATGCATTGCTTACAACCTATGCATTCATTGATTATAGCCTATGCTAATATTTTCAGATGTCAGATTACTCAGATATCTCCGATGGTGAGGATTTTGAATTTGTAAGGGCTCCTCGTGTTTTTCACCATAGAAGGAATCCCATCTTAGAGCTTAATGACAGAGAATTCAAAATCAGATTTCGACTATCAAAGCATGTAGTCGAAGAACTGGAGCATAGGCTACATGCACAATTAAGGGCACAAAATCTGAAGAATTATACACTCTATCCAATGTTTATGATCCTTCTTACATTACGGTTCTATGCAACTGGGAGCTTCCAAATGGTGATTGGGGATACCTTTAATGTAAATAAAGGGACTGCAAGCAGAACTATACACAAAGTTACAAGAGCGATTGCAGCCTTAAGACCTCATTTCATCAATATGCCTAGGGAAGAGGGTGAAGTAAGAAGGGTTATGCGGGATTTTCATAACATATGCCATTTTCCAGGAGTTTTAGGTGCAATAGACTGCACACATATCCCAATTATACAACCTGGTGTGAATAATGCTGAGATATACAGAAATCGCCATGGTTGGTTTTCTTTAAATGTTCAAGCTGTCTGTGACTCAAAACTTCGTTTCCAGAACGTTGTTGCTAGGTGGCCAGGTTCAGCACATGATAGCAACATTTTTAGAAACTCTAGAATTCATGCACAATTTGAAGCTTAAGAATTTCCCCAAGGTGTACTTCTAGGAGACAGTGCATATCACTGCTGTCATTTCTTACTTACACCTACAATGAATGAAGAAACTCCTGCAGAATGTGCATATAACAGGGCCCATAGATAAACAAGATCAGTTATAGAAAGGTTTTTTGGCGTTGTCAAAAGACGATCTCCATGTTTAAGAATGAAATTAGCCGTCAAATTACTTCGAGTTCCTCCTATAATAGTAGCAACGTTTGTATTACATACCTTGGCCATTAATGCAGACGACGACACTCCTGACGTAGACGGTGCTGTTTACAGAGGAAGGAGAATCTACCAGGAACTGCCTATACCTGATTGAAAGCAGAGAAATAGAAGGGAAAACACTGCACTGAGAACTTCACATATTAACAACACCTTCAGGTAATAACGTAAATTTATTATTTCATAACATTTACATTTGTTGTGGTTTTTTAAGTTCAAAATCCAGCTTTAAAATTTTCATTTTCAGTTCATGTTCCTCCTCTAAGCACTCCAACCTCCTCTTGTAGAATTTTACCCTAATGTCTTCTTACTTCCTTTGCTTTTCGGGGCATGATGGTCTGGCTGAACTGGCACTTGTAGATGCTGAAGGCTCTGGTTCAACAGGCGTATTTCTTCCTCCTGAGGATTGCAGACCTCCACTAAGCCCTCATCCTGCGGTGAACTTGAGATAACCTCCATATTTAAGTTTGTGATAACTTCGGGATGGAAATCCACATCATCGTCGAAGTCACAATGAGCTGGCAAAAACTGCGGCCTGAGTGCTGCTATCAGTTTGTGGCTAGTTTCGTCCAAGGAAGACGGCACAAACATACCCCCTCCTGTTTTGTAAAGTTTTACTTTATCTTCATCATTTATTTTCTTTGTGCGCTTTTTTATGTTTTCGTAACACAATCTTAAACTTTTGCAATCGCGTGCAATAACATTTCTGGAATTAAATTCCGAAGTTATTTCCTTCCATGCTTCCTCCTTTCTCTTTGTGGTGTTGCTGTCTGTTTTATTTTTCTGTTATATTTTTATGTTTTAAAACAATATATATTAACATATCTTCCTTTTCGCTTTTAAAATTGCAGAACGCACCTTTTTCTTATCTTGAGTATCCATTTTAAGGTTATGCTTTCAAGTCGCAGTATTGTAAACAGAGAGAAAAGAAGAGAAAGGGGGATTACGCATTTAGTGAAGATAACGTAGACTAAATAACTGTTTTTGATAAATATGATTTTAATATGGAGTCTATTATTATACAGTCTATATAAAATAAAACTATTTTCAGGAACAAAAGCCATAAACAGAAATTTGCATTTAAGTATTTTTATGTCTATATTGGTTATCCTGTGCATTTGAATCCAATAAATCCGAATGGTCCCGAAAATTCTCGAGTCCTTTCGATGCAATACGAAAATTGCCATTTGTTGGTCAGGTTGCCATATTTGATTTTGTGTTCTCGGATCAACAGTGAACTGAGTTCATTAAACTAAGATCAGTATTATACAACCCACGCAGAGAAGCAAACTAAGTTCATTTCTGATCTTCGGTTATTAATGAACTACAGTTAGCGATTTTTATGCAACCGGGCCAAAGTGTACTAAATTATGGGAAACCTTATGACGTCTGTAATGGATTGAGATGGGGGACACAGCGGATGGGCGTTAGGCCAAGGACCTTAGTGACCTGTGCCACGGAGTTGGTCATGGGAAACCTTACACTTTTATTTTAATTATCGCACACCATTCGCAATGATCAAAGTATTAGGCGGCGTTGTGACCGGGTGGTTTATAATAATAGCAATAATAATAATAATAATAATAATAATAATAATAATAATAATAATAATAATAATAATAACAATATTAATAATGCGAAGTGCTATTTGCCTGTTTTTCGTTTTGGTGCTTCCATGTTTATCCTTACTATGTTTTTTCTTTCTTTCTTTATAGTGTTTAACGCCAGCTTTCACTACAATGGCACCACAGGGTTAACATTGGTGATAAATTGAATGAAGATGTAGCACCGGTGGAATGCGATGGAAGGGAAAACCGGAGAACACCGAGAAAATTTGCCCCTACGACGCTTTGTCCACACGCTCTCACCTGTCGAATATGGACTGCCTCGGCGAGAGTGGTCTAACCACTTGGCCACGGCGCGGCCTATTACTTTGCTTATTGCGTATGGTGTGCAATAATAATTATAATAAGGATATAAGGTTTCCTATAATTTAGTTCATTTTGTTACATTTCAATCAGTAAGAACGCCTGGAAATACGTCTCACCCGCAGTGCAGATACGGCAGAGTAGTTGCCGAACTTTTTAATAATAAACTTTAAACACAAGGTCGTTCAAAATATAAATAAATAAGTCAGTTAGGTTTTATAAACAAACTATTTATTTCCTGCAGTATTCACCAATATCATATACTTCCTTTATCTGGAAGCTTATACATTCATTTCTCAGAAAACTTGGGAGTTTTCTGGTTGTTGAACTCCTCGAGCTTCAGTCTGCAGTCCTCCAAGCCAGTGAGACGTTTGCCATTTAGACATCCTACAGGGAACGGTATAGGTGGAAGTTGAATCACAGATGGAAACGCGCTGAATCAAATTTACTTCACTCACTTCGTGAAGATCCCACACATAAAAATATTTGCATAGCCTAGTTTTTTAAAGTTTCCTGGCTACAGTGGCTCGAGCTAAATTGACCTCCAACGCCAATACTCCAGTGATCATTCCTGCATTTTTTACTGCCGTTTTATTAATTCTTTCCACGTCCGTAATCACTGGCTGTCCAGATCGAGGTTTGTCATTTAGGGAGAACTACCTAACTCGAAATCGGCTAAATCTTTTTCAACATGCTCGATTCGTTACTGCATCTTCCGCGTATACAGTATACATTTTCTGCCGGCATTCAGACAGCAGCAGTGGCATTTACTGCGACAGTAAAGCCGCATAAGATGTCGGAAATGTTCGCTTGCTTTCCATAATGTGTAAACATAAGTTCACGCTATTTCATCCAAATTCATTCACAAACAGACGCACACACACACTGACACATCCAATAGTGAGTCTTTTGTTATTATTAAAATAATAAAAATAATAACAACATTAATAATAATAATATTTATAGTATTATTAATAACGCTAATAATAATTATACTAATAATGATGCTAATAATATTAATAATATTGGTAATAGTAATTATTATAGTAATAGTAATCAAAATAGTAGTAATGATCATAATAATGGTAATAATAATATAAATAATAAAATAAATAATAATATAAATAGTAATAATAATAACAACAACAGCTATTATTATTATTATTATTATTACTCTTTAAAGGAGTAGTATAATGTAAAATATCAGTTTTGGGAACTAATGATATGAATTTATTTCCCTTGAAGTTTTAAAGGTAAGACTTAATACAAGACCAATGTTTCATTTTGAAACTATTAAAGCATTTAATGTTAATGTCAACAAGATTTCATTTTATATTTGTAGTCTCTTGCTAACGTAAACAGTTATTAATAACTTCGTTAAGGATAGATTTTATTGCTTTGAGTTTGATTTTATATTATGATACAGTAGTGATAAATAGGGAATTGAATATATAGACACTTTTCTGATTTTTTACGGCTTGTGAAGGGGTTTTGGTTTATCAATTTTAGCATGTATAATTCGTACTCATGAATATGTTTATTTTGGTTCATTTGGTATGTTATGATCTTAATCTATGTATATGTATGATTTTTGTTATTCCTTTGTTTTATAAGTAGAGATTGATATGCATATAATTAAAAACTTGTTTGTTTCTTTTGCCTTTAATATTTTTCATAAATGTTGATTTCTATGCTGAGGGGGTGTAAGATATGTATTTGATTATGATTATGTGTAATACGTGTTAAGATTAAGATTTTGAATTTGTGTTGTACTAATATTAGCTATTTATTCTGTTACTTGTTATACATTTTACAATAGATTATTTTTATTTATAATTTTAATATTATTAACTATATTATATTTTACTTTATGTATATTAAATATAATCTCTTTTTAATTTTTTTTAAAGAAATGTAATTCCTACTTTATTTTTAGTTTGGATGAGGACATCTACCAGAACATTTACAAGCTGGTATTTATCTATTATTTTATAGTTTGTTTGGTTCTTTGCCATTATTATTTATTTATTTATATTATTACTATCATTCTTCTTATCATTATTATTAGTATTATTATTGTTATTATTATGCATTACATACTTGTATAATCACTTAAATGTTTTGTTTTTTTTTCTTTATCATGTATACATTATTGTAAGAACCTTAGTTTACATTTTAGAATAATTGTGGTTATTGTTAGTTAAAATACTAATATGTTTAATACATTTATGGTTACCTAAAGCACATGTTCAAGCTCCTGTATCTTTAAAGTTGTTAGGCAAAATTTATTTATTGAATAGAATAGTTGGTTGAATATGAACAGTAATAGCTATTAGTTTTAATAATAATTTAATTTTAGAGCTGCTTATTCATTATATCTGTATTCTTATAGTCGACATGGAATTTATTATTCTGGGATTTATAGATGAATAGAAGGTTAATGTCGGAAATATTTATTACTAAAATTACATTGATTTCCTTTAAATTTGTTAGTGTTAAAAAGAAATTCTATATTAATGTTGTTTTAAATTGTCTTAAGTAGTTTATTTAAAAATGGTGATGTGCGGTGTCATAAATATAAGAAATTATCTTAGGCTATAATATATTTGTCATTACGTTTTGTTAGATTTTTTATTAATACTTATATCGTGATATCTTGATTAAAATGTATTTTTAGTATAATATATCGTATTATGAACAATATTATTTATTGAATGGTAAGTGGTTATATTAAGATCTGCATTAATAATATAACTTTATTATTAGATTGAATATCTTTCTTATTTATGAGTTTTGTGATACTCATTGCTTCAATTTTATATACTGAGGATTGCATAGTAAGCGGCGTAACTATTAATCGATTTAATGTTTTGTTTTAATATTTGTATTCTGAATAATATTTTTAAGTTATTAGTCGTAACTTAGTTAGAATTTTATTATTTTGAGCTGGTTTAGGAGTAGCTTCCTATTGCTTTGTTATTTATTATCAAAATACTAGGTCTAATAATGGAGTAATAGTAACTGCTTTATGAAATCTAGTAGATGTTCCTTAATTAATAGGTATTGCATGAATATTAGCTTTTGGTAGATAAATTATATCTCTACTTGGATTGTATAGTAAATAAAAGTAAATTATATTTAATTTTATTTCTAGTGGTTTCACTGGATTAACTAAAAATGCTCAAATTCCTTTGTCAGCATAATTACCAGCTCCTACAGCAGCTCCTATGCCGGTATCTGCATTAGTTCATTCATTAATCTTCGTTACAGCGTGAGTTTGTTTATTAATTGGGTTAATAAAGCATTTTGTAGATGATTGTTACAATTCTTATTCTGATTTTTGTTTTAATAATGTATATATATATATATCTCAGGATTGAGAGCTTATTTTGAATATGATTTGAAGAAAATCATTGCTTTATCTACATAACAACAATTGGGATTAATAATAGAATTTTGTCATTAGAAAATTCTATTTTAGTGTTTTTTGTTCATCTATGGTTTATTTAAGGCATTATAATTTATGCCTGCAGGAATGGCTATTCATAAGGAAAACACTTTTCAGGACATTCGTTTTATAGGAAATTTGTTAATTTTTATACCTCTAACTTCTGCATGTTTTATGGTATCAAATTTTGCTTTATGTGGAATATCTCCTTAGCACGTTTTCATTATAAGTATATACTTTTAGATGTAATTTCTATAAGAAATTTGGATACATTTAAATATTTTTATATATATTTTCTTCAGGATTAACAGTTTGTTATTCTTTTCATTTATTTTATGTTATTTGAGGGGTTTTGATTTGGTACTAATATATAGGTTTTAGAGAGGAAGGATGAATAATAATTTATGGATATTAGGATTAATAATATTTACAGTTCTTGGGCTAAGATTTTTAAATTGAATAATTTTGGCGGTAACCTATTATAGAGGCTCTGGGTTCATATCCCGCGTATACCTTTTGGATATTTAGGAATACTGTGGAGATGTGGGTGCCCTAGCTCAGGATATTTTGGCATGAAATTTTTCGCAGTTGTGGTAAGACACACGGATTTTGTTCGAGTTCCAAAATTATTATTGAACTAATTTATTAATTTTGTTCGGGCTGTTTTGCCGTCGAACGAACCTATCATTCCTTATTACTTTTGACCGTCTTCTGGTGCAACATATAAACACTGTTTCTATCGCGGCAGTATGTAGCCCGTTCATTTCTACCGCGGACTCAGCTATAACGTCTTACCTCTTCTAGGGCTTGTGAATTCGACTGTATTAAATAAACACTTTTTCCGTCGCGACCATATGTAGCCCGATTGCCTCCTCCGCGAACTCAAATATCACATCTTACCTCTGCAACTCTTCCATAACTAGTGCCAAAGTATCGCTCGGGCAGCAAGGGAATTGTTTCTCTTCCTTGTTATATCCACCCTGGAAAGTTCAATGTCCTTCCCTTAACGGTACTATTCTAGCTGAGACGCTTGTCAGCTCGAGATAACTGTTTGTCCTTGGCTTCTTAGATGTGTTTTACAATATTTCTTCCCTAGCCATTTTCAATGTATATTTGTCCCCTCTTATTATAATTTATATTATATTGGCTATACATTATATCTCCCTTTTATATAACTTTTGACCCCGTGATACGACATATACTGTCTCATATGCCCACAAATAGAAATAGCAACTCTAGTTGAATGCAGCTAGCGTTTTTGTTTGTTTGTCCCTTTCATACTATTAAGTACGTTGTTAGTTTTCAAAATAATTCCTCCTCCTGATGCGTTGTGATCATTAAGCATCAGCGTACTTGCGTGGGTATACGTGTGTGATCTAGGCGCCCAATACTAAAATTCTCACATAATATTTTACATTTAATCATGTACATAAATACTTACCCATAATTGCTTACAATTATAACATGAATACAACGTTTCCCTAATTCCCTTACACAAAAAAAATATTTCTTTCGTTTCCGTGAATACATTCAGATCAACATTTTTTCATCTTTCTCTCCAGCAATAGTTACATATACATCATACTAAACATAGAATTCCTGCCAGAACTATACTCATGCTTAATACATATTACATTATTACAATTTATAATATCATCATTGTGTTATATTTCTCTTGATATTTTTTTAAATTTATTTGGTGCATATTTTTGCCAATGTTGCAATAGAGTATTGGTGTAATGTTTTTCTTCATGGTTTCGATTCACTTCTTTATCACGACTTTTTTATCCATATTAGATATATATAAGTATATATATTATTTACTACTCACTAATGCACTTCACACACTGTTGGCTTCTTGGTGCTTATTCTAATCAGTTAAACTATTATACATATATTTACAATTTTAAGAATTTTATTCTAGTACAGTTACCACCAAGATTGCTCCTATAATTAAGTTCTTTGTGCCGCCTTATACATATTCATGATTTTTGTGACATTTCCTATATATTATACAAATTTACCAAAACATATTTCATTTTTGTTTTCTTTTCCCCAAAATTTATGTGTTAACCTACTCCAGTCTTGCGCGCTCCGGTGGTCGTTGAACCATCAGGTCGCTTCGCCACTTGCGCAATTTAAGCCTGGTGTTCTTATTGTTACTGTTATAGCCAATTATTATCATTTTCTCTGTTACACTGGGTGGGTTTTCGCGTCTTCGCGCATTATAATTTAGATTTTTAGAAATCAAACCATTTTTTATTTCTCTGGGAATGTGGCATGCCATAAGATATATAGATTCAATTTCATTTACCGGCTGTTCCGTAGCTGGCTTTGTCTACCTATTTATGTTCTAACTTCCGCCGTTATTTCACTATCTGTTACATTTTGTTGCTCAGCAAATTTCTACGAGTTCTGCCCTATCGACTGATTTTGCATTTGTAGTTTATGTTTTAGCTTTTGCTGATTTTGGGTTTCTAGTTTTTTGTTCTAAATGTTGATAGGTTACTCACAGTTATCTTTTAATTTCTGATTGATTGCCTCATAGTTTTTTTTTTTTTGGTAGTGATTAACGCCCGCTTTAACTACTTATGGCACCGCAGGCGGTGACACTGGTGATACACGAATGATGATGGAGCACCGGTGGAATGCGATGGCAGGGGAAACCGGAATACCCGGAGAAAACCCGCCCCAGCGCCGCTTTGTCCACCACAAATCTTACATGCGGTCGCTTGGGATCGAACCTCGGCCGTCTAGGTGAGAGTCAAGTGGTCTAACCACTCGGCCTCGGCGCGGCCTGCCTCATAGTGACTTTCTGCTTTTTGAAGGGTTGCCTCGAGTCGACTTTCTGCTTTTTGAAAGATTGCTCAATTCGACTACCTAATTTTTCCTCCAGGGCTTGGAATCGCACACACATTTGTTGTAGCATGCCAGTTACATTTTGCTCAAAAATTTGTCCCTGATCTACAAATTGTCTGCTTTCTACCTTAATTTCGAGCTCTACAGTTTCTATATTCGTTACATTTATCATCTCTTCTCTTAAGTTAGTGTCGTCCTCAGACTTATCCGTTTAGCTCTCTACACTGTGTCGGTGTATAAATTTGTTATTTCTCAACACCATTTACACGCGCACTTTCTTGTTCTCCTAGCACGTTTTACCTTTTCCTTTCTACTTAGTGTGCAAATTGTTCGACTTACTTTTGCCATTCACGTCGTCATGTCCTCCAGTTGTTTCCTCTTGGTTTTGTTGTCATCCAGGGCGTATCGCGATCCTTGTCTTTCTGCGCCGTTCCGGAGTGCTGTTTGTTCAGCTGTGGTCTGGTCCTCGGATTCTACGCCTGTCGTTCCTCGAAGTTCGACTTTCATGTTCACCTGCTGCTCTTATCACAATCGCACTTGTGTCATCTTTCGAGCCCAAACGTGATGGGTGCCATTTGCGGTGGTAATCTATTATAGGGGTCCCGGTTTCGTATCCCGCGTAAAGGTTTTGGATATTTAGAATTGGTGTGCAGATGTAGGTGCCCTAGCTCAGGATTCTGTTGGCATGGAATCTTTCTCAGGTGTGGTAGACACACGTGATTTTCTTCGAGTTCCAGATAATTATTGTCCTCATTTATTCGAACACACACGCATTCCTCCTAAATTTTCCCCTTTTCAACTACGCTTTACTCAACTGAGCCTATCATTCCTTATTACTTTTGACCATCTTCTGGTGCATCAAATAAACACTGCTTCTATCACGGTCGAATATAGGCGGTTCATTTCTACCGCGGACTCGCTATCACGTCTTACCTCTGCGCATCTTGCAGGGCTTGTGAATTCCACCATATTAAATACACACTAGTTTCGTCGCAGCCATTTGTAGCCCAATCGCCTCCTCCGCAGACTCAAATATCACATCTTAGCTCTGCAAATTTTCCATAGCTAGTGCCAAAGTATCGCTCGACCAGCAAGGGAATTGTTTCTCTTCCTTGCTATGTCCATCCTGGTCAATACACTTCACCCCCTTCAGTTCAATGTCCTTCCCTTAACGGTACTATTCTACCTTGGTCGCTTGCCAGCTCGTGATAACTGTTTGGCCTTGTCTTCTTAGACGTGTTTTACAATATTTCTTCCTTAGCCATTTTCAATGTACATTAGTCCCTTCTTAGTATAATTTTTGTTATATTGGCTCTAATTTATATCTTCATTTTAGATAACTTTTAATCGCGTGACACGACATGTACTGTCTCAGTTTGTACATAAACTTGCAAACATCGGAAGGACATTATCGTGATCTCATACTCTTGACTTTACAAATGTGAACAAAGTTTAGCTCTCATTTGAGCTGTTTTGCCTACCATTTGTGTCATAATACGTTCTGAGTGACCAGTTTCTTTTGGTAAAGGAACCCAGCTAATGACTTTCCAACCGAAATTTGTACAGCCATAGAAAAAATTATAGAGCGCTGTAAGCTTTCAGTGTTTCTTCGGCCTCACGTAAGCACACGAAGTTACACAAACTGAGTTTACACGTGCACGTGCACTGTGCTACAAAACATGCTTTCTATAGCGAGATAAGACGTAGTTTATTGCTTTAGAATATAAAGTAGCAACCAGGGAACAATCAAAATAACTGTTTTTCGCAAACATACACAGAAATACTAAAAAATAAGCCAAACCTTAATAGTTGAGCTGTCAGCTACAGTTCTTTCGAAACAGAGAAAAGAATACTCAGAATAGAAATGGCTCTGTCTCCGTTTGAAACTCAGTGTGTTATCTAGCATAGGTTCGAGCCCAGTAAACCTCGTAGTTTTTTTATTATATTTTTTAGTTTATATTAGTACTCTTTACAACCGATGTAGATTACCTTATATAATCATTCACTCTGTGAAATGGGAAACTTTTTTTTTTATTTGCTATCACTGACCTCAATATTCAGGGCATGCAATTCACCAGCGTTTGAAAACATGAATGTCTTTAGTTAGTGAATCCCAAGTGTCTGAAATGGCACACCAGAGTTGTGTAGCATTATTCAATCTCGGACCTCCAGAAAACCTCTGCTTTACTTTCGTCCAAACATGTTCAATTGGGTTGAGAGCTGCTGACTTTGGAGGTCACAGTATCTGCTCTAAGGTATTCGTGTGCTCCGAACTTTGGCCGACTTGTGGACCGAATGATTATCCTGTTGGAATTTAATAATACCTTTACGATAACGATCTTGGGCAGATGGAAGCAGAAATTGTTCTAGAATTTCAGATTAGGTTTCCCCAGCTTTCCATGAACACGTTCCAACATACCTGCACCTTCCCGAGATATCCATACCCAAGCAGTAACGCTCGTTCGACCACGCCTTGTAGGTATTGCAACATTTATCAAGGACATTCTGCGAGAGAAACATGAATATGGCAAAATAATGATGTCAAATCAAAATAGAGATAACTCAAAACGGATGTGATTAAACAGGAAAAATAAACACCATAGTGTCATCGTCTCTTGAAGTAATGTCTCCAGCGGTTCCAAGAGACGTAGTTATATATGGCGAGAAGTAGCGGTTTTTAGTTGGTGAAAATCCAAATCCCACATAGAGTGGTGTCTTTGAAAGATTTTCGACTAAGAAAAGCACTCCTTGCACGAGTGGCCAAATGGCGTATATCATATCGAGCACCACTAGGCCTTTTTTTTTTTTTTGGTAGTGTTTAACGCCTGCTTTAACTACTTATGGCACCGGAGGCGGTGACACTGATGATACATGAATGAAGATGAAGCATCGGTGGAATGCGATGGCGGGGGAAACTGTAGAACCCGGAGAAAACCCGCCTCAGCGCCGTTTTATCCATCACAAATCTCACAAGCGGTCGCTTGGGATTGAACCCGGGCCGTCTAGGTGTGAGGCGAGTGGTCTAACTAGACCTGAAAACAAACACAGTCAAATTGACATCACAGTACAGAACGTAAGTTCGTCGTAGAAACTACTTTGCTCCAATCGAAGTTCTCGTACTGTACAGTAAATGCCCATCTGTCAATTTTGTGGGCTTCAGTTAGCACTTCCTTTACTTCCGCACGTCTACGCCAAATTCCGGCATATTTAAAGCGGTTGCTACCTGTCCGTGCTCTACCCGGGAATAAAGATAAAGCCTTGTATTCAGCGGCCGTCAGAAACGGATCTCTTCCGACCTCTGCAATGGGAGACATTATCGGTAGACACACGCGAGCGACCAGTGTTTCTCCTTGCAGCAACCTGTCCCTCTCCACGCTATAACTTTGCCCTCCTTCTCGCAGTGGACTGGGGAATATTACAAATGCTACCCGCTCTGGTGGCCGTATAACCCTGTTGAACCAGTGTGAGAACAGCAGAACGTTTATCAACGGCTTCTGCCGTATGAATGAGTGCGTCGTTGTAGGAGGACCTCTTTCGGTGACTAACGGAACCAAGCACAAACTTTTGACCAACATAAAAAGAAACACAATAACGACAAACGAATCAAGCTTATTACTAGTAGTTGAAAACGTTGGCTGTCATACATGATATATATCTGCATATTATCTAATACTTAAATTGTAGCTAATATAACAGAAACTCTATATGAGTAAAAATTAAGAACGTGAAATAGCAAATAAGATAGAAGAAGCAACATAAATGGGGGAGACAAACTTGTGCTGTTGCAGAGGTTTGAACTTAGGTTCGGTAGTTGCAAAGTGCTTGTGTTACCTCTGAGCTATATTTGTCTGCTGCCACATTTATACTCGTATATGCGCTGTAATACCAGTCATGTTTCTTATGATAACGTGATTATTTATCGTATTCGGGGTACTTCATGGCTTCTGAACCAGCTGATTGGTTGATTGGGAATTGGTTGCTCCACCTATATGCATAACTACTAATGAACATAGCATCAGGTAGAAAAATTTTGGGTTTGTTTACTAATTGGCTACCGTAGAAAGGCTTGTCGCATTTCATATCAGTAGCCAATACAAGCGCGAGACACTGTGCAAGATAACGTATGTCGCAGACATTGTTAGGTAAGTCTAGCTGCATATTGGAAATTGCGACCACTGTAAACCTCGCTGCGATACAAAGTGGGACATTGAAATATTCTGCTCTTGAGTGGGCTCAATCATTTTTTTCCATGACTGTACGAGGTGAGCCTTAACTAAAACTTGCAGTTACAAAATCAGCCTCCTCACAATAATTTTGTATATACATTTGACTATAATATTACCTACTCTTATTCGCTATTTCTTTCTATGGCTTTATATTGTATTTGTTTTCATTCTTATTATTTATCTATGTCTTTTATTCTTTCTGTTATTCTATTCTCCGCCCATATCACATAAATTTCACTGTTTCTATATCGTTTAGTTTCCAATATTGGTTTCTAGCGTTATGAATCGCATAGTTACATTTCAGTTTGCAATGCCTGCATTGCACAAATAAGGGAAGTATGTTTCGATTTCCTTAGACGATGTATATGAGAAGATACTCGTATAAACAATAGATATTCACAATTCCAAATGCTTTTTAATACTCTAGTATCCTTAGATGTTTAATAAGCTTCTAGCTTTATGATACAGGAGAGTTGCATTTCTTCACATCTCCATGTAAGTTCTACTACCCTAATTGTTTCCTCAGCATCAAACAAAATGTCGGGGAAAGTGGGTGGGATTTTGTATTGCTTTCAGGGATACTTTGAGGCGTTTCCTGCGCTAGCCAATAGGATATTGCTACCAATCATGATAAGGGGTGTGTTTGACAACACATGCGCAGCCATTAGGGGCACATTCGCATATCTAATAGCTCATACCACGACGCAAGCACAAGCAAAACGTAATAATATGTACGTGTTCAAACGTGCCTAGAGAGTACCTTTGTAAATATACTTTCATTTTGAGAAAAATATATGTGAAAATTGGGTTCACCCCAAACTTACACCATTCGCCTGATTTGGGAGAAAAAAATTGGCATAAATATATGTGAAAATTGGGTCCACCCCAAACTTATACAATTCACCCGATTTGGAAGAAAAAATTGCCAGCGTGAACATGGTTTGCACCCTTCACCATGCTACTAACTGCACCGCTGCATACGAGTAATCTACATCGAGTAGCGGTAAACCGAAGAAGTGAAAAACACACTATACTAATCTGAAATTATCTTTAAGGAACGCATTCTCATCCGCATATCCAATACCGGCAAACCATGTTACAAACTATGCACAGGAAGAAGGGAAAGATATTTCCATTTTCCTCTGCAATATCTATATTAAACATAGCATGTGCGTACCTCCGTAAAATTTCAAGAAACACTAAGGATGAAAATTGGGTACACTCCATATGTAACCATTCACATTCTTGGGAGGGGAAAAAAATTTAAAGAGTTTAAGCGAGGTTTCAACCCAGACCTATCCAGGACTATTAGTTTTAGAGCTGAGCAAACTTCTGACTGGTCTATTGCTATATAAAGAAACACCACCTTCTAATTCATGCAGTTTTCCAGTGTGGAACAGCAGCTCAATGGTGCACTAGCCTTTGCTGACGCAGCATTTTCATAAAAACAGCATAGCTCATAACTTTGAAAATACCACGTTGGTAGCTATTTTCGCGCTTGGGGAGCAGAAGATAACCACTTTGGAATGGAAAGCAGCATCGCGTGTGCATTCAGTCTTTATGTATGTGCAATTATCAGTGGGAATATTTCAGTGTTAAAACTTCTTAACGGCAAAGTTTGTTGTAACAGAGCATATGTGTCCTACCTCATTGGGATTCTTAACTATTCCTCTGTAACCCTTGAAGGTTTGTCGGTTGCATTTTTTTATAAAATATACACAGGCTGTTTCAAGGCGACACAAAACGAAGATAGCAGTCGAATAGCTTACACTTTGACTTGTCCGAAACTTGATCGCAACTTTTAAACTCTTCCATTTAAAGTTTTATGTGTGTTTAAAAATACCACACATTTGGGATTAGGCAGTGAAGGAACAACGGTTGTCATACGCCACGTAAACAAGCTTGGAACATGTTATACGAAACACGTAACAAAACCCACATGCTACGTTTTCCATTACTAAGGTGACCATTGCCGCGCCGGCGTGTCTATCAAACCACCCCTACACCACGCAACTGGGACCTTCTTTTTTTTTTAAATACGGTACCGGAGTCTGATCGGGACTCCGGCACTGTATACCCTACTTTTATTTACCTATTTTTCCCTTGTTTTTCTTTATTATTACTGGATTTCTGTTTTCTTACTTTTTACAACACACACATAAACACAAACATATAACACCCATGCCCAAGGCGGGACTCGAACCCACGATCCCCAGCACTACGAAGCACCAAAGCGGGACGCCTTGGCGAGCGCGGCCATGGGGACCGGCATTCCTTCGCCACCAACCGGTATCTCTCTTGGAGTGGGCCAGGCACGTGCCATTTGGTTATATAGGACTGCCTAATCCATGGTGGTTTTATGGCAGATTTTGTATGTGCCGAATTTAGAGCTGAAAATTATATTCGCGTATCACGTATGGTATGACCAACAAATCTTCGTTTGGTGTTGTTTTGAAACAGCCTATATATGATGTGTGACTTTCACATTACTTTCTTGACCTATTCTGGAATAGATACTTGTTATAAAAGTTTATTACATTAGGCTAAACCGAGAGTGAAATCTTTTAAAAGCCGGCTACTATGATACAATTGAAATTCCCTTTTCTTTGCATAATCAGGGTGAAGGAAGTGAATAACGACTTCCTACTTGAGAAAAATCAAAGTATTGCAATTTTAAAGCAAATAACAAAGAATATCTCGGACTTGATAAATTCTAAATTTGACCTAAGTTGTGCATTTTAACGAAATCTTCATTTTTATGTAGGTACTAAGCTTTTGTCTGTCTCTTACGGATTACCTACTATGTAAAAGTAATTTCGAATGAAGAGGACTTCGGAGCTTATTCCCAACAAATTCAAGATATACATTTTACGCACCACTTAAATATCTTTCATATACGATATTTTAATCAATATTTTACTCATTTAAGAGAAAATTAAATATTTCCAAAATGCTTCCGTGAAAGGGCATTTTGGGTTGGGAGATTTTCTTGGAAATCTTCGTGACGCATCCGTGGAGGATTCTAAAGTTAAATACCAAGTTTGGTACTTAATGGACTTTTCGTTTTTGAGTTATGGTGCCCATCGGCACGCACGTGCACGCAAGCGCGCACACACACACACACACACACTCGCGCAGACGGAACCTTTTCTAAAAATGCTTTTATGGATTCATAGCCCATCAAAACATGTATTTCCAGTAAAATTCTCGGCAAAGAATTTTTGGGTGGAATACTAAACTTGCTGTACCTACTATTTGCGCATATAGTACTTGGTATATAAAGCACAGGCTGAGCAACATTGCCGCTTTGGGAAATCAACGGCTTGCAGTTCGTGGCCACATTGAGGGTGCTGAATCATCGAAAAGAGGGAGGTTCATTGTATAACAAAATATGACATGTGTTTCCTAAAGACCGCCTTGGAAAGGTCGCTTCATTTCGAGCTACCTCCCCTGCTATACAGAACGATTTAACCTCCAACAAAATTAGAAAATAGCTTTCTGGAAATATTTTGTTTCTCTGATATTGGGACAGAAGTCACAACTGACATAACTATTTTCTGGAATAAGTAACTAAAGAGCGACATTGGTTTTATGGATGAAAGAAGCGTTTTTAACAATAGTTTGTTTCTAGAATAGGTGGAGAAAGTCATGTGATTGAAACACATGCCATTTCTACAAAAAGGCGTGTGTGTGTGTGTGTGTGTGTGTGTGTGTGTGTGTGTGAGCAGTATAACTCAAAACGAAGAGTCCGTTAAATACCAAACAACTTGGAATTTAAGTTCACCGTGTTCCCAGGATGCGACAGGAAGGTTTACATGAAAATCTTCCCCAAACACTACCTTTTACATGGAAGACTTTTAGAACATCTTTATTTTTCTCAAAAAAGGCTATAAGGAATTTGCTTAAAACACTAATAAATAAGATATTTTCATGAAGAAAGAAACGTGAGTACATCTTGAATTTCCTAGGAATAGCCTCTCAAGACCTCTTTCTTCTGGATGTCTTTCTTATAGCTGATAAACCGTGGGATATAGAAGAAAACTTAAAAAAGTATATCTCAATATAACACACAAAGCCGTCTTTTACGCCTAATATAGAATGTGACGCTAAGAACGACAGGATCGCCCATTTAAAAAGAATAGCAATAAAGAAGACATTTCGGCATTTATTTGATAATTGCTTTGTTTCACACCTGGCAATGCAAAGAGAACCGAATTTGTGTCACATAGCGAAAACTTTTAAAATTACTTTGGTTACTTTAAATTAAGTCTAGTGTATTCGCTTGTTTCTCATCACAAGGAAACAAGTAATGTAATTTCTGCTAATGTTTGCCTCTAATAGCCTGATGCAGAAAGAAGAATAATCTTTTGCAAGAATAGTTTTTTTTTTTTTTTGTAGAGCAGCTAGACATAAAATAAGAGTGAATATAAGAACTGCAATAAATGAAATTGTTGATCCTATTGATGAAATAATATAAAAGGTAAACGTCGGATATTCAGAAAAAGGTCCGCGCGCTTGTGTGTATGTGGCTGTGTTCCTGTGAACCGAATAACTTAAGAACGAAAATGACGTTAATTAATACACTTGATATTTAATGTTGGTATTTTTCAATATTTTCATAAAGATTTTCAGAATAATTCCCCATCCCAAACTACCATTTATATGGAAATATTATCGTAAATTTTCGATGTTTTTCCAAAATGGCTTTAACGATTTTTATTAAAATGCTTACACTAAAGACATTTACATACCAGTAAAATGTATGTCTTGATTTTTTACGAGTATTCTATGCAGCCCTATTATTCTGGAGAACTATCACATAACCGGTAAACTGGAGGTAGACAATTATTACCCTAACATAAAAGAGATCTTATTTCAACAAGCAGTTTATGATAAACCTTTTATAGTTTTCTCTAAAAGGAAATCGACGGTTTTGTTTGTTTTTTCTTTTCTTTTTTTTTTTTTACTCCAGCTCATATAAAGAGAACCCAATTTCCATATAATAGCTACCAACTCTTTTAAAATAAATGATTATTGCGCTAGCTTATATTTATGTCGATTGCGATGAAGTAGATAGAAGAATTGATTTGATAGCCTTCGCAAAAAAAGTTTGTTTGCGGAATAAGTAGAGAAAGTCATGCGAATGGAACATAACATTGTTTAAATATTTTATGCCATTAATGGGATAATTTGGGTGAAAATTAAATTATTTGAAGGTTTTAACGGGAAATTATTATAAGAGGTATTAATTCAAAAGCCACACAAATTAAACAGCAAAAAAAAAAAAAAAAAAAAAAAAATCAAATACGTAATACTTAACACAGTGAAAAGTAATAATACATTTATAAATGAGTATCATTTCCAGAACATAAGGAAACATTATTATAAATGAATATGATTTTAATATTTTAAAATAAACGGAAAATAATAGTAACTGATTTTTAAAATAAATAAATAAAAAAAATAAAATCAAGCCGAAAAGGAAATGAATTCGGACTTATTTCAAATAAATGTTTAAAATATATGTAAGGAAATAATGATGCAAATAAGCGAAGCTAGGTGAAATAAAGAGACCGGGAATGTAAACTGTAACAATGTAAATCTGCACGAAAGCGTTGCAGAAGAGAATTTGTGGAAGATCGTCACAGAAGAAACAAATGGTTAATTCAAATTGTGCAATGTCGTACGTATATTTCGGCAGGATGCTAAAGTTTAGTGGGAAAACTCCATATTCTATGCGCAGTAACAACGCAAGATATACATCGTGTACGATTTGTAAAAAATACTTTGTGAAGTACGCGAATACTATATTCCACGAGGCTGTGTAGAATAAATAGCTATGCGTCAATTAATATATAATAAACAGTATTGCAATTAAAATAGATTAAGGGCTTCTACAAAATTTAACCTGGCGTAATCTCTCGTAAGCTTTTCTGACCTAACCTTATGTATGACCTAGACTATATTGTACTGCCTAGTCTAGCCCACCGCAGCCCATTGCCTAACCTATATAATCCATACGTAAACTATACTTAGAATTTACTTAGCTTATACGTGGCCTTTACTTGGCATTTAACTAGACTATACCAGCTTTTACGAGCCTATACTTAACCTCTAACAAGCCTATAAGCAGCCTAAACTTAGCCTAAAACTGGCCTGTACGTAGCCCTTAACTAGCCCATACGTAGCCTAGACCTTGCCATACTACACTATACTTAACCTATGCCTGGTCTATATCTGTCCCATATTTAGCATATATGTAGCCTACACTTAGCGTATAACTAATAAACGTAGTCTGTAATTAGCCTACAATTAGCTTACAATTAGCCTACAACCTGCCCATATGTAGCTTAATACTTAGGCTATATTAGGCTACGCGTAGCATACACTTAGCCAACAACTAGCGCATACGTAGCCTGTAAGTTTAGGCTGTTTGGTCTACCACAGGGTTGGAAGTGTCGGCGATGCTGCTTCGGTTTATTGCAAGAAGAAAAGTGTTACCTGTGAAAATTGTTCTGTCCTTCGGCTTTTGGCTGGTTGCCGGAGCCATTGCGGGAGCTTTGGATCCTCTAAGAGGGGGAGGGGTTCCCGTCCTGCTTGTTCAACTGACGGAGTCTGTCAATCTGGAAACAGTATGGACTTTGTCATTTTCGTATGCCTGTTTCTTTTTTATCTTAACGCTTTTAGCTGTGAATTATAACTATAGAAGAGTACATCAGTAGCACTCTATACCTTCTTGTTTGTTCTGTTATATTAATGTTGGACTCCAGCTTTTAGAAGCGTGTTATGAACACAGAAGAGCTAGGAAGCGTCGTGTCATACCTTCTTATATGTTCTAATATCCTAATGTTAGGCGCCAGTTTTCAGTTGCGTATTATGGCCACATACGAGTAAATGAGCTCCAGTTCATGCCTATTTATCATTTCTGCTAACCTGATGCCATAAATCAGCTTTTAACTGTGCATTATAACCACAGAGGAGTTAGGGAGCTTCAGGTCATACCTTCCTATCTGTTCTGTTAGCCTAATTTTAAGCGACAGCTTTTAGCCGCGTGTCGTGATCACAGAGGAGTGTATGACTTCCAGTTCATACCTTTTTATCTGTTCTGATATCCTCATGGCAAAGATCAGCTTTTAGCTATGTATTATGACAGCAGAAGAGTTAGGGAGCTTCAGGTCATACCTTCCTATCTGTTCTGTTAGCCTAATGTTAAGCGCCAGCTTTTAGCCGCGTATTGTGACCACAGAGGAGTACATAACTTCCAGTTCATACCTACCTATTTGTTCTGATATCCTTATGGTACAGATTATATTTTAGCTACGTATTATGACCACAGAAGGGATAAGAGGCTCCAGTTCACACCCTTCGGTCTATTCTGTTTCTCTAATAGTGCACGACGGCTTTTAGCTGTGTATTACAGTGATACCTTAAGTGGTAAAATTTTCTAATGTAAAATGACTATGACAGCACTTCTCCTTATGCTTTCTGTTATGCTAATACTAAGCGATGGACAGTAAAAGGATATTATGACTTTTGAGGAGTAGAATTAAAGAATTTTACTATTAAATACTGCCATTTCTCTTGAAGTTCTCAAATTATAACTAGGATAAAATAGAATAGGGTAGGACAGCACAGGATAGGATACCAGCGGAGGGTACTCAGCACCGAATCTGAGATTATTTATTGCATACGCACCCCCATGACGCGCCCTGAAGGGAGGGATGAGGCGAGAGAATACACCGGGGGCCGGAATCAGAAGCGACGGCACAGCAGTAATAGGGTCCCTGCAGTTTCCAGTTTGAAGCATCTCGACAACGGACAGGCAAACCAGGGTCCCCTCCCCACTTAGAGACCAAGAACCCCTGCCAGGAGCGGTCGCATCCCAGCAAGCAACCGAAGTCAGGGGTCGGAGATATACTCACTTTGAGCATTTTTTCCCTGCCACATTGCACCAGGCACCATCGCCGACTCTTCCAACCCTGAAGATACTAATGGGATGAAGGATAAATGAAATGACAATGGAAAGGACATGGAGGTATAGAATATTCGCGGGATGAAAGAAACCAACTCAGCAACTCGGGGAAACTCCGAAAAAAGAACCTTATGTCAGGTAGGCTGGCCAAGGCAAGCGAACCCGCGACCTCCCGAATTTGTGCCACATGCGAAACCGCTTGAGCCATCCCGTTTGGTCATATGCTGGTCAAGGGGCGATGAGTTTATATTAAAGACATGGGAGACATTCAGTAAGAGCGCTTGGTTTCTGGGCCGCGCCGTGGCCGGGTGGTTGGAGTACTTGCCTCGCTCCCGGGCGACCGCATGTGGAATTTGCGGTGGACAAAGCGGCGTAGGGGAGGGTTTTCTCCGGGTTCTCCGGTTTTCCCGCCATCTCATTTGACCGGTGCTCCATCTTCATTCCACGTGTCACCAGTGTCATCGCCTGCGGTACCATAATAGTAAAAGTGGATGTTATACATTATAAACAAAACTTTGTTTCTATTCATCTATAGATTCGTCAAAATTCATTTGTGTCACACAACACCCGCTGTCACATAATGGGCATGTAATAGGCTAAACATACAATTACGCAAACTAATAATGCTGCAACATGAAGAAGAATGCCATGGAGTGTTATATACATATGACGTTTTCAAGAATTTGGAAAATATGCATTCTAGAGACCCAAAGTAAAAATCATTTGGATGTTTCACTTATTGAGCTTTGCAACAAGAAAGTTACATTATCATTCAGTATTAGATCAACAGGTCCGAGGTTCATTGCTATTTCATATCTTAAACAAGTGAAAATTTCATTATTTAGCGTGTACTGCATAATTTATTTAATATGAAACATTCTAATTCTTGCTTTTAGTTTGCTTTGCTGATGTATAGCCTTCCGCGCAAATCCTTCTTTTCCCCTAATTGGCTAAATACACGTTTGAATGGTGATATACAAACATTCCCCTGTTTTTTATATCCGGTGCCAAAAGCGATATAAACAAACCGTTATCTCTTGAGAGGCAGAATTAGGTGTAAGGATCCTCCTGTATGTATTTGTTGATAAAATGCACACGTATTTTAATAACGTTATTCTTGTTACATAATATATTTGATTCATGGGACCATTAAACTCTCTTCGGTGACATTAACGTAAATGCTAATTTTAAATAATGTAGTACTTTGAACTGTACAACCACCTATTCCACAACGGCAGCCATTGAGAAGTGGCTAGTCACGTCATAGTTATAAGATATGGGGCAAAGTTACGTGGAATAGACCTTACATGGTGCATTCACGAAGTGTCTCACCGATATTAAAATAAAATTAGTTATGATGGAAAAGCCAGATGTAATCAATACTTACTGCACCAATTTTAGTTGTCCGTAGCGTGATATGTTGGTGAGCCTTAAAATAGCAGTGTAATAATGTATAGGACAGAAAACACAGGTGTAACATAATGAGCATTCTTTTACATTTAGATGTACATACCTATGTTTATGGATCTTGGTGTAGAAATCTGTTAAACACAAATGCAAACGACAATATCCGCATTGTAATCTGAAATACGGAAAATTCAAGTTGCTCAACACCCAACTGCACAGCTGCATCATTTATCCAATGCGCAAACTGTCCTGACCTTTTCATCGTAATTAATTTTATTTCAATATCGGTGAGATACTCCGCAAGTGCACATTGTTAGTGTTGTTTAGTGGTTCTAATCAGAATATCTGCTTCGAATATCTGAAACGTATAAGGTTGTTGCATGTTAAGTTGCGGGTGAAGGTTGGAATCCATATTAAGTTAAGCCCTTTGTCAGACGGCATCCGGTGTTCCTTCACGGTATTCAGTGCTCCTTAAGCTAATAAGTATTAGCCAGCTTCAAGGCCTTAAATTAATTTAATATTTTCATGTGTGATGTGGCACGTCTAAGTGATGGATACTTAACCTCCTAAACAGAAAGGAATATAGAAACAATATGACAAACAAATGTTAATTTGTGTCACATAACATATTCAATTTACATACTATTAACCGCATTTTAAAGCAGAATTTGCTCATTTAGCTTCTTTACACTATTTGTGAAGATTTTGCTAAATTAATTTTTCCCTTAAGCCTAGTGAGCACTAAGATTTAAAACCTGTATTTCATAAAATCAGCACCCCATCCATGACGTCTGTAGTGGACCGAGATGCGGGACGCAGCGGCCGGGCGGTAGGCCAAGGTTCCCCGTGAGCTGTCGTGCCATGGAGTTATGTTATTTCATAAAATCATTTTCATTCCATAGTACACTGAAACGTTATTTTTTTTTAAACACAGCATTAACAGATTACTGGAAAAATAGCTTAATACACAAAAAAAGGGAAATGTGAAATGGAATTATCCAGTAGTAAATAATATTATAACGCAATACTGGACTTTGTTCTATTACTGCATTACGTTTCTATCACTAGAGGGATGACAAACCTCTTAGATATGATCTTCAGAGCCTACATCGTTGTAGCGAATCATAGCGTAATGGACTCATTATAGAAAGAATAATAATGTATGAAAACCCAAATTTCAGTTTACTAATAATATTAGATGCAAAGTTATATTACAATTATAATGATTTCGAACATTTTATATAATATTACAAAATTCCTTACAATTACACATAGTTGAAATTGTCATTTATTTAGCAACTTGAAACTTCGACGCAGACGCATCTTTTATGTACTATGATGTGGGAAGAGAAAGCCTCTTTCCTGTTTGTAATGCCTCAAACTACAATTTATATACATTTTTAGTTCTAAATATTGCAATTGAATACTTAATTACATTTCTTCGTTTCCTCGTAGCTTTTCTAGCCGCTTACTCGATGGAGTTTCTTGGTGATTCATCTTTTGGCTGAAGAGAAATAATCAAAGGAAATTAGGATTACTAAATGCCTAGATCAGGCATAGCAAATTTTGGCCTCGCGAGACAGCGCCTGTTCCGTGACGCAACCTCCACAGCACAACATCCCTCTCTTCGCTCAACCCCTTCCTCTAGTTTAGGCAGCGATATCAGTGGCGGTTCGTCTGTTATCTGAATAGTGTGAGTTCTGTGACAGAAATGATTTCAAAACCTCCATTTAGGGCTGAAGGAGAAGAATTATTTTCAGCAGTCACAAACAAGCATATAAAATGGTTATTGTGCTCCAAAGTATTAATGGGTGTCAACAACAGCAATATGGTGCAATGTTATGTGAAATGTCCCAAAAGCATGCTACAATATCAGGTAACTTTAATACTGACTTGATATGTAAATTAAAGAAGTTCATATTGTAGCGCAATGAGAGATATTCTTCCTATTCAAATGTAAAGTTATAATAATTATATAACTATAGTTGTATCTAAACTTACGGAGTCGATTTTTGTTTTCTTTGTTTTTATAGGGCAGGAACGTGCAATTAGGAATGGTTTATTTCAATATGGTCACTATTAACTCAAGTTAGCTAATGTAATATACCTATACACACACATATACCAGGTGAGTCAGCTGCCCCTTATTCTCGAGTTTTATGCAATCTGCATTACACTTCAACATGAAAACGTCGACTCCATTACTAGGTACTACCCACGTATTCAACATGGATGTTAAGTACTCGGTGAAATTAGTAGTAATATAGATGTTATCGCATCGCCTTTTAATATACTGGTAATTAGACAGCTGACGTTTGCACCTCTGCTAAGGTTCACTGAGAGCAGCAAGTACTACTTGTTAAACGGAATGTTGATCTTAAAAGTTACTAGGTAGCTCCGTGGGAACAAGCGCAAGACTCCGAAGTGATCCATTTGCAGTGAAGATGGTTCGAATCCCCTGTATGAACTGATTGTTTTTACCGTGCAATATTCACAAACTACAATTATTAATCTGAGAGTGATCACTTTTTCATTTTAATTGTTTTATTTGTGTTTTATGGTATTGTTTGATGTTTCTTTATTGGTGAAGTCCAAGTAGGTAGTTGTTTAAACATAACTATAGGTGGGTGCAATTTAAATAATGTACATTATACCTAGGTACACAGAAAATAAGGAAATTGCATAATCAGAGTTTACCATGGAAGTTAAACACAAGTTTGCAGACATAGACTTATTGCGTCATTAGAAATATTGTTTCATATTGTATGATTTGTGGCGTTGGAAAGGCCCTTTTCCTATTCCTGGAACATGACTCCTCTAACGAATCAGCTGCTCGAACTGGTGACCTTCTTGGGTAATGCTCGCTGTTGGATGGAGCCTCTGACTCGATGTAGCATGGCGGGTTGAACAGACCTACAGGCCACTGTAATACGCTGGCAAAGAGTTTCTGGATTGTCTAGCTCTTCTGCATAAACGCGTTCTTTTACATAACTCCAGAGGAAGAAGTCAAGGTGTGTCAGATCAAGTGATCTGGCAGGCCAGGAGGCTGGTCCTCGGCTTCCTATCCAATGATTGGGATGTGCAGCATTCAAATGATTGCAGACGATCCTCGACCGTTGCGGAGATGCGCCATTGTATTGAAACCACATCGTCAGTCGCTCCTGCAGTGACACATTCTCTAATAATAAGGGTAGATCATTATGAAGGAATTCCAGGTAGCGCGCTCCGATTAGATACCCCTCGAAGAATAATGGTACAACAAGATGGTCTCCCAAGAATCCACACCAGGCATTCATTCCCAAATGCTCTTGGAATGCTGCCTCTCTTATCCTTTGAGGATTATCAGCACTTCAATAGTGCATATTGTGGCGATTTACGGTTCCATTGTTGCGGAATCTTGATTCGTCAGAAAACAGGATTCTGGATCAGAATCCCACATCATTTGCTACTCGTTCCAGCAACCATTCACGAAATGTTACTCGAACTTCGAAATCTCTCCCATGAAGTGATTGGTGTAGGTGCTAACGATAAGGACGAAACTTATTAGTGTTCAATATTCGCACTACCGAAGACTGGCTGATGTTCACCTTCTGAGCAACTACTAGTATGCGCATTGTCCTGGATGGCGTTCAAAACAGCTTTTGTATTAACACCCGATGTTGCCAATGCGTGTCCAACAGGAGGCATTCTCGCAAGTGACGCTGTTACACGCAGATAGATGCCTTTCAACATTTCGGAAGGTTTTTGCCGATGGTTGTCGTCTATTCGGATATCTCTCCCGGTATAGATGCTGAGCCGCTTGTGCATTTGTTCTTGCTTCTCCATAGATAAAAAGCATATCTACGTACTTGCCTGTCGAATACATAACGAAAGACTGGCACAAAATATCGTGCGATAGTATACGTGTGGAGAATGAAGGGTGTCGGCATTCATAATAACCCATAGCATCATGCCAGTCCAATGGAGCAGACGTCACTAAATATATTCTACATATTACAAAGGGCAACCAACCAATATCGATTTAACGTATAATGTCCTGAACTCACAGGAATTTCAACATTAGATTACTGTAAATTTGGTTTCCAACTTTTGATGGACAATAAATAATAATAAAACAAAAATGTACAATGCTTAGATTCGAACCTCTAACTGGGGGTTAGCGCACAGGACACCTCATAATCCTATTCATCTACTTCGAGACTTGACTGAACGCACGTTCCGCGTGCAATAGTACGACATGTACGCCAGGCGCTAAGCCATTGCCACCTCGCGAGGTTTCGTGCTTGATTTAGCCTTCTAAGACCGTTTTAATCCTTCGCTGGGCGTTTTAATATTATTGCTTAAATGGCAAAAACTATTATGCATGTTATTTGAGATGCAGGAGACGTAAGTTCACGCAAAAATTTAAATAACCCGTTGTATAATAATATGTCCGATTTGACTGTACGGGTCCATGGTGGATGAGACGTGTCTCTAATGTTTTCATAATTTTTGGCAGCTCTAAGTACGACATTCCACATTTTCTTTTCAGCTGACGTTGATAGTGCACTGATATGATAGGTTCATTTTTTCTGAGGCGTTTACTGAATTACGTTATTAAGTATACTCTAATAAAATGTTTTAAATCGGCTGATAACCGGAATTCGCTCTCAGTAAACCAGTGGTTATGTTTTTGGAGTGTACTTTAGCGAGGAGTAAGTTCTGTCCCTTAAACCGCGGTTTCTCTGAATTTTGCTCATTCCTCTCTCTCTAAGAACGTCTCTAAGAACGTTTAAGTATGCGCAAAACTGGAACTACGGCGAACATTCCATTTGATGGGTGGCCTACCTTCCAAAAACTAAGGGGCGACTGGCTCTCCTGGTATATATGCTCTTTCAGGGAGACCACATTCGAAAGTTAGAGGACAAGGATTGGGTTAGCCGCTTAGCTTTCATAATAGGATTTTTTTAACATTTGAACAAGCTGAACTGCCGACTTCAGGTTCGGGAACAGTGCATTGTTGACATGTATGGTGCGATGAAATCATTTGCAATGATGATAAACGTTTGGAATGTGCAACTAAAACAACGTGAATTTCATCAGTTTCTTTGTCATTTTCATTATGTTTCTGATTCACAAATACATAAATATTGCAATATCCTGAAACTTTTGCTTACAGAGTTTAGAGATAGACGGTTTTGTGATTTTGCAAACATGGTAAAATCATGTCTCTGTTTTTACAAATACCTTTGGTACACCCATTATGAATATAAGACCAGAGTTGTAATTTGACGTTGCTGATCTCCAAAATGACACTTTTGTAAAAAGTCAGCTTAGGAAATATGTTGCTTTAGGTGTACTCAAAATGTTGGCTCCTCTAAATAACAGCGTCTCCGATCATGTGTTGCCAGAATTGCATCTATGTGCGGTTCCACGTACACCTGTGAACAGTTTTTCTCTAAACTAAACACATTAAAGCCGAGAAGAGGAACACGCTTAACTAATGCCAGCCTTGAAGCACAATTAAGACTAACTACTTATGAATCAACCTCAGATTAGGAGAGTGTCGTCACTATGTCATAATTAAAGAAGTGAAATGAAATAAAGCAATATAGATAAAATGTAATATGCTTTGTTATTTCTGTATAATGCATACTATTAAGCAATATGTTTATGGAAGTGAAGATCACACGCCACTGCCGTCTCGCTTACTGCGCCCACCCCTGACTTCACTTTGTGCGTGGCGGGTAGTATCTGTATTGCGTCATGAATTTATGACGTTTTGCGACCTCTGGCTTAGATATCAAGCAAACTGTCCACTTCCGTTGTACACACTATATATATATATATATATATATATACCATGCAGGTTTTTGTGTCTAGATCTCTGCATTCACAAAACAGTGATATTGCTGGCATTTTCCCTTAAAGAATATGCAAGCTGGTACATTATATAAACTCACAAATGAGGTGTTGGCGATAATGCATGATAGCTTGTCTGGTTGCTGGCAATAATCGAATGGACGGAGAGATGTTCGAATGTTTACGTGGTGGTGGTCTTAAATCTTACACTTCAAATTCCTCAAATCCTCCACGCCATGTTTTCTCCTCTTTGACACCGCTCACATACTGAAATCCGCAATAAACGGTTAAGCTAGACACTTAATATAATTTAACGTAGAAGCAGTTTCCTCTGTGTTGAATATCATCTTACACAGTGAAAAGGGTACAATTTACTGTTGTGGGATGTACACACTACGTGAAGCTAGGTTTTCAGATCTCAGGAAAACCGTGTTCCTGAAACTCACATCAACTCTATCTCGCATATCTCTCTCTATCCTTCTTTTATAGAACGCAGGAGTAATTACACTTGATCTCAGTCTTTTTAATTGTAAGAATACAGTGGTCCTTTAATAACTAAAAGTATCAAACTCTGCAATTACTGGTAGAAACATACAGTTTTAAAGTTGCTTTGTAAGAGGTGAGTGATTTGAAATAATGCATTCAATGACACACTAACTAGCAATAACAACGATCCCACAATTTCTGGGATTATTAACAGAAAGCTTTCCCTTCTTTAAAATTTAAGGACATACTTGGAAACGTTACATTGTCTGATGTTCAAGAGATGCTAAGTAGTAGGTTCATACCGTAAATTTCTTGGTTATGGTTGGTCTAGGTGCCTGAGTTTGTTAGGCGCTGGCCTTCTGATCCCAGCGGCCTGGTTCAAACCCGCCCAGATCGTAGGTGCTTAGGTGTGTTTAAAACCTGCAATCCCATGTAATTATTTACTGCAGGATGAAATTGCAGCACACTGAGGTGCTGATATGTGCCTGGGAATTGAGCGCGTCGTTAACAAACAATATATATTGTTAAGTTTTGTTAGTGAAAGTATTCAAATTGGTTCATATGTAATACTCACAAAGAAAGCTAAAAGCGTAAAATATTTTAAAGCTCAAAATTTCAATGTTTGGGCAAGTTAGCCTTAATCAATTACCCGTAACAATGGAGGAGGGTAGTAAAGAACATCTGTAGATTACTTAGAATACCTCAAATCAGCAACAAATGACATCAAGATGTCCTGAAACGCATATGTGTCTACTGCAAGATGCACTAACAGTAAATATAGATTCTAAAAACTTAAACTTGTTTAACTGTTTTGTGATTGTTCATTTGTGCTAGACACGAGTGAAGAAATGCACTTGATTTGTTATAGAGAGCTCTTTTCATACTTTATTGAGCTAAAACTAGTTGGTATGAAATATTTTTCGCGACTCTCTTCCTTTGAACATAGGTATTGGCACTGACTTAGAGGGGGGAGGACAAAGCATTTTCTACCCCCTTAATTTACAAAGCCATGGGCAACGCCCTTCCAAAAATGTTACTGAAGAGGTCTGCCCCCCCCCCCCACATTCAACGATACTTAATAAACGGACATAAAAATTGTTTTAACTGGTCGAACGGAGTTGTGAACTATATTACCTTTACTTCAAATGCAGAGTTTAACTGTCAAACAAAACCAGGCTAGGTTTCAGTTAAGATCCCTTCAGAATCGGAGTATACAAATACTATCCACACTTGCAGGAAAATATTCTGCAGCTTTAGTATCTGCGATTAGTTTTCGAATTAAGGTGTGATGCAAAAAGGAATGCATTTTGTACGCTTTGAGAAATCCACTTACGGAATCACGTTGAATCCCTTTTTTGAGTTCGTGAATATCATCACTCCTAAGTAACCGCGAGATTTTTATATTAATTTTAACACTTGTGGGTCCGAGGATTGAAATTCCGCGTAGTCGTCTAAACGCTGTTACCGCCATACATTCCCAGCGTGAAGAGCTCATGAACTAATATTTTCATTTATAAACTGAAATGTAGGTACTTTTTTGAGCAATGTTTAACATTGTTTCTTACTGCATACGGCACAACAGGTGCTTGAAGCTGATGATACATGGAAAGACAATTCAAAAGGAAACATTCCAGGGCTAAGTTCAGGGTACATTTCCCACCAGACATTTTACATTTATGTAGACCGAGGATCGTCGCGGAAGGTTGTGGTGTCTACCATGATTCCGTACGGTTTCCAAGTTACCTTTGATCATTCTTCTCATCATGATGATCATAGTAATCAACGTAGCTCCACGTAGCTACTGTGAGAGACATAAACTGATCAACATTGAGTTCATATTGTAAAATTATGCACACTGTGTATGGAGATAAATTGGTTCAATGAAGTGCGAAACGGAGATCACATAGACTAACATCCTAAAATAATCTAAGGTGCGAACTTCAGGGCTCATGTGGTTTATACTGCTATGGGGTGCCATTGTGCATGCTTATGAGCATCACCTACCAGATATTCGTTGAATCAGATGGACCATTACTAACGTGAACTTTAGCTTCTTACGGTAAAGTTCATAACAATCCTGGAATTTTTTTACATGTTGCCATGTTAATTTCTTCGTAGGTGTAATCTCTGCTGGGATGTTGCAGGTCATCACATCGAAAAGTTCTCTGCTGACCCTTTTTTTTTTGCTTCGGATATAGTATTATTTGTCGAAGTCTCTTTCTATTTGTCTTTCATGAAAATATGAAAATTGTTTCCCACTTTCCTGACTAGTACACAGTTCTTAATTCATTTTATGTATGTACTTATTTTACTACAGAGATAGTTGTTCAGTTTCATTTCATTTGAAGTTCATTTGACACAATGATAATATTGTTTCGTTAATTGTAAACTGTGTCTACAATTGTAATGTACATAACACGTCAATGTATGAAGAGCACTGTACTTTAGAAACTGCTTCGAGGGGTACGGATAAGTGTAGCCCTTCACGTTTCAAATGCAATTGTCATTGAAACTTCTCCGTTGCATCTACATGGTAATCGTACATTGCATTTTTTTTATTTTTAAGTACGAATAATTTATATTGAGTAAGGTCCAATATTTAAAAACGGCTCATTATAAAATGCAACAGAGGAGACAGCATAAAAATCAATGTATCTATGTATCTCAATATTTTAAAGTATGTATCTCAATATTTTAAAGTATGTATCTCAATATTTTAACCGATTGCTCACACGCCAACCATAGCACTAAATGATTCCACTAAATCTACACTCTCCAAAATCCAGGTGTTTACGTGCTAATCAGTGGCGGGGTAATCTTTAAGACATTTTATGCTGTAGCAAAGAATTTCAATAGGTTCCCTATCTTCTATAAGCTGCTAATCTTGGACCACTCTACAATACTGCCAATTTGTGCGGTCAAATTCTGAGACACTCTCGTATGTACATACATACATACATACATACATACATACATACATACATACATACATACATACATACATACATACATACATACATACATACATACATATATACATACATACATACATACAGTGTACAGTACAGCGCAGTGTGATGCAGTGCATAAGAAATGACAGATATTTGACATTGACTGCGACATGCATTCTTCCACCATGCATGCAGTCGACTGGTGAAATATCTAAGAAGTTAAGAAAGAACAGAGCCGTGCCAGGGGCTAATGCGTATACCTGGGAGAGATAGGGGATTCAAGGAGACATGCTAGGAGAAAGAGTAGGAGGGAACCTAACGTATGCTCAGGGTTTTAGAATCCGACTTTTCTTTGCATTTGGGGGAGAAGTTTGGAGGCTTTTTCATTATTTTGACCTGCTTTCAAGATGTTTTAGCACTTTTCTGTGTGTTGTAGATGATATTTCAGGACTTTTTTAAAATTATTATTTTGCAGTGTTTCGTTTTGATTTTTGTGCAGGGCCGCTCCATAGCCTAATAGTTGACCAGTCACCTCTCACCTAGGTGACCCAGTTTTGATCCCAGTATCATCGTCTGTGGTGCCATATGTAGTAAAATCGGGCGTTTAACAGCGTAAAAATAGATAAATAAAGTACTTTTTGTGCGCTTGCAGATCCTTTATAGCACTTTTTGAAGGTTATTGAGTGTTAGGACAGTTGTTTTAAATGCTTTTAATGACATTCTCTGCCATTTGGGGGGAGTTTCGAACTCTGGGAAAGCTGATTTTAAGGTACAAATCAGGCATTTTAGCTCTTTTTCCACTCATTTCACGCCACTTTTAGTGTGGCAGCAAGCAGCGCTCCTATCCTAAGTGTATTTTATGAACAAGTGTACCTGTATGTTAGATTCACTAAGTACTGTTACATAATATATTTGATTCATGCGGCTATGAAGATGTACGTTTGAAATTCTCTTCGTCATGTTAAGTAATGTAGTTCTTTGAACAGCACACCCATCGATTCCAACACGGCAGCAAATGAGAGGTGGCTAGTCGCGTAAAAATTATGTGATGTGGGGCAAATTTACGTGAAACTAACCTTAATGTTGGCAGAAAATGAAATAAAATTGATTTTTAAAGTAGTGTTTACCGAATTCTGGCATAATCGCAAAATAGACACAAAATGGTATGGAAATGTAAACAGAAATTATACTGCACCAAATTGAGATGGTAAGTTTTGACGTCACTACTTAATAATGATAATTGTTTTGATATCACGGATCTAGAGATTCTCCTGGCTACTTTTTTATCTTAATTACTAGTTTATATAAGTGATTTACTTTATTTTCTTGTATTTATTTCATAAATTGTAACATTAGCTATGTTAACTTGTTTCAAGGCAAAGCTGAGATACTATGCAGTAAAATATAACAAAAGGCTCCCTCCATTGTATGTAGAAACCTTGAGAATTCTTAGATTATTTTATTTGCATGTGTCAAAGGTATAAGGGTGAACTCGGGAAAAGTCCCAAATATTCTTCAAGCAGGGGTCTTTTTCTTTGTATTTCTCTGTCACATGGCTTCAATTCAATAAAGCCGTGTAATATGCTGACGCCCAGTATAACTTTTGGTTGTAAATGATAGCCAATCAGCATTAAGGAGGAAATCTTGTCTCCAAGCCTATTTAAAGAGCCACAAATCCAGAATTTGTATATTCTTTCCCGTCGTCTAGGGGAGAAGTCCGTGCTACTCAGCGTAATCATTTCGCGCTTCAATTACAAAGTGCGAGACAAGTATAATTTTGTAATACAGTGCTAAAATGTAATAAGTGTACTACAGTGCAATTAACAGTAATTCTCTTCATGTATTCATAGCGTTTCTCCGAGTTTATCAGTGTTAAGAGAAATGCGTATAATAATTGTTTTGTCAAGATGACTTCACTGTAAATGCTTGATGTTTCATCGCAGAACAAACATCAGAGTGAACAAGGATCCTGCTTCTGTTCTTACTTCATCACACAGTATCCGTACCAGCACCATTTTCCTGTTTCCACCATGAGGTCAATTGATTTGCCGAACATCGAACCCAGAGATAACTACGCCAAGGCAGAGAGAGAATCTACTTCTACAAATCAGGTACGTGAATACTGAACAGGTCCTGCATCGAGTATTGGGGACTCATCTTAATTCCTATATAATGTCCGTAATCACTCGACTGACACGTCCAAGAAAGTATATAGAGAGTATCACACCCACACACGCGACAAACAAACACAAATTAGGCGATAACAAAGTGGGCAGAACAATCATGCACGACACGACGCGACGCCAGTAGTGTATTTTATTCTATTGTATTAGTGCAGGATGTTTCTGTCACTATAGCGAAGTCAAACTTGCTGGATATGACCCTCAAAGACTACGCGGTTGTATCGAATCAAAGAGCAATGGACTAGGTAATCACAGAAAGTATTGTAAGTATTGTATTAAAGTCAAAATTACAGTTCATTATCAATGGGAGCTAAAAGATCAAATTACAAGAATTAAAATTATTTCAAATATGATATTTAATGTTACACAATTCCTTCTAGTTACACAAACTTGAAATTACCTTTTTTTTTTTTTTTGCAACTTCAAACTTGGGCGCAGATAAGTACGTATGGAGTGTAAAAGAACTCCTGCGGAACGAAATTACGGCGCACCGGTGGCGCTGATATGATCCTAGCAATTGATAGAGCCGTTAATAAACTATATGTCTGTAACATATGCATTCTGTAGGGCTTTCAAATAGCAAGATATTTAACTCTCACAAAGAATGCTTAGAGCGTTAAGATGCTAAAGTCAGAATTTTCAACATTATGGCAAGTAAGCTTTAATGAGTTATCCGTGATAGTTCAGAAGGGTAGTAAAGAACATTCTGCAGCTGACTTACAACACCTAGAACTGCAGTGAATGAAATAGAATTTGAACAATTTTTTTTTTTTTTCTGAAACGCAGAAGAATATAATATGTACAATCCGGTAACGAAAACATGCCGATATTGGGAACAGCTGTTTAGGATGGTAAGTGAATCGCATCATTCCTCTACCACGCTCCCAATTCAAGCCCCTGAGAGCTACCTATAGCAAGGCGTGATTGGTAATATGCGCTTGCCCTCTGTTTCGCGATGGCGGAGGCGAACCAGAGGCTTACACAGTTTTAGATGCATTGAAACACATAGTTCATAAAGCGTCTTGTCTTAATTTGATTACGCTATCACCGGCTGTTGAGGAAAGGAACAAAAGCAAGATTCCAAGCCTTTTCGAATAATGAAAGGTGCTAAGCTTACGTTTTTACCAAGGGAAAGGGGATGAGGGATGTTACAAATCTATCTATTTTCTTTTATATGTATTAACTTACACACCACATTACACATGCTTATTTAGAATCATGGCATTTCATTACAAAAATAAGTTCCTGTAAATTAAAGCTCAATATTCGCAATATACTATATCGAGTATACAAAAGCATCCTTAAAGTATTAGGTATCCTAACATAAGGGCGAAAACACAAAGACGATCATAAAACTAAAGTAAGGTAATGTTCTAGTGATAATCTATGTCCCCCCTCTCCTTATAACAGCATCCATTCTGCTAGAAAGTATAGTTGACAATCGTTCCACTCAGATTAACTTGTTTCCTTACCCTTCCCTTTGCACTACGCACCTGGGCCATGCCCTTTCTCCATAGGCGATTGTTTGTGTGTCATACGAAATACAAACCGATAGGATGTTAAAGAATGCTGGAGGTTACTTTTCACCATTTGTGTTCACGCCTGTCCTGGGTTTGCCTGCCAATATCCTATCGGTTTGTAAACATACCAAAAGATGCCAACAGATTCCGTGCACCGGACTATTGCTGGATGTACTAACAGAAACGTAAAACCTTAGATAAGTTTAAAAGTTTTGTGATTGCCCGCTTATGCTGGCACTAGTAAAGAAATGCACTTGAATTGTTAGTAGGGAGCTCTTTTTACACTGCTTTATTTAAGTAAATCGAGGTGGTATGAAATATTCTTCAACGATCCCTTTCAATGAATATCAGTATTGGTGCCGACTTTTTTTTTTTTTTTTTTTTTTTTGTTTTGTTTTAATACAGTACCGGAGTCTGATCAGGACTCCGGCACTGTATACCCTACTTTTATTTACCTTTTTCTTTTTACTTTGTTTTGCCGTATTATTACTGTTTATTACTGTTTTCTTACTTTTACAACACACACATATACACAAACATATAACATCCATGCCCAAGGCGGGACTCGAACCCACGATCCCCAGCGCTACGAAGCACCAAAGCGGGACGCCTTGGCGAGCGCGGCCATGGGGACCGGCACTTAGGGAGGTGAGGCAAACCTCTTTCTGTCCCCTTAATTTACAACGACATGGGTACCACTCCTCCAACAGTTCTACTGAAGCGGCCTTCACCCCCCACCCCAACCCAAATTCAAAGATACGCTTCAAGCATACGTAAAAGTTATTTGAACTTACCGAACCTACCTTTAATGCAAACGCAGGGTTCAAGTGTTAAATAAAACCACAGGAGACGCAGCCTATGTTTTAGTTAAGATCCTCCCCTGTTGTAGAAATATATTTTGCAGCTTTAGTATCTGCGATTAGTTTTCGAAGTAAGGTGTGATGAAAATGCACATTTTGAGAAGCCCATTGCAAGAATCACATGTTTTCCCTTTTTATAGTATTTAACGCCCACTTTTACTACTATGCAACCGTAGGAGATGTCACTGATGATATATGAAACGAAGATGGAGCACCGTGGAAGAACCCGGAGAAAACCCACCCCTAAGCCGCTTTTTTCACTACAAATCCCACATGCGGTCTCTTGGGATTGAACCTGGGCCGCCTCGTGAGAGGCGAGTGGTCTGTCTACTCGGCCACGGCGCGGCCTTTATTCAGCTTTGCTTATGACAGAGAATGTTTTAAAGTAAATAATGAACGAGATGCAAATGTAGATAACTCACATTTGTGAAAGCACCATCAATGACCTGGATGTCTCTCAGAACTAGGTATTGTGAAGCAATAGAGGAGAGCATGCTGCGACGCAAGTATCACAAATTCAACAAACAAACCTGCAGAAGGATAGGTCCCTTATAATAATCCCAGTTTTAGTACTCTCTTAGCAAATGGTATGGATAGATGTTTGATTTAGGTATGACATTACACATGCATGTCATCTAGGTGGATTAATTCTGTAGCATCATACAGCATTAAAGAAGTATATCAATTTCTGAAATTAAGTGCCTTTATATAGACTTCCTAACAATACTTTAGTTATTCTTACCAGGACATTATAGATAATGTTGTTTCTAAAATGTTAAAGGTTCAGAAAATAACACTGAACAATTTAAACATAATCCTTTAATTACACTGAGTAGCCTACAATGCTATGTAAGACCAAGTACCAACATGGTATTATATGTTGTTTTTAGTAAGTTATGTTGTCACGTAACAATTGCTTATTACAATCACGATGATTTGGAGGATGATTAACCCGAAGGTTAGTTAGAACCGGTAAGGAATGACGGTAGAAATCACAACTCTCCGCGGCAATAAGGTAGTCGGAGCCGGTAACTGTGGTCGTTGATGTTTTGCCGCGAAAAACCCGCAGGTTGCAATCCCGCTACGGGCAGGGATTTTCGTGTTTGAGTTTCTGTGTTTATGTGTCAAGTCATTATCTCCTCCTGATAGCTAAGTAGGTAACGTCTAAAGGCGAAATCGCCCTCCGGTGTAATGGTTACCATATACCCAAGGTCGCGGGTTCACACCCGGCGGAGGACGATGGATTTTTTCGGGTGTAAAAATCCTTAGCATGGCTTCCTTCGGAAGGGAAGTAAAGCCGTTGGTCCCGTGTCGTAGATTTACGGCACGTAAAAGAACCTCAAGCCTGATAAGAGAGGCCTCTGAGCTAAATTAAGCGATCTTTCACGCCCAGTATAGAATGGGACGCTGAGAACCACAGCAGTTAAAGAGCGTCCATAAATAACACGCCATTTCCATTTCTAATGGCGAATGTCAATGTAAAAAAAAAGTCCCCCATGGCGACAGTGCAATGGTTTTCCAGTGCCTTTCGGGACACAACCCCAATACCTAGTCGAAAAAACGGACCAAAATCAAACGCGAGTCTCCCACGCCAGAGGCAGACGCGCTACTATTGCGCTACCTGGACGATCACAAAAGAAGAACAAACATCATTGAACGGTACTTCTATGTTTCATAGTGTCTCCTATTCAAACACATTATGCATGCGCTTTCCTCTTACAGATGTATTTTGTTTTTCCTGCACTACTGCGATTCTTCCATTCAACCAATACGGCGACCATCTTATTTTCGTATTAAGATATGAGTATAGCAAACAGTCTTACAGTACATCCTTAATTTTTCATAAGAAAATGGAGCAATTATGTTAATCACATTGCTTATTTTCGTGGCCCATTCATAGGCAAGCTTACGTGTGCTACAAAATCCACCTATTCTAACACAATGCTCCTTTATTTTAATGTCGCTCTCTGTCAGCAGTGAAAATCCAACCGTGGGATACTTAAATGTCTCCTCTTAAGTCAATCTCGAACTGTCCTGGCTGAGTACAGAAGGCTGTTGCAGCATTTCTATTAGGCTTGGCGCCTCTATCTTTTGAATCACTTCATTACAGGTCCCGCTCGCATGTACATTCTGAGAAGACTTGTCAATTTTATGAGCTATAAGAAAAAAAAATCTGATACGTTTCATTCACATAGCTTTTCTCGAGCTGTTCCACACACAAACAATTCTTACAAAAGATTATTCTTCTATCTACTTCATGCTAAACGAGATAAACATTAGCAGAATTAGCCCATTACTTGCCTCCTTGTAAGTTGAACGAAAATAAGGGAATACATTAGGCTAAAACGATAGTAAAATCCTTTAAAAGCTGGTCGTCATGTAAAACAATTGAGGTTCAATTCGCTTTGCATAATTCCGTTTGAGAAAAGATAGGACATTTAAAATTGAAACCAAGGAACATCTCGAAAACGGTCAATTTTACAACAAAGTCGTTATTACACAAATTGTGTGTTTTAATGAAATATACATTTTCTGTGTAGTAAGTTTTTGTCTATCGCTTACGGTTTAACCGTTATGCAAAACTCATCCTGAATAAAGAGGCCTTCAGAGACTAGCACCAGAAAACTCAAAATATGTATTTGAATTGTAATGTAAATATATTTAGTTTGTGGTATTTTAATAAATACCCTTAGAGTTAGTTTTTGAGAGAAACAAAATTCGAAAATTTTCCCCATAAAGAGTATCTTGTGGGGGTGGGGGGAGATTTTCTTGAAAATCTTTGTGTCGTATCCTTGGAAGATACTACACATAAATACCAAGTTTGGTATTTACCGGTATTTTCGTTTTTGAGCTATGCTGTCCGCAGACACACGCCTTTTTGTAAAATGTCTTTTTTCGGAATTATGGGACCTCAAAACATATATTTCCGGTGAAATCTCGACATCGAATTTTTGGGTAGAATATAATACCCTCTCTAGCTACCATGTACATTGTATGAACATACGTGCTAGAGAAAGTAATAAGAATACCGTTACTATCAGCAGTACAGTGGCATGGCCGAGTGTCTACACCTCACAGTGTGGTGGCCCTGTTTCAATCCCAGGGGACCGACCGTGTGTGGCATTAGTGATGGACAAAGCGGTGTCTGAGGGTTTGCTCCCGGTTCTCCGCTTTCCCCACCAATTTATTCCACCACCAGCTCTATAATCACCCTTCCTTTCATCAATTGTACCGTCATTTCATATTCTTTTCTTCCACACTCTCATACCAGGCTCGGGCGGATCACTCATCCTGGCTACTCCCTTTGATCTAGAATCCGTCTGCTCTTCAACAGGTCGGTAGCAAGTTTTTTTTTTTTTTTTTTTTATTGTAGTTTAACGTCCTTTAACCTCGTTGGTCATATCGGACGATTAATGAAATTGGTGAAATGATGTTCAAATGATCTCGGGGTCCATGGAGCATAAAGTTATTCGATATTCGTCTTCTCAGAACATGGGAAAACCCCGATAAAACCTTCTCCGGGTAACTCACCCTAAGCGAGATTTGAACTCACGACCTTTTGAATGTGAGGCAGACACGCTACCACCACACTACCCAGGCGGGTTTTTGTATTATTATTCCCTTCGTTTTGCTGACCAATAGTTTCAATTGCCATAATCTCTGCATCCTCTTCTACCCACAGTTCTTTGCTTTTAACTCTGTCTTAGTGAAAATAAAAATTACCTCTTCCCTTCCGTCCCTGTCCCTCCTGGGCATTCTTTAATCTGATCTGAAAAATTCTGCGTCGTTTATATCTTATATCAGCATTTAGCCATGACTCCGCACCTATAATCATATTGGAATTGCATCTTTCCTTTAAAATCTACAATTATATTCTTAATACTATGGCAATTTATCTGTAACAGCCTTAAGGAATCAGGACAACAGTTAAGTTAAGTAATTTCCTGTATCTGGAAATAATTTCCGGAAAAAGATGCTTATGGTTGGGAAGATTACGCCTTATAAGAATAATGTGTCTGTTGTGCGAGGGGTGCCGGTTTCGATTCCTGACTGAGAATGAGCATTTTTTTCTAACACGGGTTTTCCCCGTCCTCCCCAGAGTCTGGAAATGTGAACGTAAGTATGGATGTGTGTATTATTTAAGGTTAAAGTTACATATGAATAGAAAGCTAAGTACATGAGTTATCCTACAACAATGCCGGGGGGCAACATATACTACAGGGAAAACCGCCGATAGCACAATGCAGTTAAAGGCAGCAGCTAGTAGAGTAAAAGCAGAATAATGTGATAAACGTAATTTATTAAACCCATTGCTCCTTTGAAATATGTGGAGAAGTTTGTGAGCATTGGAAACCAATATTTTTGTTTTAACACATTCTTTATTATCAAGTGATATGGTGCCCTTAACAACACAAATTGCTTTACCAAGCCAAGTCTAAGGGAAGTGTGTTGGAATGATATTTTCTTTACACTAGAATCACTTCCCGCAGCACAAGTCAAACTTTGATACACACCTGGCATAACTTCTCGGTAAGACGCCTGCCTTCCTACCTGCGGCTTAAAACAACGGGGACGGAGGACTTTTGGAGCTTACTGTACGTATATTCGGGACGACGCTTTGCCAAATAATCAATATGAAAGACGACGTGCGAGAGAGATAGAGCAGAACTACCACCTGCACCTCCCAGAACTCCCGAGTACTTTCGAAAGTTGCCGAAAATTAAATTGTGTAGGATGAAGCCCCTCCCATCAATAATCCTCGAGTTCATATGTGCTGATGCATTATGCTGCCCTAATACTCACAAAAATTGAATAAACGCTAACGAAAATTATGGAGGCTGTATCGAATAAATCATATCTGCACGCTTGTTACCTTACATTAATTACACAAGAAGACTTAAATAAATGTAGATGAATCACATGGGATGATATTCCAAATACTTTAGGATACTATAATACTGTTTTAGTCGGGTTATATCATGCATTGATAACCTTATTTATTGGATATCATTGCGATAATCTATGTACAATCTCTGGATAACTTTTTCCGCAAGATATAGTTACCGATTTACTTTCCCTACTTGCTATTGTCGATACGTCCTTAAAATACAAATAACCAAAGTTTCATAATATATTTCCAATTCAAAGCTATTACACATTGCAGTCATAATGACAGATGTGTATTTTTTAACGACACGACGAGGAAATTATGTTATATTTGCTTCACAGGAGAAAGTTTAAGTTTACAAGAGGATGACAGAATTACTTGGAAACAGCAGATGATATTTACAAACAATTCAGGCTTAGCAAAGCAAGCATAATAAAGCTACACGATGAAATACATCAGCAACTTTTTGTGGATTATTCTTTGAATTTGTAAAGTAAAATCATTATCCATTTATAACAACGAATAACCTAAGAATTGTTGTTTACAAAAAATCTATCGATATTCTTTACAGAAATGATGCTATATGAAATGGTAAAAATACTGCTAACTTTAAAGTCTTTAGCCTTTAGAACCATTCTATAGTATGTCGCAGATGTTGGTGTGAGTAAAACATCGGCCCATGAGATTGTGTGGGAAGTAACGGAGAAAATGGTGGCTGTGAAACTCGTGTGAAGTTTCCAGCCACGCAGCTTTGAGCTTTACAATATTGCCCGATTTCCGTGTGCTATAGGTGCCGTTGATTGCACGTGAGTATGTTAGATAAAATTATACCGTTTATTTCAGTACTGTGGTTGTCAGTGGCGGCTCGTGGCCAAAACTTTTTTTGAGGGCGAAAACGATTTTGGTTAATATGTATTGAAAATAATAAATTATCACAGCTAACAACTTTGTAAGCCATTTTCTCACATTCCACGTTTATAGCTCACGGAAATAATGATTCTGAACATGTAATATAGACCCCAGTAATTAGTAAAGGGATTCTCTACACAATTTTCCCTAAAAATTTCCTAGATTAATATCTATGCAACATTAAAGGAATGTTTTAGAACGTAATTTAAAAAAATCGCCCAAATCTAAAATTAATGTTAGCCAAATAAGCTGCCACCTCATCACTGTAGTGCTTTTTTTTTTCACACAATCACACGCGCATCACTGTATGTAAACGTATGAAAATTTTGCAATTGCTTAGTCTTTCATAAATTACACCTATGACCTCTTTATATAAAAATTCGATTCTTCTATTCTTTAAATTAATGAACTTTTCCGTTTCTGTTTCCTCAGAGTCAGAATTTTACTGATAACATCCATATTTAATGACAATACCTATTGTTAGAGCACTGAGTCAGTTATTGGTCACTGTATTTCTCTAGAAGGTCATTCTCTTCAAGGTAGAAAGGCAACGTTCAGGTTACGCAGTTGTCATCAGCATATTACAACTTTCAAAGGCTTTGTGGCTTAACTGAAAGCTGATTAAAGTCATTGTAGCTTCTGAACTGAGAAAGTTTAAAGCTCTTTTAATATTACAGTAATTTCATATGTATTTATCTCAATATCAGTACGCGATTTTTTTGCAATAAAAAGGATAGGATTGCGCTATTCGTGTGAAAATGTTTTCGGAGAAACGTCCCAGAAATCCTAAAATGATTGTTACACAGCAAAGATGACCATTTTAAGCATATATATAAAACAAAGCATGTGATGATGTCACACAATTCCATGACATCTCCTACCTTTCCACATTCCATACTTTAGCAATTGTTGAAAATTTTCACATAATTGTTTGTGTAGTTCGACAGTGTTCAATTTTTCCTTTTCCATTTGTTGTTTGAACACAAGGATGCCACTCTTTAACAACAGAAAATGTTTGCTCTTCTTTTCAAGCTTCTGGGATAAAATGTTTACATGAAGAGAGTGTTATGGAACACTGTTAACCAAAAATAAGACAAAATGTTGGATATTTATTTATGTGGTTTTTATTTATTTATTTTTATGCTTAACGTCCTTTAACCTGGTTGCTCATATCGGACGATAAATAAATTTCGTGAAATGATGCTCAAATGATCTTGGGGTCCATGGAGCTTAAAGTTACTCGACATTCATCTTCTCAGGATAAGGGAAAATCCCGAAAGAATACCTTATCCGGATAACTCACCCTGAGCGAGATTTGAACTCGCGACCTTAAATATGAGACAGACACGCTACCACTACACTACCCAGGCGGACTTAAGTTGGGTATCCATGATCTCTTATATAGCTAATGGCTTCATTTATTGTGGTTGTATTAGTACTTCTGTCTTCAACAATTTCAAAGCAACCTTTCAGGTTTTCTATGTTCTCTTACACAACATTGACGGTAAGAATATATATTGAAACTCCATCTTATGAATCCAACTCTGGGCAGTCTTGCCTGCAGAGGCGTCGTTAGTGGGTGTGGGTGATGTATTTGCTTTAACTTGAAACACGTAAGTAGAAAGAGATAGCAATATATTCCACACGGCAGTTAGCAATCCTTAACTACCTAATCCCAACACCCGCTTGGAAATATGTGAAAGCTATCAAAGCAAGGATAGCAAAAGGTATCAGCACATTTTTCATATTTCGTTGCCAAAAAAAAAAAGTAAAGCAGGTAACAACACAATTATAACTGACACTGAGAGAGTAAAGGTAGTGAAGGATGACTGTGACAGGGTTTTTCACCACTAGGACCGTCATTAACGCAATCCAACCCCTAGGTCGGTCAGGTAACAGAAAAATGGCCATGTTTCAAGATAAAATTTACGTACTGTAGTAGTTTACCTTGGTGTATAATTTTTACTGTATTAAGTCTATTAATATAATCCATTTAAGAAGTATATTTTGAAAGTGGTTCTTGCCTGAAATACTGTTCAGCGTATCACGTCTCTCGTGGAAAAAGATCAGGTAGATCACAGTCCGTTGAGCAACACGGTAGGTATCACCAGCTGGAGGCGCAGTGAGCTTCTGTGCTGATGACGTCAGCTGGTGTAGCGGTCGCTAGCTGGCTGCTCTCACTATAATGACAGTGTTATGAGGTCTTTGATTGTACAAGCTTTCTGTGAGTGTTATATACCTGTGCAGTTTCTTCCTGCCTCAACACTGGTTGGAAAACCACACCATCAGATATGTCTTACCATAGGTTCCTGAAAAATATTGAGCTAAGAAACAAACGGGTTCGTTATGCAGAAGGATGATCATTTCTCTCCATATAATTCCCGCATTTGTTTCAAACATTTTGATGAGGAATTTTTCAAAGCGGAACTCTTCAAACTTGCTCCTAAAGAAATGCTAAAACGCATTGCTGTACCACATTGAAATATAAATTTGTCTGATGACTTGCATCAGAAAGTTAACAGTCCTAAGAAAACAGTCTGGTTTGTGCGCCCGGTCCGATCGGAGCCGGTCCCCATGGCCGCGCTCGCCAAGGCGTCCCGCTTTGGTGCTTCGTAGCGCTGGGGATCGTGGGTTCGAGTCCCGCCTTGGGCATGGGTGTTATATGTTTGTGTATATGTGTGTGTTGTAAAAGTAAGAAAACAGTAATAAATAGTAATAATACGGCAAAACAAAGAAAAAAAAAAGAAAAAAGGTAAATAAAAGTAGGGTATACAGTGCCGGAGTCCTGATCAGACTCCGGTATTTTTTTAAAAAAAAAAAAATCGGACGCTGCCAGGAAGCTCTAGTGTTGTTTACAAGTGGTGGTGCAGTGACAGCGAGTGAGTGCAAGAGGGACTTACCGCGCTTTGTCTACAACCCTTTGTCAATACTTTTGTGTTATATTTGTGTGTTACAGAGTACTTTCTCTGTGAAAAATGGAAATGTACGCCAGGAAGAATACAATTAGAGTTAAATTTGCGTTAAATGCAACGAGACCGACAGCTTATGAGGTACATAACTTTATTGCTGATACCTTACGGTTAAATGCGGAACAAGTGGACACCATTCAGTTAATCGCCAGTGAACGGGCAATTTACATAAAACTGATATCAGCACTTCTGTTAGAGAAGACTTTAAATACCTTCTCGGACGAAACGAATTTCACCTACATGAATGGGGAAATAACTAAAGTAATACTTGACCACGCGACCGGTAATGCGCTATCTGTGCGTGTATTTGACACCATTCAGTTAATCGCCAGTGAACGGGCAATTTACATAAAACTGATATCAGCACTTCTGTTAGAGAAGACTTTAAATACCTTCTCGGACGAAACGAATTTCACCTACATGAATGGGGAAATAACTAAAGTAATACTTGACCACGCGACCGGTAATGCGCTATCTGTGCGTGTATTTGACGTTCCACCTGAACTTCCGAATGAGGTGTTAAAGCAAACACTGCAACGTTATGGGACAGTGTATGATGTCTAAAAAGAACGATGGGGCCGTCATTATCGTGTTCCAGTGTTTAACGGTATACGTACGGTTAAAATGCAACTGAAGACGACTATTCCTAGCTTTCTTGTCATTATCCGTGTCTTATGCTGGACAGCCACGCTCATGTTATGTCTGTAATAGTGTGGAACATCTGAAGGAAGTCTGCCCTCACCGCTCCACTAATGTGCGCCCGGTGACTGTTGGACATCGGAACGACTTGGCACCCGTTTCTCCGGTAACTGACAAGCAGAATGACAGTTTCCCACCTTTGAATTTCCGTGTCAATTGAACCTCAGCAGCATGGTGCGACCCAGGATGAGTCCAAGCATGAGCAGCATAGGGAGTATGCAACTGTGTTCCGCGAAGTCGCGGGTAAACGCGGTTTTCCGCCCACCTCCGAGGGGATAGAGCAGGTCGGTTCTGATCCACTAGTTGTTAATGTAGCTGCAGGGGTAGAGAAACGGCCGACTGGACAGAGTGATAAGCGCGCAAAGCTCCGCAAAACGAGTGGTGCAAAATTGTCCAGGAGCAGCCAGCTGGAAACTGAGCAAGACATGGAGGCAGAACAGCAGTACACTATTCCGGCAGAACAGCCTATACCATAGCTAATGAGGCCAGTGGCATCGACTTTTTTGAGCGAGCCGCAGACAGCAGTGTCGTCTGCGTCGCTTAGCATGGAGAAAACAGCAAGCAGGTCGTCATGCGATTCCCGGGATGCTGGAAGGGACGCAGGGAGTTCTAACTGTGGTGATGGTGGAGGGCTGGCACCAGGGCAGAAAGCTGCGCAATTGCCAGAGGAGGTTACTGTTGAGGCCCGCTCTGGGGCCAGTTGTCCCAACGTACCTCCTGATATCCGAGACACAGTTTCACCTGTGGGGCGGGGGTCTTGTTCTGCACGAGACCCTAGGCTAAAAGTACGCGAACTGCAACACAGCCACTCCGGTGATAGCCAGTCTACTCCCGTGGAGTACGCAGTTCTACATCCAGCAGTGGCGACCGGTGGGACCCAACCCTCTCGTTCCGCCCCGGTAAAGATAGATACGGACCCGTTACTTCTTCCTCCGCTTGGAGGGGACGGAAGGAGTTCTTCTGATGAACCGAGGATTCGCGGACATATTGCAACACATATCTCTTCAGATGGAGAAAGTGACACCAGCCAGTAATGTTCGTAGTATGATAGCAGGTATCTGATGGTGCTGTTCTTGCTGGTACTGCCCTTGTGCTCGTGCCATCTTAGCATGATTTATCTGCAATCAATAGCGACTTTAAATGTGAACGGTTGTCGCAATCTTGTGACACAGAAACTGCTTAACACCTTCCTCGGAGTGAATAACGTTGATATCTGTTTTCTGCAAGAAGTGAACACTTATAATTTGGATACTCTTTATGGTTATAACTATAAAGTCAATCTGGGATCAGACGGAAGGAGCACGGCCATTGCCTATCGGGAAGGTCTTCAATTACAGAACTTTCAAATGGACCCCTCGGGGAGGATCATCTCTGCGACCTTAGATGAAATTGCGTTAGTGAATATATACGCTCCTGCAGGTACCCAACATCGACAGGAACGAGAGCGGTTGTTTCAGAATGATTTAATTCCACATTTACACCATGCTAAGGAATGCTTCCTCGCAGGTGATTTTAATTGTACGCTGCATGCTAAGGACCAAAAAGGTGCGCCTAACTTCAGCACTATGTTACATCAACTAGTGACGCAGCTTCAGCTTCAGGATGCCTGGGAAATAAAGTATGGCGCTGCTGTAACATTTACCTTTCTTCGTCACACCTCCGCATCTCGATTAGATCGTATATATGTTTCTCCAGGGATATCTACTGCTGTACACCGTATTTGCGTTATTCCGTTGGCGTTTAGCGACCATCATGCCGTCATTTGTCAACTCCAGGTTCAGCAACTCAGCATTCTGAAGGCCGGCCGAGGTTACTGGAAGATTAATAACGCCATTTTAGAGGATACAGAAGTCCTGGAGCACTTTAAAGTTAAATGGAACCAGCTACAAACCTCCTTCAGAACCGCACTCCGGAAGAGTGTTTGGTGGACTGAAATTGCAAAACCGGCGATTCGCTCGTTTTTTAAATACTGGAGTAGTTTGCGGGCACGGGCGAAAAAGGAATTGCTGCTTTTTTATAACGAGGCCCTGGGGGACCTGTGTGCGAAGCAACGAGAGGGCTGTGATGTGACGGCAGCGATCAAACGACTGAAAGAGATTATTCAGATGAAACAATTACAGCACCTAGATGACCATAAAGTCCGAGCTAAGGCCCGGCACATACACGATGAGGAACGGCATTCATTTTATTATGTTGCTAAAGAAAGGAAGGAGGGGCGTGCCAAATATCCAGAAGTCCTTCAGAATGTTGTCACTGGAGCCCCATGCTCTGGGACCAGAGCCATTCTTCAACTTACCGCGGATCATTTCCAAGCTTTGTTTCACGAGGAACCAGCACAAGGCACTCGCATATGTATGATGATCGACAGCTGTTTAAAACTGACGTCTCGCAAGACACCTCAGAGATGCTAACCAGCCCTATCACCGAACGTGAAGTGTTAGATGTTCTTCTCCATGCGAGTCAACACACGTCTCCGGGTCCTGATGGACTGTCCTATGAATTTTATAGGACGTGTTGGCCAATCATAAAGCACGCAATCATGCCAATCTTTGTGGAAATGTGGGACACAGCTTGTTTTCCCGACACATTTGCAGATGGAATTATAGTATTACACCCAAAGGCAGCTCGGGCAACCACAATGAATGATTATCGTCCAATAACATTGCTCAATGCGGACTATAAATTATTCGCTAAAGTATTGGCTAACAGACTGAAAGGTGCTTATGCTGAAATATTAAATTACAATCAGGCGGCAATGTCACAGAAAAATATCATTGCAACGTTAGTGGAACTTCGGGATGTACTAATGCAGCTCCGAAAGGAACATCAAGTAGCAGCTTTGATCAGTCTCGATTTCCAAAAAGCTTTCGATAGAGTGCGCCATCAATATTTATAGAAATGCTTGGAAGCAGCACATTTTCCTATGCCGACGGTTCAACTGATTCAAGGTCTCTACAGAACAGCGAAGTCTCGGGTGTTGTGGAACGGAAGGCTCTCCATCCCGATTCTAATCAGCCGGTCAGTGCGTCAGGGGTGCCCTTTATCTATGGGACTGTTTTGCCTGTCATTAAATCCTTTACTCCAGATTCTTCAATACACCCTCCGAGGAGTTACTGTGTATAATGAGCGCTTCACTGTCACCGCCTATGCTGTCGATGTGACAATTGCGGCTGTTGATAACCTAGATATGGCAGCATTACAGCATGGGCTGGAGGTGTATAGGGGATTGTCAGGTGCAGCGTTAAATGTGGCCAAATCGGAGATATTGGTGGTCGGAAACTGGCCGGAGCCGCTTAATCCGTTGGGCATGAAACTTGTTTCCACTACACGAATCATGGAAAATGTGGACGACACCATTACTCTTAACTGGAGGGATAAAATCAACCACCTACGATATTCCTTATCCATTGAGCGGACTCGAAATTTGAATTTGCTGTAGCGCATCTGGTATATTCATACCTATGGTCTCAGTCAAATTTGGTATTTAGCACAGCTTCTGCCGATTACAAAATATGACGCACAGAGAATTGAACAACTTATCGGTTATTTCTTATGGAATGGTAAAGCATACAGGGTGAACAGACCTCAACTACGCTTGCCACGTTCCCATGGTGGATGTGGATTAGTGGACGTCACAAAGAAATGTTTGGCATTATTGGGGAAAACTGCCATCCGATCACTCAGTGGTAATGGTTCAGCAATCGATAGAGCGTTCTGGGAGGAGCAATTGCAGGATCCTTATACGGTACGTTCCGGCTTTAAACCTATCGTCACACATTTGAAGCGACTTCTGGACACATGCACGGAGATCACAGCATTTAAGCAAACCCGGAACCACTACCGTCTATTGATTGCCGCTCCGCTTGCACCTAGGATTGAAGAAAAACATGCTCGGAGATGGAACATTATTTGGCAGAATGTCTTCTGTAAACATATTTCAACTGATTGGCAAGAGACGGCTTATGAAGTGTTAAATGAGACCATACCTACAGCAGAAAAACTCTGGCGACATGGGCGAGTACAATCTAACCTCTGTGCACTCTGCTCCAACGTTGATACTTTGGAGCATCGCCTTATATCTTGTCGGCAGGTTGCTGGCATTTGGTTGGTGCTTAATAGCTATCTAACCAAATGGTGCCAGCCAGAGACCCCGCCGTGCCTGGAGAAACTCTGGCGCCTGGAATTTCATTTCCCGAATACCTACCTTCAACGTAGTGTGATTTGATTGGTAGCGGGAACACTCCATTGGATTTTGAAACAGAATATCGACACTGTGGCAAAGAGGGAAGACTGGTTCGGCTTCCTGAGACAAGAACGATGGAAAGTGAGGAAGTCCGGATTTATCGGCGATATGCAGCCATTTATCACCATGTTTGAGGTTACCAGCTAATATTGTTAGTCCCTCGGTGGACTATCACCTCCACACTAAGAAGCACTGACAATGTTGTTAGGTTCAGCTTGCCGCTTCTGTGATTAAAAAAGAAACTATTATGGTCAACTAGTATTAAAAAAAAAAACTGCCAGAATTGAAAAAAAAAAATGTAACTATTCGGGCAAAGGATTCATTAACCCGATATTAATTATGTTTAATTTTTGTGTTTTAGTTTTAGAAGATGAGAAAAAAAAAAGAAAAAAAAAAGAAACAAAAATACAAAACTTGAAAAAAAAGAAATGGTTATCACATTAGTAGTCACATATATGTAACGGTTAGTAACAATAACGAAGATGGTGTCTCTAAAAATTATGCCTATTCTGAGGAAGGTGCTAGCCCTCCATGAACATACTCATCGTGGAGAGCAGACGGTCTCGCAATGAGCGCATCATTCAGAGGGCATGCTACCGGTGGTCCATCTACGTGTCAGGAAGAATTCTTTAAATAGAGCAAATTCCAATGCCCCACTGCAGTGAACCAGTCCATGTGCTGCAATCCTGAAACACAATAACAAAGAAATGAGGTACACTAAATTCGTGATACTCTATAATCAAACCCAGCATTCTTTTGAAAAAGTCCAAAGTCAAAGTGTGTGTCCAACGGGAATTGAAACTTCCCAAATGGAAACCATAAGTATTTTTCTCTATTCCATTTTCGGTACTGTGTGGTTTTTAAAGTTACATAAAATATTTTGTTTGATAATGGCACTTTCAATTGCCAGGTTCATATCAACCACGAGTTCTTTTACATACCAGTAAATCTACTGATATGGGGTTGTCGCTTTAAAAAAAAAAAAAAAAAAAAAAAGAGAGAGAGAGAGAGAGAGAAATCTAAACGGAGATGTAAAGAAATTAGTAAATGCTCTGTTAGAAGAAAGAAACGGTAATTCGGAAGTAAGTACACAAGGTATCTCCGAAAATACAGTTACCTATCCCTCGTCATTTAACACCGCACCTATGAATATAGAGGGCATTAAATCTGAAGTCGAAATACTTAAAAGTCACAATTTAAGATTAGAGCAGAAAGTATTTGTTTTTGAAAATGAATTGTAAACAGCACAATCCGAAATGTATAAGTTAAGAAGTGTTGAACGTGCATTGCAAAACAATTTATCATTTTGCCAGCAGCCAGCTTTAGTTACAGGTAGATGTAAAAATTGGGATCCTGATGACATTTCAAATGCAATCACTTTGAGATGCATGTCTAAGAAGGCATATGATTATGTAGGAGAATGCTTTATATATGCTCTACCAATTATATAACCATCAAAGGATGCTCGGCCCAATTCATCATATCACCAGGAATCATTAAATTAAGTTTGTGTATATTACAACAAAAAGCAAGTTCTGTTAATGAGTTTGAGAGGGACCTTGTTCTGAGCTTTGATGAGATGAAAGTGAAACCCGATTTTTGTTATAACAACATATTATAAAACTAAATTCGCAGTGCACACAATTATCTGCAGTTAGTGGTTCTACGCAGCTTAGCAGGAAAGTGGAAACAACCAATATACCACAATTTTGATGAGGCAGTAACAAAAGAATTACCAACAGACATTGTTCAAATGGTCGAAACGGCAGGTTTACGAATGCGCGCCTTTGCCTGTGATATGGGGGGGATCAAATAGGAAGTTGCTCTCTACCTTGGAATTATAAGAGAGAAATCCTACATCACGCATCCTGCTAGAGAAGCTGAAAATCGCCTCTTATGGACATTCTGCGACATTCCTCACATGTTTAAATTATTCAGAAGATATTTGTTGGACGAAGGGTTTGTTTTATATAATGGTAAGGAAGTACACATTTTAGAAATGCTGCCAGACTATGTAGCATATGGATTAAGAAAATCAAAACCAGATGAAATTGCTTCGTAGTATGGAATACACAGGTTACTTTCCAGCGGATAAATCGTGGCCTTCTTCGCTTTCAAGAGGAAATCTAATTAAACCGACTGAGCAATGGCTTTACTCCGTCATTAGTCTAGAGCAAGACCTCACTTACTTTAATGGAAGTGGCTTAAATACGCGTCCAAAGGTAATGAAGGCCCTAATTAATAAATTAACGTCCAAATTTCCGCATATAGAACAACATGCCATAAAGTGTTTTGTTCGAACGCGCATATTTATTAGGATGAACAATATGAACAAGCAAAAAATCAGAGAAATGGAAAATACCGGAAACAAATGCACTGATTTGACGAGAAAGAAATTAAAGGAAATGGGATTTGTTTGCTACAACTGAATAAACAAACGCATACATGAGGTGGGAAACACTGGATCGGGTAATATTTTATATTGTATACTTTTTTTCCCCGCAATATTTAATATGTTGAATTATTTATTAATATAGCTTTAAACTCTGTTAGGATGCAGTTATCAATCAGAAGAAATCCAGCAACGATACCTGCAACAACTAGGGGCAACATAGGGGCATAAGGTGAACCTATATATTTAATATTTTAAACAATTGTTCCTTTAGCTTCCATAATGTAAAGCTAATGGTTAGAGCTAAACAAGGTTATCTGTTTTGTTAACGATTTATTTGATAGGGAAAATCTGACTCTCTAACCTTAGGCGGCACCATAGCTTTTAATTTGTTAACAATGACCACAGCTGTAAACACGCCGTGACTATGAGTACAAACGCCACATGAGGTCACGGCCAGCGTGTGCGAGCGAGAAACATGCGCGTGATACCTACCGTACCGTGAGGTAGATGCATTTCCTTCATCGCGCACGCCAATTTTGCCGGTCCCCATGGCCGCGCTCGCCAAGGCGTCCCGCTTTGGTGCTTCGTAACGCTGGGGATCGTGGGTTCGAGTCCCGCCTTGGGCATGGGTGTTATATGTTTGTGTTTATGTGTGTGTTGTAAAAGCAGGAAAACAGCAATCCAGTAATAGTACAGAAAACAAGGTAAAAAAAAGTAAATAAAAGTAGGGTATACAGTGCCGGAGTCCCGATCAGACTCCGGTACCGTATCTAAAAAAAAAAAAAAAAAAAAAACTCGTTAAACAATGTTCCCATGTACTGGATGTAACGAGGCAGAATACATCTTGTTTGATAATGTTAAGGGATTTAAAGTGAAACTCTTCATTATTTTGCCTATCAGCTGAGGTTAATTTCATACTTCTGGTGAACTTATTGAAATACAATATTCAGCATTTTGGACCGTAATTGCGAGTGAACGCGTAAGGAAAGAAACACCAGTAAATGAGAGCAGAGTGTGTACGGTCCTGTGCACGGAAATGTGACGATGCTGCTATTGTCCTTGGGTATGCTTCTTTATTTAATGTTGGTGGAACCTATTCACCATTTGTGTTCCACACCGGCCCTGGGTTTAACAATATCCTATTGGTTTGTACTGAAGTTTGACAAGCAATGACCGATGAACAGTGCGTAGCGAAGGTGATGTGCAAAGGGAAGAAAATAATTTAACCCGAGTAGAACGATTGTCAACACCACCTCCAAGCGGAATGGATGCTTTCGTAAGGAACGCGGGTCGTGGATTAATCACTCGAACATTATGTTACTTTATTGGTAAAATATAACATGTCCGGGCTTGTAGGCCGTGGTCGAATATTACAAGTATTAAAATAATTAAAATAATTAAAAATTGACGTTTCGTCCTCAGCTGTGGAGGACATCTTCAGAACTGAAGCTGGGCAGGAACGACTAGCGACTGCAGATTCATGAAGCAGTGGACGGTAATATGTACTGTTGAGGTAGTGGGAGGGGAGTAATTGGACTGTTGTGTTCTGATTGGCTGTTGTCCTGGCCGGTGCGAAGACGCTGTAAGGCAGGAATCCAGGTCTGGTTGAGCTTAAATCCGTTTTCTGTATTAAAATTATTGGGATGCTTGTATATTTCTATGGATTCTCTGACCATTCTGGGGTAGTAATATTTGGTAGTTGCAAGGACTTCTGTTTTGTTTTTTTGTTTTTTTTTTTTCAAATAATATGTCATGTTTGTGTAAGACGAGGGCATGATCTGCAACAGCTGATTTATCGGTATGGCCGAGGTGACAGCATCTTTTGTGTTCGGCGATGCGGGTTTTTATGCTGCGTTTCATTGTGCCTAGGTAAGAATGGCCGCATGTATTTTGGAAACACTGGCGGTAGAGAGCGCGTCCTGTGGGTCTTTAGCTGATTTGTGAATTTGTTTTAATTTTCGTGTTGGAAGATATATTGTTTTAATTTTCTGTTTATTTAGTAGCTTGCCTATTCTGTCAGTGACACCTTTTATATATGCCAGAAAGACTTTAACTCTATTTGGATTTGATTTAATATTTTCCTTTTGAGATTTGTTAGGGCGAATGGCAGTTTAAATTATTTTTTAGAATAGCCATTGTGGTTGAAAACTTGTTCCAGGCGTTTAAGTTCATTATTTAAATACTGCGGCTCACAAATATTTTTGGCACGTTCAACCAAGGTTTTAATGACACCTCGTTTCTGTTGCGTATGGTGGTTGGAGTCCTCGTGCAAGTATTGATCGCAACTAACTGGTTTTTTGTAAACAGATTGGCTGAGTCTGCCTTTTGCTTCTTTTGTGACCAAAACATCTAGAAATGGGAGTTTGTTGTCGTGTTCAATCTCAATCGTAAATTGGATTTTTGGGTTTGTATTATTTAAATGCAGCAAAAAAGACTGCAGTGCAGCGTTCAGCCTACGAGCATATTATCTTACTTTAGTTCCACGATCATCTCCGCCCCCCGTTATGTTTGTACACTTAACGAATACTTTTTTAGGAATGTTTTTATATATATTCTCAGTACATTTTGTGTATATTGCACTTTAATTTACAGCGACTTATTTTGTAATGAAATGTCATGGTTTTAAATAAATATGTGCAATGAGGAGTTTAAGTTAGCACAATATAATGAAATAGTTATATTTACTTCATCTCTCATCACCTTCCCCGAAAAATACGCAAAGTTAACACTTGGCTTTGACTTCGTTCCTCAGCAAACTCTGATATTATAATCAAATTAGTTCCAATACTCTAATGCAATCTGGACCTCTGGCACGCCTCCACCATAGCGAAACAGAAGGCAAGGACATGCTACCAATCACTACCTGCTGTAGCTGACAACGATTTGAATAATGCTGGTCACCATGGCCGCGCTCGCTAAAGGTCTAGTTTTGGTGCTTCGTGGTGCAGGGGATCTCGAGTTCGTGTCTCGTCTTGGGCATGGGACTCGAATATAATGCTGTGTTTGTAACTGAGTATATGTATGTGTATTTGTAAGTAAAAGAAGAACAGCAAGCACATAGGAAAACAACAGAAATGTAGGGAAAATGGAAAAAAAGTCAAATTAAACTGCGGGCATGGCAGAGGAGTGATGGAATTCACCTACCAACCTAAGCAGCTATTTCTCATATCGGCACGTTTCCGTGCATCGGACTGCACATGGCTGAAGTACCTACAGCTGAGTGTGGTAACACGAGAGAGCTGTGTTGTAGGCAGAACGTTCCCTTTCGCGTCAGCCAAGTGCACCGAACATATAATCCCACTGCTGTGCAGTGAAGAAAGTAAAAGTCAGATATTAATCTAATTACATTATTTGTGAAAAAGAGCTAAAACTTTCTCTAAAAGCTTCAGAATTTTCTTGTATACATAAACTATCAATTAAGGTAACCATTAAAAAGCATAACACGTAGGTAGAATAAATTCTGGTGTGTGCCATTCACATGACCTTCTCTATCTACTCTGAAACAATTTATCCCCACAGAAGCTTATTCTTCTCTCTACTTCATGCTAATCTAGATAAACATAATCAGAGGAAATAGTTTTATTACTTAATTTCCTTTAAGAGAAGTAAGGGAATACAGTGGGCTAAAGCGATAGTCAAAACCTTTAAAAGCTGGTTCCAACATTATGTAATTGGAATTCCCTTGCTTGCATGACGGGAATGAAACAGTGAATAATGGCTTCTCTTTTGTGAAAATATAAGTATTGAACATTTTAAAACTAAAAAAGGAATATCTCGGAATTGGTCACCTCTACAACAAATCAATATATAAAATAAAACTGGAAAGAAAACAAGACAAAGCGATATATTTACATGGCATAAATAGTGTGATTTAACGAGATTTAAATTATTTATGAAGTAAGTTTTTGCCTGACAGTTATGAACGTCAATTAGAATGAAGAAGGCGTCAGAGGCTATTCCTATTAAATTAAATATTACATTTTAATTGTCATTTAATAATATTTAATAGAGGTATTTTAATCAAAATAGTTACACCATTTTTGAGAAAATCGAAAGTTTCGAAATAGCTTCCATGTAAAGGGTAGATTGGGTCGGGGGATTTTCTTTGACATTTTCGTGTAGCATCCCTGGAAGGAAAAGTTAAATTCACAGTTTGGTATTCAACGGACATTTCGTTTTTGAGTTATGTTGTCCACAGGCACACATACACACATACACACACACACACTGACCATTTTGAAAAACAACTTTCTTTTTATTCTGAAGTTCTCAATACAGGTATTTCTGGTGAAATTTCGATATCAAGTTTTTGGGTGAAATACACTACCTACAATTGCTTGGCAGAGAAATTAAAAACTCAGTAACTCTGGCATATTTCACACCAGCTGTTCGTTTACTTTTCTGGCTTGCATTTCGTGGCTCCATTGAAAATGTGATTCATCTAAATGAGGAAATTTCATTGCATAACGGAATAGGTTCTATGTCTCTCAAAGACCACCTAGAAAATTCATTTCGTTCTACCTCGACTGATACGTGTACAGAACGACTTAATTTCCACATCAGCACAGAGACATATTTTGTTTCTCTGACATTCGAGCAAGTCCAACTCTCGAAGCTTCCTTTCGCAATATGACAACCCAATGAGCTATTGAAGAACATCTTACGGATGTTACGCAGAACGCAGATGCATAATCTAATTCACTTCTGTAACATGATTTGAATACCTTGATTGTTGAATTAAAAGCGTGCGCTCTCTTTTTCTTTCGCTCCCACTCTTCCTCTTTATTTTATAAACATTAGATTTCGAAGTGGATACCTTAGTTCATACGCCACTGCTTGCTTGCCTGCACCACTTTATCCAAAATATCAGATTGCAAAGAGGAATTCGAAAAAAAAAAAAAAAGAAAAAAAAAAAAAAAAGAAAGAAAGATGTTGAAATCCCCGAGAGATTATATAAAGAAGGCATATACTTGGTAGTTAGGTTTGTTGCCTCTTGTATGATTTAAATTCAATTGGTGTGCATAGTGGTGGGAAAAGTGCACATACGAATATGTTTCCCTGTACTCCACCCGCCCTTCCACTCATAACATTAACCCCATTAAAAGTTTGTGTATTTGGATCTTCTTTGGTATTTCTGAGTAGTGGACCCTTTGGAGATTTCACATCTCTTCCTTCAGGATTCACAGATACCCAAAAATCTCTCAGATACATAACGGCATAAAAACGGCGATATAAAACATCTGTTGTCTCATCACTCTCAATGGCAACACATTCAAGCTCTCGTATTTTTTATTCTATTTTCTACCTAACATGCAGTCTAAGAATTCAATCTGAAGTTTTTTTCGAAGCTCCTTTAAATATTCTGGCTGATTGTAAAAGTTTTATCATTGCTGAATCCAGTTCAGCCACATAATCAATGAGATCCTTGAACACACCTGAATTCGAATATACAACAGACTCAATATAGTCTCGTATTGGCAGTTCAAATACAGAACATAGCTTAACACATAAAGTCAACGTTTTTAAAATACGTCTACTTTACTCACTTAAATGTTGTGGGTTTTAATACTGTTTAAATACGAAGTCAAGATATTGTGCAATGCTTTGTTTTCCTAAGAATGAAATGTCTTCCATACTACACGTGGAGTACTAAATCTTCATGTTTTTAAAAACTTTTACTATTATGTAAATGTTTTAGTATTCTAACTTTATCTTATGTATACATATTATCCATTTTAAAATTGTGTGCCAACAACCGACATAGATTTATAACAAATATGGAAATAGGTTCATAGTTTTAACACAAGAAAAAATGGAAGTATCCACCGTGCTAATGCTTCCGGAAACGTGTATACTATGAAAAAATTAAAATATTAGTGCTCTCCCCAGTAATAACAAGGAAAACGTTACCCACTGCAATATATTTAAAGATTCTCTTCAGCAGTATCTTTGTGATAAGTTATGCTATCCTGTGGAAGAACATCTAAACCAATAATCAGGCAAATTTCTCTCCCGTAATGCAAGCATTAAGGGACACACTGTATAAAAACCAAAACTAAGTGAAGTGATTTTATGTTAATTTTAATGCATTTCTGGTGAACTAGAAATATAAGAAAGTTGCAGGTATCCTAGTACTGTAACTCAAAATTATTATAAACTCATGGGTGCAGTTTAACATGTAGTAAGCAGCAATGTATGCCATTACTCATAATATGTTTACGGTACATACTTCATATATTGAGAATGACTTTCTTAATATGCAATTTTGACGCTCGTTACATATAAGTGGGAATGTAAATACTAAGTGTCAATACTATGTCAAAGTATCTACATTTTAGTATCTGAAAATAAATATTTTAATACCAACTTTTTACACTCTTAATATATAAGAAAGAATGTAAACACTGAGCTATATGTCGCAAACTGAAAGTCAAGTGCAGTTATTGTATGTTTAGAAATTTTTATATTAAATGGGCTAGAAAACTAATGTTTATTGCATGTATTTTAGCACTTTAGTTTGAACTGTATACCTGTAGATCTAGAATGTTCTTTCGAGAGTGCTAAGTAACAATTTATAACTGATATTTGACAGAATTTTAAAGTATCTATATTTTCAGAATGTGGATCTTATCATTAAATTTGAACAATGTTGTATACAAGGATGCAAGCACTGTGTAGTGACATAGGCCGGGAAGATTAAATACACTTGAAAGTTTAAGATGTTAACTATTCGTTGTAATACGGGAACATTAAAAGTCGTATACTTGGTGCATGTAGTTTTGCATGCTATGATATCTTCTGTTTTCAAGTCCTGCTTGGTCATCATGAACCTACAGAACGTAAGTTCATTATCATCCACTCCTTTAACTGCCCGCAAACAATTGCCACATTTAGGAGCAAACAAAACACACAGGTGGCATAAAAAGGATCTGCGAACTTTGACCCACATATTTAGTCACATTTCTCGTACATGTCCTTAGAATTAAGCCTTCTCTTAATAACGCAGGTTTTATTTGTTTTATTTTCAACCTTATCTATTAAAAATTCAGATGTCGATGTACATAAGGGTTACAACTCTATTGTTTTTTCTTTTCAGGAGTTACACTCGAAACACTGCACCTCCATAAGTATTTGTACAGATTTATGAATCTTTCTTTAACAATACACTTATAAGGCCATCTGAAGCATTCTGTTTAAGTAACTACATCCCCACAAAGAACATTGAAATAAAGAATTTGCGTGTTTTATCACTACAAAATAAAACGAAGTCATTGTTCGTTCCTCACCAGTCGTGTGTAGGGCAGAAGTTGTAAAAGTAAGGTCAGAACGAAAAATGTAATGTCATAGAAGGGATTGAACCATGAATCTTCTGGAATTTGTCCAGTTGTTCTAACCACTGAGCTACGATGACAACATACCAGCACGGCATTAAATTCTCCAACTGACTCGCGTTTCCCCCCCCCCCGGTAAAGCACAAGATCTCAAATTATTTTGAGATGACTTGGTCAATGACGACTTCGTAAGTACTTTAAATCCCGAGCTTTGCAGTTTAACCTGCTAGTAGGTCAATCAGTGAAAAGGAATTGTTTCTTCACACAAATTGGGACACATGCGTCTATAAAATATGAAAACATTACAGAAGCTTAAAAACGGTGGCTGAGGGAGCCAAAAAAGGGAAAAAGTTTCATTGGAAATATGCCAGGGTTTCCAAGGAAGACAAATCAAATAGATGCACCCAAGGCGTTTAAACAGTACAGTGGTGTGCAATTGGAATACCTTATCTTGGCGGATACATTATATCATTTAATATTTAAGTTTTGCAACATAAATTATTGTCACGATTTCTATATCTGCTAAAGTTGCATTTGCCCTATTGTGTCTTTGCAGATAACTTGTACATATTTGATATTTAAATTTTGGAAAACTGATAAATTTTGTTTATGTCAACTTCTAAGGCATACATGCTTATTTCAAACAATCCAAAACAGTATTCAAAGAATTTTTAAATTTTAAGTGTGATGTAATACATGATTACCGTATATGGATGCAGAATTAGCTTGAACACTTTCATATACGCACTTGTAACAAACATTGACGACCAATGTGTCGCTCCAATACAGTATTGTTGAGTTTTGGATTATCGCAAATATGCCGAAGTGACCTAGCCCATCTTTTGTGGAATCGAAGTTTTGAAGTTAGGCCCTTTACATTATCTGATTTGTCATAATGCTTGTCACATTCGCACAGTGCTTAAAAGTAAATGCTGGGCACTCCATGTGGAGGTGATCTCTTATCGCACCTCAAAAATGTATGGTTTTGTTATTATTACCTACTATTATGTTACTTTCGCTCCGTTAGAACTCGTCATTGGGTTTTGATATTTCTTCGTCCATAATACACTTTTATTTATTTACAAGCACATTCACCAAGAATCGTCAAATTTCTTCATTATTTGTGTTCATTCGCATAAAACGAGTTTGTCAGTAAATTAATTTATGCACATAGGCAAGATTTTTTTTTTAGATAATTGCCCAGATCTCTGGTTTCCTCCAGATCTTTCAAGCTATCAACAATTATCTTTCGAAGGCAAATACAGGGTTTCTTCGTGTTTTTCCCTCCAAGTCGAGTTCTGTTCCGTCCAAAAGGAATTTCTGGTATTCTGCATCATCCTTGAAGGCCCTATCTAGCGCGAGTATATTAGGATGTAGTCTTTGCACGATTTTGTTGAACCGGTGATTCCATTCTTCGACAGCATTATGGATTTTGTGACATTTTCCGTGACAGTTCCATATTTCTTTTGGTGTTGAAGAATTAATCAACTACTATTCCACAAAGAAGTCGTAGAACAAACTTAATTTCTCATTTCCTGCTGAGTTTTCTTGTATAATGAGCCAACTACCATCAACCCTGTTAAGCGGATGATGATTCAATGTAGAACACATTATGTGAAGCCTAATGTCCTCATTTTGACTGTACTCAGGTGCCATTCCTAATTCTTGCATCTTTCTCCAGAACCTAGATAAGAATTCCCTCTTTTCCCAATTGCTAATATGCCCAACTGTAATGCACCCCTTAGAAGATAATAAACCTAAATGCCAAGTTTGGTATCTAACGGAGTTTTCGTTTGTAAGCTCTGCTGTCAACAAACATAAATAGTCTATAAAGATTAATATGGGACAGATTTGTATAATAATTAAAGCAATTAATTTGCATAATTAATTCATTTGCATATGGAAAATTTTCCATATAACAATTTGAATGATAATTAAAGCAATTTATTTGCATATCTGACAGCTATCAATTATTGATGCATATTAATGAACCTGCGGACCACGCCTCCGCGGACCACGCCCCGCGCAAAAAATCGCGGATTGCCAATTATTGAGGTACTGGGTATTTGAATGGTCATTTCCAATTTAAATTTAATAAGGATTCTAATTATGCTATCCGATTGTACCTATCATTGCTCAATAAAAACTTTATACATTACCCGATTTGAATATTTACTATAACTAATTGAATGGTGAATAAATAGTAATTTTAAGGTAGACGATCACAAAATGCCATCATAATTTACTTGCTTGGACATGAAAATGTTTGAAATATTTCATATCAACCTTTAGAAATACAAAAAACCAAATTTCAGCGCTTTATTTACCGAAATCCGCTTAAAAATTCACTAAAATCACAACAATGCTGGGAATATAAGCAGAACAGATCTTCAAATATGTAACCCTTAAGTCTACTAATGCAACTTATAACTAAAAAGGAAATATATGACTCAGGGAAACAGGAAAACTTGAATTATTTATTTTTTATTTCATTGCAGAGCAGTGTATGAGGACGGAAAATAGACTTTGGGGGGGGGGGCATTCATCCAATACTTAGAGTATAAAATGTCAATGAATCATCATCATGGCAAATTCAAATGTAACGCAATAGCGCTTCGATGAGCAAACATCACACCAGCCGGAATTGAACGCTGATCAGAACATACATACACAGATATAAACACACAGACACACTTGCACGCAAACAGACAATCTCACAGATACATACCCATGCACACTTGCATGCTCACACACACAAACACTCATACACAGTTACACGCACACATAAACATAATCTCCCACACACGACTATACTTGCATTTGTGCAAACACGCATACATAAACACGAACACGGATTTCAATATCACGAGTTTTAAAAAGATTATCACGGGAATATTAAAAAACTACGAGATCGGCTTTCACAATTTAGTCAATATATCAATAATATACAATATCAACAATGTTCACTACAATAACAGGGCAAGAATGAATTAGCAATCTTCTCCTAAACAGGGAATTGCTGCACAAACACATGCGCTCCTCACCAACGCAAAAACCACTCTGTCCAGAAATGCAAAGGGACATCGTGGAATGACTCCCTTCGGGTAAAGCCGCGGACGCTCAGCATTCCATTATAAGCCCAAGGTTATTTTCTCCCATTGCAGGAAGGAATGTTACCGACAGAAAACCGCCACTTTCATACAGCCCCACAAGACCGAGATAAAAGCGACAAATTTCAACTAAAAATCGCTACTTTCCGATGGCACTGCTCATGATCATACCATAGATACCTAAAAATTTAAAAATCATACCAATTTCCTCAAACTCGAAATGTACTACTAACTTTCAATGTAGATCCCAACCTCATACTTATATTTTACACTTAAGACATTTTCAGAAACATCTACCACACCATAAAGTAGTCGCCCTACGTGGTGTAATGGTTACCATGCTAACTTCATATACCCAAGGTCGCGGGTTCAAACCCGGCGGAGAACGATGGATTTTTTCGGGCGTAAAAATCCTTAGCATGGTTTCCTTCGGAAGGGAAGTAAAGCCGTGGGTCCCGTGTCGTAGATTTACGGCACGTAAAAGAACCTCAAGCCTGATAAGAGAGGCCTCTGAGCAAAATTAAGCGATCTTTCAAGCCCAATATAGAATGGGACGCTGAGAACCAAAGCAGTTAAAGAGCGTCCATAAATGACAGGCCATTTCATTTTACAGGTGCCTAAAAATTAAAATCATTACCATTTTATTTAAACTCGAAATACACTACTAATTTTCAATGTAGATCTCAACTACTCGTTCATATTTTACATTTAAGTCATTTTCAGAAACACCTACACTTCAGTTTACATCATAAACTTACAGGTGCCTAAAATTAAAAAATCATACCAATTTTACTCAAACTCGAAATGCACTACTAATTTTCAATGTAAATCCCAAGTACATACTCATAAATTACACTTAAGGCATTTTCAGAAACATGTACCGCACCATAAACTTACAGGTGCCTAAAAACTAAAAAACCATACCAATTTACTCAAACTCGAAAAGAACCACTAATTTTCAATGTAGATCCCAACTACATACTCATATTTTACACTTAAGTCATTTTCAGAAACATATACCGCACTATAAACTTTCAGATAGCTAAAAATTAAAATCATACCAATTTTGCTGAAATTCAAAATGCACTGCTAGATTTCAGTGGAAATCCTAACTTGATAATCACATTGATTTAAGACATTCAAAACATGCATAACCACACACGAGCAAGAAAACAATAGGTCAACTTATCGATCTCAACCTAGCCTCATCTTATCTAGTATAACTTAACCTAAGGACATCCTTAGCTAGTGTAATCTAATAAATCTGTGTGATCTTAACCAAGCATAAGATGAACATATAGCTGGAGAGGCATTTTTCCCAAAGTTCATTCTTCTCTTTCCATGTTACCGCTTCCACATTTTGTTTTCAACCACCTCTTTATACTCATCTGCGAATTTCTCTAACTTTTTACATTCACCAAAGGTAAACTTCTGTGATCTAATTCTTTTCATTTTTCTTATTTCTTTAGAACTATAGCAAAATAAATATATGAACTATGCAATACTTTGTGAGCAAAAACCGCGGAAAACGTAAATTGAACGTTCGCGTCTTCAGGAGCCAACTTCGTTTGCTTTCCAATTCACGAATTCTTCGCCGGTTGCACTGCGGTCGAATTCAGTCTGGCAAAGTTGACGTATAGTTTTCTCCAAAACATGATGACCTTCAAACGTGATCGCTTCCCTCTGGAAGCAAAAGACAACTCTATTGTGGGCGAGAGATAACGTATTAAAATATCTGTTTCCTGGAGAATAGGGGCAGTTCAGTTTCATGTTTCGTTTTAAGTGTGTTCAAAATGTAAATTGAACGTTCGCGTGTTCAGGAGGCAACTTCGTTTGTTTTCATGAGTTTTCCGCCGGTTGCACTGTGGCAAAGTTGACGTATAGTTTTCTCCAAAACATGATGACCTTCAAACATGCCGCTTCCCCCTGGAAGCAAAAGACGGCTGTCTATTGTGGGCGAGAGACAACGTATTAAAATCTCTGTTTCCTGGAGAATAGGGGCAGTTCAGTTTTATGTTTTGTTTTAGTGCGTGTTCAGACCACTGAGTTACCCCACATGCTAAGGGACCAGCAAGTCGAATACTTGGCAACTGCGAGGGTTACTTTTCAGGCGCAAACCTCACAATACCAAACTTTAAAGTCACGCCGCATTTGGTACAGGAGTGGGGTAAGTTTATCGTGTTCTGAAATACACTGTATTACGTATTATCCTATAGGATTGATTTTATAGGAGAAAATGAAATGAAATTGCGTTTTATTTATGGACATTCTTTAACTGCTGTGGTTTTTAGCGTCCCATTCTATACTGGGTGTGAAATACCGCTTAATTTTGCTCAAAGTCTTCTCTATCAGGCTAGAGGTTCTTTTACGTGCCGTAAATCTACGATACGGGACCCACGGCTTTACTTCCCCTCCGAAGGAAGTCATGCTAAGGATTTTTACGCCCAAAAAAATCCAATGTCCTTCACCGGGTTTGAACCCGCGAACTTGGGTATATGAAGTTAGCATGGTAACCAAGGGCGACTCATAGGAGGAGCAGTGATTGAAGTACCAAAGGGGTACTTATTGGCCATAATATTTATTTGGATAGCGACTGCAGGCAAGTTTTACGGAACATTGCAGAACTGGTCCCTAGTCTGATTGAGAAACGGTATGCTTTCATAGTCCATTATTCATGGAATTCACTATTGCTTTAATTACTAGAGAATAACTGCAAGTGATTATGGGTTTTAATATTGTAAAATAATGTGTACTAAAGTCTTTTCAGTTTTCCAGGACTACAACGCCTATTACATCACGTATTAAATCGAATAGAAACCGAATACCTTATTTACTTATATATGCGACTAATTCACGCATTTTGCGCAAGAATACATATTTTAAATCCGAATGACAAAACATAATTACTCGAAAGTCGTTTCTCACTGTCGTTAATAAATTCGATTGGCGTTAAAATTGAAAGTATGCATCACTAATGTAGTCAAATAATAATAATAATAATTGTTATTAGCAATATAAATTGTTGTAATACTATAATAACAAAGTACATAAGCGGTATGGAATTCTGGTGCTGCTTTTCTTTTCGCAATAAGCAATGGCTGCTTAAATTACAGTATTAGGGTAACAGGTTGCATCCAATAGTGCAGGTAAGCACACTACTGTAGAACGATGGGTAGTAGACGTCGCCAAGAGCTTCCTTGCCGCTCTGTCACAGTAGTGGATAGCTGTAGGGACTCAACGTTTAACACAACAATAAACGTATATGCGAGAACGTAGGCTTTCACAGGCGTAGTCGACATAACTAGAGTTATTTCTGGGCTGTTTTGCCGTGGTCTGCTGGAGTAAGATGTTCCAGAAGTTTCGTCCACAACTGCAGTGGACATCTTCTGTGGTGCGGACGAAGTTTCCTCGGAGTAGGTTTCGCTGCGACTGAAGCATTGATTTTTTTGTATCATCCGATAATTATCTACATCGTGTCCCCTACCATGCACTGGAGCCACCCATGGCCGAGTAGTTAAACCACTCGCCCCTCACCTAGACGTCCCAGGTTCGATCCCAAGAGTCTCCCCATGGCCACGCTCGCTAAAGCGTCTCGCTTTGGTGCTTCGTGGGCAGGGGATCGTGGGTTCGAGTCCCGCCTTGGGCATGGGTGTTATATGTTTGTGCAATGTGTCTATGTTTGTAAAGAAACAGTAAAAAACCAGTAATCAGTAAAACCTACGGGGGGAAATGTAAATGGGGATACAGCGCCGGAGTCCTGATCAGACTCCGGTACTGTTTTAAAAATGATTAAAAAAAAAAAAAAAAAAAAAGCGTCCGCATGCGAGATTTGTGGTGGACAAAGTGGCGTAGGGGCGGGTTTTCTCTGGGTTACCCGGTTTCCCCCACCATTATATTCCACCGGTGCTCCATCTTCATTCCATGTATCACCGTGTCATCCCTGCGGAGCCACAGGTAATAAAAGCGGGCGTTATGCAACTGTTATGGGTGCGACTTTGTCCAGAATATTATTTAAATGGTAATGACAAAGTAGCGTCGGCGTTATTGTGTGGGTCAGTTGGTCCGGTTAGGGTGGGGCCTATTGACATTTCCCTACCTTTTGATGTCTTTGGTGCTCCGGTGTTAGCTCAGGTTTTTCTTCTTCATCGGCGAACATGAATTCCTCGGTACAGGGCGTGGTACAGAGAGAAATACAAGAGGTAGTAAGAAAATAACAATAATCACTGGTTCGTAAATATTATTGAAGAAAATTGCATGGTATAATATTACACTGCATAAACCCTAACCGTTGACAACCAAGTGACACCTGCAAACATGTGGGTGATGATTATAAATCTGGGGAACGCAAAACCATGACTTCTTGGTTCAACCGCGGTGAGCAATGTGGCGCGATTTTGCTCCAGCGACCGACATAGTGTCGCCCTTGGAATCTGGCGAAGAACTCTCCAAAACGGTTGTGAATTTTAAACTTAAACTTCCTTCTGTATGTATAGCGTCCCTTCTTGCTATTGGTTGCATGTACTTATGTTTCTATTCCCTAAAGCCACTCAACAAAAGTCAAAATGACTGAGCAATAACCTTTTTAGAATGTTTCCTTTTGAAGACTCCACTAACAATACTTCAAGATTTTGCTAGCGGAAATCTGTGCATTTGCAGTTAAAACCACGTTTCAAACATTGCCATCATAGCGTGTAAAATACTAACAAAATACAAATATTCACAAATAAAATAATAGTTAAAGCAAAACTTATTCCCCTTACTATGATTAATAGTACATTACTATATACAAATGCTATCTATTTAATTAAGTATAATGATCACTATCGGTTCGTTGCATAATACATGTTATTTTTACATATTATTGTTAGTTACATAATTTCGATGGTTTAAGCGGATATAAAGAGTTACTGTCTCATACTTTGCTCCTATTTAGAATATGAATTTTCTTTACAAAGAAATTTGATATTTTAAATACTGGTCCTTTCACAATATTCACTGTCAATGGGGTTTGTTTACAAGCATATACAGCTACCTGGTCATTCAAAGTCTATGACCTGAGTAAAATTTGGGTTACTCAAACAATTTATGCACAAAGGAGAACACTCTCCCCTTCTTTTTTCTCCTAACCTAGGTCTCTACTTGCTCTGAGAACAACACACACTTCTAAGAAATACACTTTTAACATTCATTCCCATAAATATTCACACATAACCCTGTTCACTGAAATATTTAAAAGTATAATAGGACGTCACTGGTTGTCACGGTTCTACCTGGATGTGAATACATTGGTTGCTTTCAAAGAACAAATTGCTTAACATTATATACATAAAAAGAATAAGTACTATGATTGATATAAAACAAAACAAAATTACATAGTATACACATCTTTTACTGATTCACTGTCCATCCTGTTGATTTGGTTACTATAATATGTGTTTATTCATCCTTGTCTCTGTGGCACACCTATTATTATTTTGTGATTATACACAAGCTTGCACACACGCATTTCAACTGACTGCACATATAATTTAATGAGCTATAAGGTGCATGTTAAGTCCAATTTTATGCTCATTAACGCGCAAGCTTGAACATTCACTAAGCAATTTCTACAATGTGTGTCTTATTGTCTTTATGCACTTGTTAAATTTCAATGTCTGTATTTAAACACAATTCTTTTTTCTTAAACACAATGTAGTTTACCTGTTTCTTTAACATGACATTACTTATTACAACACCTTTCATTAAATACCCTTTACAAATTGTATTTCATTCATTCATATGCCAATTACTCATAACAATTATCAGTGCAATTACATAATTATTAAAATACTTAAACACTGTTATGGTTCACTTTACACACAAATTAAAATACAAAGAGATATGCCTTTAAAATTTCACAACAATAGCAATTAATTACACATTCATTAAATTGCATCCAGCAGAAATATCCTCAAACCTGACTGATATACTCACAATTATACTAAATTTTAGCACAAATTACAATTCAATGAATCATTTGACAGCAATAGAGAGATTGCCAAATGTCACATGAAATCTTAAGTCTACGGGATATACGCATTTTCTTCCAGATGACGTCTTACTTTCACATCATACTTGGGTTTTTTTTTGTACATAATCTATCCAGCGTGAGTAAGTTTTATTCACAAAAATTCGTAAGTATACACCAATATCCTTGATCGCTCATTCACATTTCCCGGAATGGTGAGAAGACTTTTTTTGTTATACAATAAGGCATCCTAAAGTTGTCTCCGCTGGTCTTTTGTCAACCCTGAAGCACAGCTGACCTTCATTAACAAAGACGTATGACCGGAGGGTATGTTGTCCGTAATGGCAGGGTAAGCTTTCTTCTGTTCCTCCAAACATCTTCCCGTTCTTTCTAGCGGTTCGGTGGTGTATTGTGGTACCTGGGGACTTGCAGTTAAACGTCCCAAATGGTGTGTACCTGCTGAATAAAAATATCACCATTCATCAAAGCCTTTTCTTCTTGCGTCAGGCTAATCGGCTCATCATCTTCGTATACAAAAGAGGCATACACTGTTTCACTATTATGCTTAACTCTAACCATAATCTATGTCTACTTCGTTTTCATTCATAAAGTCGGAGCCCAATATAATATCATTGTTAAGCCTTTTGACTATCAAAAATACACTATTAAAGCGTTTGCACCCAATTTCAAATTCAATGAAACATTGCTGTTTAATGGTTTGTGTTCCCTGACCAACTGCTAGTTTACAAACGAGATTCGACGTAGGAAGATCCATGATTTCTCTGCCCTCTAGCTTCCATTGTTGAAATAATGCGTGAGACACAACACTACTTGAGGCTCCGGTATCAATAGATGCCTTGATGTTCTTGCCGAAAATTGTGATGTATATATAGGGTACTTCAAAATCTCCAAGTTTTCTCTTGCTATTTACAGCATTGTTGGTGGTGAAAGCGGTCAACAATAGAACATTATTGGGATGGTGACTCGCGCTGGTTAGATCAGTAACTTGTTGTTCGTCACCCCTCATCAAGTTACTTATGGGTTTTCCGGTACGCGAGAACTCTGCACAGCTTCCACGTGAATTTCATGGTAGCCGTCGCTCTGGGCATTGTTGTAACTCTTAGTATTGCGGCCATGCGAGTTATAGTGCTCACCACGCATATTTTCGTTATCTGATGTGTGAGGGCTCTTCTTTCCTCTAAAGGAACTCTTTCTCCTAACATTTCTTCTCCCTCGAGATTCTCTGCTACGCGGTGAATTTCCATATCCGTTTCTACTATCCGCATTGTTGTCTTCGCGGTAGAAACTCACTTGATTAATATTTTCTGTCCGGAATGGTCTTGTGTCTCTGTTTCTTTCAAATCTTGGGAGATTACGGTCATATCGCTCCCTGGGTATGTCGTTTCTAGTAAATCCCCTATTATTCCTAGCCTGAGATTCTTTCGGTGACCTTTGACCTCTGTATTGATGTGGAGAATTCCTGCATAATTCAAATTCTTGGGCTTCCAAGACAGAAAGTAAGTCTACCATGGCTAGAATGGTTTTGGGTTTTGCTATTAGGAGATAGTTCTGTATCCTCAGTGGAAACTGTCCGGTTAGTAGTTCAATAAGTTCTACTTCGGATATTTGCGGTTTTAGATGCTTAATGTATTTTGTCTGAGAAAGTACATAATCTGACACTGTCAACTCATTGTTCGGAGTGTACTGTCCATAACACAGTTGCAAGCGGATACGCTGCTGCTTAGCTGCGTTCCAAAATCTGTTCAGGAATAGATGTTGAAATAATTCAAAATTATCCTGAGGAGACATAGCTAAATGTACCCAGTCGAGCGTTCTCTGATCTAGGCATTTCTTGGTTATGGTCATTTTTAAAGTTTCCGGAACATTCCTCAGTTTGAAATATTCAGTTAGCTGTTCCAAAAATATGAGCGGCGAGCTCCCTTCTGCTTCACTAAATTTCGGTAGCGGTATATCTGTATAACTACTGTTTGTATTATACTGACAACAGGTATGGTTAACACCACTTGAACATTGGAGAACGCTATGTCAGGATTTGCAGTTTGTGAGAGTCCCGGGTTTGACATATTAGTTAGGCTTGTTGCGTCTCTGATCCCTGAATTTCTGTGTGACATGTGACAAGATTCATTACGAGGTGTGGGTCTGGAAGTGTGCTCACTGAGTTCGGGTGCATTTCGGAACTCGGAACTATTTATTTTCTTACAGAGTTCACTATGTGACTCACTTAACTCCTTATGCGAAATTTCCAGCCTTTTATGCAGACCAGAATTGCTGTCTAACATTTCAGCTCTCAGTTCTGCTAACTTCCGTCCCCATTCCTCCTGAATGTTTTTTGAGCTAGTTTCACAATTTTCTTTAACCTGAACATAAGATGTGCTTAACCTATCGAGCTGCCTATTAATTAGATTAACATCCCCCTTAAGGCTAGTATGAATTATGTCAATTTCCTCTCTATTTGCATCAACCATGGCTGAGATTTTTGTTGCCTGGTTGCATAAGGCTTGATCTACATTACTTAAAATTAACTGCTAGTAATTTCACCCTGAATTTCCATAAATTTGGACTCTAATTGTTTAGCAATATTGTCAACCTGTTTTGAGGTTTCTACTTTAAATTGCTCAAACTGGTTTACTTGTACATCAAAAGATTGTCGTAGCTGATGGTTTTGTTCCTCAAATTTCTTATTAATTTGCTCATTAATTCTGTCATTCTGTTGGGTTATTTTAGCCTTTTGCTCTGACATCTTAACAACAAGCATATTGAAAAGTTCACTCAGGCTCTGTGGGCTTACTGACATGGATGGAGTGTCGGTAAGGTTGTTGACCTGAACATTTGTTTGGGATTCAGCTGGTGCAAAATTGTGGTCGTGGGTTTGGGAACGTTCTGGAGATAAAGGAAGGTTCTGTGAGCACTGCATAGGCAAACTACCTGAGCTTCCCTCCCCTCTCACAACATATGTGTCGTTCGTTTCAGACATTTTTCTGTTAATGACTTTCTGATTCCTAAGTAACATTAACAGTTAACAGAATTACATCTACAAATAGCTACTTAAAATACAATTATATAGGTTCTCTGACCTTTATTGTTGTTAATTTTGAAGTTTCTTGTAGCACCTGCACTGAATTTGGGAAGACTGATTTTAAATTGCCTTTTGGTTTAGCAAGGGACACACTTTCACTCAGCACTTTCACTTCACTTTCCAGCGTCGACTTAGCGTCACTCTGGACTTGAAATTCTCGGTGTAAATTGAAGATCCACTGTTGTAGGTTGCTCCCGTCCTTAAAAATAAGCGTCTGCTGCTATTTGAAGTTCTCCTCGTCAGTGCAGCGTGGTAGCCGTGGTCGTCAAGGCGTGCAGTGATGATCAAATGAGTTGAAGTTTACGTTTTTAAGTTTCCTTCTAATTCGTCTTTAGCCCCACGTTGTTGGTCGCCAAAGTTTGCAGCTGTTAGGGTTCAACCGCGGTGAGCTATGTGGCCCGATTTTGCTCCAGCGACCGACATAGTGTCGCCCTTGGAATCTGGCGAAGAACTCTCCAAAACGGTTGTGAATTTTAAACTTAAACATCCTTCTGTATGAATAGCGTCCCTTCTTTCTATTGGTTTCATGTACTTATGCCTCTGTTCCCTAAAGCCACTCAACAAAAGACAGAATGACAGAGCAATAACCTTTTTAGAATGTTTCCTTTTGAAGGCTCCACTAACAATACTTCAAGATTTTGCTAACGGAAACCTGTGCATTTGCAGTTAAAACCACGTTTCAAACATTGCCATCATAGCGTGTAAAATACTAACAAAATACAAATATTCACAAATAAAATAATAGTTAAAGCAAAACTTATTCCCCGTACTATGATTAATAGTACATTACTATATACAGATGCTATCTATTTAATTAAGTATAATGATCACTATCGGTTCGTTGCATAATACATGTTATTTTTACATATTATGGTTAGTTACATAATTTCGATGGTTTAAGCGGATATAAAGAGCTACTGTCTCAGTTAAATACTACCTAAAAAAACCTACCATGCACTAGCTACGCTACAGTGATAGGAATTTGTTGGTTGTGGTACTAGGTTGTTGAGATATTTCAGGATTGCTGCGTTGTCATCTATGGTGTGTCTGTTGAGTGGACTCGTTCGGTTGAACAGCGATAATGGTTTCTTATGCTTGTCCTTGGTCTTGTCATACTGCCCCAGCTCCCGTATTACTGGTTTGTACATATTTTCGGCTACTTCTTTGATGAATGCTTCCACCGTAAGCATTTTGGTATCCTCATGCAGTAAATGCAGTGGGACTCTCTTGGGGACCTTCGCAATGATTCTGAGAGCTTTGTTTCTTTATATGGGTTGCGCAGCGACCGCAAGCTGGGGGCACATACGTCATAGCTGTCCTAATTAGGCTCTTCTATATATGTTAACCCCATCTGCTTATTTATTACAGTTTTGGGAGAGATGGCGCTCAGCTGCTATTTCGCTTTAAGGCTTACTTCCGCTGTGTGTGCCGCAAAGGAGATCAAGGAATCTAAAGCTACTCCTAAGTATTTGACCTTGTTCGTCCAGCCTATTGGGTCTCCAAATAAGGTTAATGACAATGTTTTATTTTGGTGTTTTTCTCTTTTAGTTAATAAAATGGCTTGCGAATTTGCAGGACTTACTTTAATGCACAACCTGGTCAGCCATGGCTCTAACTCGTCTAGCGCATTTTGTAGCCTTCGGCAATCAGTTCTGGCTTCCACGATTGCGCGGAAATTGCGGTGTTATCTGCATAGATGAACAACTGTGTACCACTGGTCCTAGGGATAACGTTTATATAAATGTTGAAGAGTACCGGACCCAATAAACTACCATGGGGCACTCCTGCTTCGAACCTATGTAAGTAGGGTTCCCGAGATGATCTATGATGTACTCGCTTTTGAGCAAGTGCTCGTAAAGTGAGTTTCCCTCAGTTTCCGTTATGGTGCAAGAACAGGAATGCGGTTTACAACGACTGATGACAGAATCTCACGGGGGTCTTTAGCTGAGCCTAGTAAATTGTTCATTTGTCTCGTGGGTTTGCTCCACTAAAACCGACAGTCCGGTGCCGCTATATAGATGACAGTTCCACTAAAACCGAATAACACATTCGTTATATCTCCGCATGGAGAAGATTTCCTTCTACACCATAACAGTGTTAATCACCGCATCCAGTTCACAACGGAAAAGGAAAATGATCGACAGCTAGCGTTTCTGGACGTGCTGGTCAGCAGGAAGGCCGATGGCACTCTTGGGCATACTGTCTACTGCAAGCTCACCCACACTTACCGTTACCTCAACAAAGACTCAAACCATCAGGTCCCGCCAGGTCTCGTTCCACGGCTCAAAAACCAGACCAACCCAAAAGCAAATGCGTAGTTTTTCTGCTATACTTTAGTAGTATCGCTGACAGGATCCAGCGCATATTGCAGTGCAAGAATGTTAAAACTATTTTCAAGTCCACGAGACAGCTGAACAATTACTGCGCTCAGCTAAATACCCCCGGGAGCCTGTTATCAGCCGGTGTATACTGCATACCGTGTTCTTGCGGCTCGATATACATTGGAACCACACAATGCGGTGTTAGCACCAGAATCGAGGAACACTAAGATAACTGTCGACTGGGCCACACAGGAAAGTCCGCGGACGCCGAACACGCCATTGAGGTAGAGGGCGAACACATCATAAAATTCCAGGGCACGAGCATACTTTTATCCACAGTACATTACCATACTCGACTACAGCGAAAGCCATAGAAATTTACAAGCATCCTAACAGTTTCAACAACAACAAAAAAAAAGAATAAGAACTGAAGCTTTCCTGGCGACGTATTAATTCAAAATCTTCTCGGGCTTCTAACCAGGTAAAAAAGGTGAACTGATGGATTGAGTTTTTTTTTTCTTTTTTGTCTGAAGTGAAAATGTACAAAATCGCGTTTTTTTAGAAAGGGGAGACAGAGAGAGAGAGAGAGAGAGAGAGAGAGAGAGAAAGAGAGTTGGAAGGTAGAAAGAATGACTTATCTCGCCATTAGGTGAAGTGCGGGAATGGGAAGGAAGTGTTGGATTCGAAGGAGATAAATCGGGATGGTGAGGTTCCGCTGAGCACCCTCGTTAATGCGCGAGTTTTAACTGCTGGCCGAACTAAGCGGCAGCCCAGCAGAAGTGGAAAAGGGGTTCCGGGTGACAGACATGACCGAGACCCTGTCTGTCACCCGGGGAGTTAGGGAAGGTTTGAAGGGAGTTCCGGGTGTTTCTTTATTTTGTGACTATTTTGAGTTTTTCTTTGTCAGCCTTGATGAAGGCCTGTTGGTGTTTGTAGTTTGTCCTAGGGGAGGGAAGTTTGCGTCCAGTTGGTCCGGGTCGTTGGTTTGTAGGGAAGTCGTATGGTCAAGTGGTGTGAGAAGTTCCGTGAATGCTGGGGATATGAAGGGGGAGAATGTCAGTGCTGTCTGGATATTAATATCTGTTGTCTGTTTGTTGGTACGTGCACTGTGTTTGGTGTCGTTAGTGTCGGTCAGGCGTTTGGCATTTATCATGGTAGTCAGACTAGAGAGGCCTTCGTCCAGGGATACTTGTGTGGCGGCTGCGTTGATTCGTGTTGCTGTTACGGTGGTCATCTGCTGTAAGTCCTGGATTCCGGCCTCAATGTCGTGGAGTCTGCGTGGTGTTGTGGTTTGTGTCTCGGTGATGGCAGTGGTGATGGCAGTCAGCGCCTCCACCAATAGAGCCAATCGGGTGCTGATGTGCAAGACCCATGTTAAGGCTTAGCTGTGAGCCCATGTTGATGAGCGGGTATAGCCTGCCCAATTGAGCATTGCTTTTCCACGGGTCTGGGTAATATGCGTTTTCCATGTTAGACCCTGATCCATTTTAAGTCCTATGGCTTTACCGTGGAGGGGAAAAATGCATTACGCATTCAATCCCCAGCCGAAGTGCAATGGCTGGGAGGATATGTGGGACTCTCCGCTTCCTCATGCGGCATACCCACTAAAAAAACCCTCCACGTTATAACAGTAGTTTGTTGAGAATCTCGTGGCTTTGCGCGGTCCCGCTAATACACCCGCGTTAGTAGACGAAAGATAGGAAGCTGCCGCACGTTGTGCGGGAGCGGGTGAAAGGTTATTTCTAGGCTGACAGCCATGAAACCTGACTGCAGCCTAGGGAATAGAGGTGATATTGGAAAGGAAATAAAAGGCGGAAATTGAGGAGAGAATAGGACGTAGATCTTATGGATTATACCTGCTTCGGAATTGCTCCGCGAAGCTCCCAGTAGTCTTCCACTGCGTTGGTGGCCAAGGATCCCCGAGCCCTGCGTGCCCCTCAGCCTGGACAGGAGGAGGAGCAGTGTTTGGTTGCTGACGTTTTGATTGGAACAGCTTAGCAGAGTAAGCAGCTTGCTGCAGAAGAACCTGCCTCAGAGGCTGCATGAGGGCGTCGATCCTGGTGGACAGGTCGGCGGCTGTAGTCTGCTGGCTGGTGGCTGCTGCGGCGTTAGAAGCTTGCAATTCCTGCAGCTTTTGTGTGAGGAGGCTGCATGTCTCTTCCAGGGCAGCTAGTCGAGCGCCGACGTTCAGGATCTCGCGTCGCTGCGTCTGTTGAGAGTGCAGGTGGTGAGGCCTCGGTGGTTGATGTCTGCGGTGGAGTGGTGCGGCGGGCAGGAGGTGGTGAAGAAGTGCTGCTCCTTGGGTAAAGAGGGCACTGGGCTTGCCCAGTGAAGTGTCCTGTGCCACTACAGGTGGCACAGAATCGGCAGCAACGGCGGAGATCGTGCCCAGTGCACTCGGCGGTGGTGGTGTTGGTACCACAGTAGTGGCACCTCGGTGGCGAAGAGTAGACTTCAGCTGTGTGTCCGTAGGCACAACAGCGTCGGCAGGGCCATTAGCGTTCCTGTCGGCTAGCCTCGACGACCAGAAGTCGCCCTAATAAGGGCAACCCTGACGCCAAGGCAGCTTCCAGGTCCGCCTGGTCCTGTAACTCCAAACGAACGAGCGGCGTTGGCCCCCGTTCGCAGTATATGCGGGTGGCCCTCAAGCAAGAAGGCCACCGCGATTGCACGGTGGTGAGCAGATGCCGGGTGGAAAGGTCCCTAGGGACCCCCCGTATCACGGCACTGAACCGGGGCGGCGTCGTAGAGCTGGGCGGAGGCGTCGGTGGCGGCGGTGATGGCGGCAACTGCGGCTGCAGTAGCGGCCGGCGGCGAATCAGGGCTTGCCGCGACCGGTGGCTTCGGAGATGCTACCTCCTCGGCGGCTGCCGGGGAAGAGGCGTCGGGTGCTGCCTTAGCAGCGGCGAGTCTGCGCTGTCTCTTCTTGGCCATCTTCGAAAAAATCTCCTAGAGCTTTTTTTTTTTTTTTTTTTTTTTTTTTTTTGTTAGTGGTGGGGGAAAAGGCTACTGACGCCCTAACCCCAGGCAAGCCTGGGAGTGTGAGACTCCCCGCCCTGGACTCGAACCAGTGCGGCACTACCCACGAAAAACCCCCACCGGAAGTAGGAGGCCCATGCCTCGCTTGTGCAGTACCGCATTAAGCACCTGCGCATTTCTGGAGAAAATGGAAGCTGCGTGCCAGTGGCAGTAACAGCGAGTGAAGACTGAAGTGCCAGGGGACACACATGACTTGCGCCCTGAGTGCTCCCTGGGGGGGAGTTGGAGGTGACATAGGTTGTAATTGGAGGTGTATTTGTGTTGTATACATATCAGCCTTCTGGCCTCGTCAGGAACGGGTTACCTAAAAGAAGGTGTATAAGTTCGCCTAGTGGCTTTAACAAGTGTTTTTACTTACATGTATTCTTGAGTCATGACTTATCTTAACAGTTGGATTCTTGGTGTACTTATTTTCTAGTATTTACTTGTATAGAATGATCCGCCGAGGGCTTCATCCATGTGCCTTAATTTCTATGGTTAATTATTTTTTATGCGTGCTTATCTCTAAATAGTTGAAGTGTATTTCCGCCTGTCGGCTTCATCTTGATTATATATACATATATATATGTGTGCTTACTGCTAGTATCTTATTTGTATATACAGTGCAATTATTACCACCTGTCGGCTCTGTCAATTGTATCTCGTTAACCAGTGTGTAGCAAGGTTGTATAAAGTGCACACATGGCGGGCTGTCTGCCTTAGTGCAGGAGCGAGCCTGTGCCACTTGCGGGGGGACCCTCAACCCCCGGGGCCGCCTTGGTTGTGTAACACAAGGACTTGAGGGCAGCGAAATTTTGGTATGTGTGTGTATGTGTGTGTGAGTTCACGCGACCTGCATCATGGCTAGTGCATTAAGGTGTTTAGATACTCTTCTATGTTAATTTCTGGTTCGCCAATGCCAATAGTACGATCAAATAGTGACAGAGGGCAGAGGTGCTTGTCGTGTGCCGTATCGTATTCTCCTAGCATTCTAATGTGATCGTTGAAGTTTTTGTTCTTTTTCGCATACAGGTTGTAGCTTAGGTGCTTGATAAATTGCTCAATTGTCGGCATTTTCAGCTCTTCGTGCATTTCAAACGCGGGAGCTTCTTCGGGTAGTTTGGCAATTATTCACAGTATTCTGTTTTGCATCGTTTGGAGGCGCTTCATGTGCGTTTGTGCCGCGTATCCCCATACGGGGGCAGCGTAAGTTAATATGGGACGGCTAGTATTTAAGATGACTGAGACATGAGCACGGACTTCGTAGAAAGCTATTTATAGCAGTTATACAGCTAATATTTTGTGTTTGAGCACGCATCTGCTAGAAAATAAGACTTGGAAGACTGAAGGTAGAGGATTAGGTGTTAAGGCTCTTTAACATCGGTGTCCATGCTGAACTTAGTTGTAGGCTAGAATCGCGATTTAGATTATTTGTTTCAATGAGATGGCTAAAGCTTCTTTTCCGCTCCTTTCCCAGTAGTTCGAACACTTTGCCACTATCTTGGTGTTGGTAAAGTTATCTCTGTGGCTTTGTTATATACAGTGTTCAGCCAGTCCAGATTTTTAGGGTTGCATAAGGCGTATTGATCTTTGGTGTTCAGAAACGCGTGTGGCAATAGTGCATCCTGTTTGGCCAATGTACGCTGCGAAGATGCACTTCTTCGAAACGTTGGTGTCAAACCAAGTTTTTACCTGGTTAGAAGCCCGAGAAAATTTTGAATTAAAAAAGAAGTCTTGAAGCTCAACAGAAACCGGCATACTGTCATCAATGGCAGGAAGCGTCATAAAACTAGCAAGATCGAAGCAGGCTAATCAGAAGGCACCTTCGCCTTCCCCAACCAACCAGCATAAATACAGCGACTTCGACAGTACTCCCCATTTCTGCTCGAGATGCCGAGGAGAAAACATCACCGCAGATCCGCCGCATCTTCTACTGGCGGCTCTCCCCCGGCATTTGCCGGTAGAGAAGCCAACGGTTCGTCATCGTGATCACCATCGCCGACCAAAACCGTTGCTTTACAAGCAGCTAGCGCACTTTCTTCGCCGCGGATACAGCCGCATTCGCCGCCACCGCAGAGCTGCACGCCGCTGCCCCGGTACAGTGCCATGGTTCGGGAGACCCCTCGAGAAATCTCCATTCTGCACCTCCTCGCCGTTGCGCAGTACCGGTGACCTTGTTTGAGGGCCACTAGGAGTATCTGCGACCGAGGCCCAACATCACTGGTTAGATAGGAGCTGCAGGACCGAATAGATCTGGATGCTGCCTTGACACAAGTTATGGACACCTTGCTGCAGGAAATCCAGGGCCTACGGGAGGCCTTTCAGGACCTCCATTCGGAGTTACTGAATCTGACGGCAAAGCTGAAAGACCTGGAGGAACGGCAGCAAGATTACCTGGATGCAACAGTCCCATCTCTCCAACATCTCCAAGGATTACTAGAACAACTCCCAGACCGATATTACATCAACTCCAGCATACTAGCCAACAACCAAATCATCAGACTGATCGTCATGGGGGAGTTGAGGTCCCTCCAGGAAACGCCGGATAAACCAGTAACTTCTCCGGGGAGGTTGTCCAATCAGAGAGGTCGCCCACGTCACAACCATTAATTCTGCACAACCACACCATTAATTCCACAATTCCTCACCATGAACCCGCCGTGGAGGCAATCTGGCCCTCGATCAAGTCTGTCCCGCGGCCCTCATCTCCTTCTCCGCTGGCCGCACTTTCCGGTCCAGTCATTTTCACCTTTGAATCCGCGAATGCAATCATGCGGTACCGTCTATCCTTTTTCCTTGCAATACCGGAGGAGGTTTTTTTTTTAGTGAGTATACCGCTATTGAGTGGAGAGCTGCCTGTCCCGGCTGGGGGTGGAATGCGTTAATGAATTTTTCCCCTCCACTTGAAAAAAAAGGGACTTCAGCAGAACTTCTACGTCCAGGTGGACCGTTTCTTCTCGCATGAGCCAGCTATGCAGGCTGGCGTGCAACAAGGGGCAATCGTGCACAGCTGTTGTATATTCTTTTCATAAATGACTTTCCCGTGGACGCCAGATGTAAAGTCGCCATGTATGCTGACGGCACTGCAATCTACAACCACCATAGTAATCCTCGTTTCGGCCTCCTCAAGATGCAGCGGTACACTGACCACATCCTTTAATGGCATCATGACTGGAAGATTTAAATTAATTCAAATAAATACCAGCTCATTTGTTTCTTAAAGAAGCTGAAACTTCCGGCAATGGACCTCACGGTCGGCGGTCAAAGATTGCACTGCCGTCAGCAAGTTAAGTAGTTAGGAGTCGCGTTGGATCGATTCAATTGGAACGCTTACTTTACAAATACCGCCAACAGAGTGCGACAGCGTCTAAATATATGCGCCCCTGTATTCAGGAGTAAAGAACTTCAGACCCGCTCAAAACTTATCCTGTACAAATCCTTCATCTTATCCCTAATGCTATACGTGTGCGTGGCCTGAGTAAACACCGCCAAAACAACGCCTCAAAAATTACAAACTGTGCAGAATCTCAGCCACCGTAAAATCCTTCGTTGCCCCCTACTAACCCCCAAACCTTCAAATCCATGCAGAGATTTCCATGCCTCCCTTCACAGAGGCTATTCTAAAAAAAAAAAAAAAAAAAGAAAGGAACCTCCACGTGGGCGCGCATCAGGAGTTACTTATACATCACGCTATAATCTGTAACATAGGCGGTGGTGAACCCAAACACCACAACAATAAACTAATAAATGGTTTTAATTCGGTCCGCCGCTCACCTCTCCATGCGCCCACAACTTCATAGCCACGTGCATCTACACAGCGATCACCCAGCACAACCCAACGCAAGTGGCAGCTGACCACGCAACATCGTGGTGGAATGTGTGTATATTTTAAATATTGTAAATAGTGCGGATGTGGATGAGTCAGTGAGTGCATATGTGAGTGAGTGTGTATGTGCGTATAAGTGAGTATGTGTATTTATTGTAAACATGTATATAAAACAAAATACGAAAACTATAAGTGCGAAAACAAAAACAGTTTTCAAACCGAACTGTTCTCGGGGGTGAAAAGAGCGCAAAGAAAAGACACTTATAAAAATTCCCAAAATTATAAATAATGTTAAATTATTGCCTGAAAGCCGGGTCCCATATACCGGCACAGGATCTACAAAACATAATAAATAACCTTGAACTCCAGTAGACCACGGCAAAACATCCGCAATAACTCCTAGTTATACCGTATATGCGTTTCTTGAAGACATGGCTATCGCTAGTGGCAGTACAAAGTGACCAGTACCAGTAGGAGGATTTTTTTTCCTACAGAAAAATGCACAAGGTGTTTGATATGCAGCGCAACATTACATCAACTGAATAGGTTTAATTTAGTACGATACTGCACGGTGTGCCAGAAAAACAATATAATGAATATATTGGAGAAGTGCGCACAGAGCTGTTAAACCAACTCAAGCAAAGATCTGCAGCAAATCAGGTTAATTTTCGTTAATTGAACGGAAATAATGATACTAATAAAACAATAATGCAATAAAGATGATAATAATAACTGAACTTTACTCTATTGCTTTTGTCTAAAATAGACTTTCTTTTTTTTTTAATTTGGGAAGGTGAACGGGAAATTCCATACTGTGAGGCAGCTCTGCGTCTCAGTTATAGAATCTGTTTGGTTTGGGCACAGAAAGTGAAGAGTTTCGGTGATGTTGATATAATCAAAAAGTGTCCTATTACACCACCAAAAGAATTTAGCCCTAATTTAGTAGCAAAATATACGTATGTTTGCTTGACACCTCGAACGGACCCGAACGATTCAAGATCTTAGAATCAACTTGCTGAAGGGTGTGGCGATTTCATTGCATTTTGATTGCATCTGGATGAAAGCACTGATGTTTGTGACAAGGCGCAGCTTGCTATTTTCATCAGAGTTGTAAATAATAAACTAAAACTAACATAAGAACTTTTAGAAAGACAGAACAACAGGCGCCGACATCGTAGCATGTTTAGAGTAAAGTGTGGACGACTTCAGTCTGCCATGGGAGTTGCTGTTTTTGATTGCCATAAATGGGGCGCCTGCGATGATTTGTCCTAAAATTGGTCTGGTTGGGCGTTTGCAACAAACTCAAGGGCCACAATTCAGACATTTTATTCGCTGTATATTACACCAGGAAAAATCTTTGCACCCAAACTGTTAAATTTAAAACTGCTATGAGGGTTTGATAAAAACTGTAAACCTCATTAGGCAATATAACCTCAACCATCGCCAGCTCAAGGTTCTTCTAGGAGATATAGAATGTTACTATTTTAATGTCCCTTATCACTGTGAGGTGAAATGGTTGAAGTTGGATAAAGAACTCGACAGTTCTTTTGAACTTCGTGAGGAAATATGCTTATTTATGGGTGTGAAAGATAAGGCTATTCCTAAGTTCAAGAATTCCAAGTAGAATTGTATTCCTGAGTTTCTTGCCGATTTTACTTCGCACTTGAGTGCACTTAATGAATCTCTACAAGGGAAGCGGCAGATCATAGCTCAAATGAGGGTACAATAAAGACCTTCAAAATGAAACTTCTGTAGTGTGAACGTTAATTTAAGACTTACAATACTTCCCACTTTCCAAAGCTTGGCTCTCTTCAAGATAAAATTCCGCATGATTTTAAAGAGTACGCAGACATTCTGTTAAATTTCATGGATAATTTGAAAGATGTTTCGAGCAGACGGAAACAGGTATGGAAACAAAATTTGATTTATTTGCTACATCATTCGCAGTAAATGTTAATTTGGCTCCTACAGACCTACCGTTAGAAAGTATTGACTTACAATGTGGCAGAAAACTGAAAAGCAGTTATGATAACAAGTTTTTCCTCGTTTACGATTTCCACGCCTGCATAATCATGCGGCTAGAATCTTGTGTAGGTATGTTCAGTACTACTTATATGTGTAAGCAGCTCTTCTCCGTTTTAAAATTGAGAAAAATGCAAACATCAAAGTAACCTCTTAGATGGAAATCTTAATCCAGTGCTTAGAATCAAGACTGCACAAAACAACGCCACTAGTATTCATAGACTGGTCAACAGCAAACTAATCAACAAACAACAGAAACTTTTAATTTAAGTTGCAGAATAATTTTCTTGTATTTTATAATTTATATAAGTTACTTTTTCATATTCTTTCATCAGTTAGACCTTTAACTGCTCTAATTGTATTATTTGTCTTGGGTTTTATATTATGAAATATAAATTTGTTACTGTAGCGTTGAAGAGTTCATCAGTTAAATGCAGAAAAGCAGTTTCTGTTGTATTTTTGTTTTCTAATTAAGTCGCACATACAGTTATAAAATAATTAAATTCATCAGGTAAACAAACAGAGTGAAAGCATTCTGCTGCAAGTGTACCACAGAACTATGAGTATGTATGATAAATGTTCTGACCAATTGGATTAAATCTGACTGTAATTATATACACGCACATTGTAATGCTATAAATATAGAATATTAGTTCAGTATTCATGGATTCTCAGATTAATTTCAGTTGCTGTATGGTTAGTTATGTCATCAATAAAGCACGCCACTGACGTGCTGAGGCTCTGAGCTAGCAGCAAGGCAGAGCATGGCTCGATCGGGCAAACCCTGTCGGTGTCCGCAACAGTTTGATGTAACATCAAGTGTGGTGTACCTCTAAACTATATCCTTATTTCATACTTCTTACTTTCGCACTTTCAGGGTGACCACCTTGAATGAAACTTTGAAAAGTATGAACACTTTTCATGTTTTAATCAGACTAAAGGTGTGAATGTGTCCCTAAAATATTGGGTTATGTCAAAACAGATGTGCTGATTATTTGGTTAAATAGCATTGCTTCTGTGTATTGACACATTCCGTTTAGACAACAATGAACATAGAGTATGCCACTTACAACATTTTAAAAACCTCATATATGCTTACTGACAACTCTTTAATTACAGATTTTAGCTTTTGGCCTAATCTGCAAAAATGTTTTCACTCATGCGCATTACCATCGCATTCAAATTATGCTCTAACCGCAAGTTAAAAATTTCCACCCACAACGTACACCGTTTCAATCTATCACGTATGCATAAACCAACACTTTTTACAAATCTGTTACAGAGAGAGAGAGAGAGAGAGGGAGAGAGAGAGAGAGAATATTATCATACTTTTAAAGACTGCTTTATGGATTTAATTCTTAACGCCTTACTATCCTCAGAATTAAACCACTATTAGATTTGACTTAAAACATAATATTTCCCCAAAATGTTATTTTATAAATTGTGCCATGAAAATCAATGCTTTGCTAAGACACCGATTTCTGAAGCACATTTCTGCCGTGGCAATTCTAGGTGGAATTACAATATTATGTATTATTTGAAGAGAATTTTAATTTATATGTCATCTCGATTATTGAATGTAACAGCCTACTAAATTACTCCTGTGAGGTTTTGGCTGACAGAAGACGTTTGAGAAAGAACGTTAGTGTGCACCGGTCACACCTACTGTTAACTCTGATTATTTTTATTACTACTAATTATGTTTTTAATATATTATTTATATTTTTGCTCCGGCTAGTTGGGTTGTTCGGTCGAGAAAATATCTCTTAACAGGGCGTGAACGGTAAAAGGAACTGTTTCAGCGATAACACATTTGTAACTTTTAGTTGAGTATTTTATTTCAACTGTTACCAATAGTAATCATAATTTATATACACTTTGTAATGCTCTGCGGCCCTAGCTGAAACTATACTATATGCGTTCACTTACAAGTAAAACTTAGATTTCGCGTATCACATTTCTTACGTAAATAATATATAGGACCGCAGTACTGTGGAGCACAATTGACCGCATTTCTAAAGGACTTGCACAATAAATGAGTACGGACTGTGCTGTACAAAAATTCTTTTTTAGGGAGGGAAGGCCTTTGTTTTATTTTACTTAATTCACCCTTCCCTTACTGATCCAATTCACCCTTAATGAAAGGGTTTAATTCCCTTATTAACTTTATTACTTAACTAAACCTTTAAAAGAAAATCTTTAAACCTAAATATAAAAATAAAAATTTAAAGATAAAGGGTACATGAGAAAGAACTGAATTGTAAGTAAATGAGTACAAACTGCTTGAGAACTTGTGTCTCTGTAGAAACTATATCGAACACCCATGTTATCGCCTGTGGTGCGTTAAACACTGTAAAAAAAACGCCCTTGTTCTGCTTAAGCATAAGACTGTGCTCTAATTGGCTTGTTTTTCCCGCTCCCTGTAGCGTCTTTTTTCATGAGCCAGTAGAAACTATCCTACTATTTAACTTAGGCTGCTAGCTCCCAGTAACTTTCACAATTTCGCCACCCCTTCTAAACTTACGTTGACTTTTTATCTCAAAGACTTTGTTTTATACGTTTCACCCCAACTCCGTCGTTATTGTCCACAAAATCTTGCTAAAGGTTTCTCTTTTATGACCCCATGTACATACAGTTTCAGCTATCTCGTCTCTTTTATATTTAAGTTTATGCTAACATCCTCTAATAATATAATCTTACTTCTATATTACGTATATTTATTTACATATCTTGCTTATTAATTATTTACATTTTCTTGTATTCATTAGTACTGCCTCAAGTATCAGCTTATTTTGAACTGGTATTTCATGCCAGAACATATTTCTTGGTTTAAGGCATATTGAACTGGTATTAAAATGGCACTAGTTGTACCGCTGATAGATGACACCTAAGATTACTATGCGCCTGATTCTCACTAAATACTAGTATTTTTAGACGCATTCATGGACTATTCATGTGTGAATTCTTTCACATTATATATTTGGTCAACCTTGCACTTTTATGGTCAAGGGAGCTATCAGCTTTCTGATGGTCAAAACTGTTTTCTAGGCCTGAGTCAACCATCCACAAGCAGGGCACTTACTGAAGAGGCATTTCATGCAGCGATCCATTAAATTCCCTGTGAATTATGAACATACAAGCATTAAACAGAGGTACAATTACTGTGGTCTTATGTTGTGCATGATTCCTGATAATTTTTGCGGTGAATTATAGGTCATATCAATGGAGCATAGGTTACAATCACAAAGTCCCCAATATATCACATTTATTTATTGATAGAAAAAAGCGTCGTATTGTGAATGTGCAAAAACCGAATACAGTCAGTGAATAAAAATGAAACATTGCATTCTTTCTATCAAATGAATATGTCAACATTTTTATGTAGTTCTATTTTAAAATAATGATGATGATAATAATAATAATAATAATACTAATAATAATAATAATAATAATAATGAATCAACAAAAATAAATGTGTGATGATTGGCAGATACTATTCATAAATGCCAGATACCATGCAGCAATTTCGATCGTATAAGCTGCCAAACAGCTTTATGTAAGCAATATACAATAATCGGAGTCGAAATCTGTGGATAACAGTAAAGTTGAACTGATACTAGAAAAAGTATGATGTGGGGATAGGCTAGTGTGACCAGTTTGTTTTCAGAAAATACAAACATTAAGAAGCTATAAGTACAAACGATAAAGGACATAAGATTTAAATTTGTACATATTAATCTAGATAGTCCGCAAGTTAAATAAAAGCTTATGTTTTCAACGAAATTAAAAAAGTGTGTAAAATTTGTAAGTCGTTAATTAACCTGATCTCTGAAACTACTTCAACAAGGGATGTAAAACTTTCTATGCATATTCTACCAACTTCTGGAGTAGAATTACGAAACTATCTTCATTGCATCAGTTAAAAATACACGTAACGCACCTGTTAAAACGCCTCACAAAACAGTAAGATTTAAATGAAAATATTTCTAAATCCTGTACTAAATAAGCTATTCAAGTGAATCTGCCGCCAGTTCCTCATCAGTATATTTCAAAGGAGTGTGCAAAATTTCCGAACTATAAATTATATATATATATATATTAAGATGAGGAATGCATATGAACATTTAGCTTCGAGATATTGGCGTTTAAAGATTTCAAACAATTTTCCAGCTTACTTATGTATGTAATATAAAAACGAGATTCATTATTAGAAGATATAAGCATAAACTTAGTTATAAGAGAGGAGATAGCTGAAACTGTACATGGGCCATATAAGAGAACTCTTTCGCAAGGTTTTTGTGGAAATCGCCAAGGAGTTGGGGTGAAATGTGTAAAATAACGTCCTTGAGTTAAAAAAGACAACGTAACCTAGAGGGGGTGGTGAGATGTGAAAATTACTGAGATTTAGCAGCCTAAGTTACATAGTAGGATAGTTCCTACTGGCTCATGAAAACAGACGCTACTGGGAGCGGGAAAAACAAGCGAATTGGATCACAATTTTAATGCATATGCAGAACAAGCGTTGTCGATATATACCCTACAGAGACGGAAGTTCTGACACAGTTCATCCTAATTTACTACACAGTTTAACTCGTCTTTAGGTAGCAGAACAGTCAGTTGTTATTCACAGTACTTGGGCCCTACATATTATTTACGTGACAGGCGACATCTAAGTTTTATTTGTAAGTTAACGCATATAATACAGATTCAGCTAGGATCTCAGAGAATTATAAAGTGTATATAAGCTGCGAATATTCTTGGTAACAGTTTAAATTACTCAAACTAAAAGTTACAAAGGCGTTATCTCTGCCGTAGCTCCTTTCACGGTTCACGCTCTGTTAAGAGATTCTTGAGCGACCGGAGAACCCAACTAACCGGAGCAAATATGAATAATATATTAAACACATAATTAATCATAAAAATAATCAGCGTTAACGGGGAGTAAGTGTGACTGGCGCAGTATATGTATGTATGTAAATGAAAATGGTGTGTTATTTATGGACGCTCTTTAACTGCTGTGGTTCTCAGCGTCCCATTCTATATTGGGCGTGAAAGACCACTTAATTTTGCTCAGAGGCCTCTCTATCAGGCTTGAGGTTCTTTTACGTGCCGTAAATCTACGACACGGGACCAACGGCTTTACTTCCCTTCCGAAGGAAGCCATGCTAAGGATTTTTACGCCCGAAAAAATCCATCGTCCTCCGCCGGGTTGTATGTATGTATGTGTGTAGCCATTTTCAGTGAAAATGCGTTTATGGGAAAATACTAAATATATTAGAATCCTTACATGCAAAGTTGGTTTCTGAAGGTTGCCTTATTTGCATAAATTACGAAGGCCTGCACTATTTAAATCCCCTTTAGTAGGTTCTTAATTCATTTTTCTAGACTTCATTTTTTCAACATATCTGAATATTCAATCCTAATGTAATCTACAAAATACATACTAAACATTTGAAACTTTTACTGGCTCTTCCCAAAGCAATTCTTAATAAAATTAAGCATTATTTTATTAAAGTATTAATAGTTGAAATATAAAATAAAAAGAATGATGAAATAGTAAAAGAATTTGAACTTTTTCTCTTGCATGGATATTTTTACTTTCTCTAGCATGAAAGTACAAAGCGCATAGTGAATAGAGAAATTATTGTGTTTCACCCAAAAAGATGGTGCCAAGATTTCACAGGAAATACGTATTTTAGGGTCCTCTAAATCCAAGAAAAACACTTTTAGGAAAACGTATGTGTGAGTGTATGCATTTCTGTGGACATCTTCACTCAAAAACGAAATGTTGATTAAATACCAGACTTGGTGTTTAAGTTCAGTATCTCCAAGATGCGACGCGAATATTTTCAGGAAATTCCTCTACCCCAACTACTGTTTAATTGGAATATTTTTCGAAAAATTCTATTTTATAAGAAATGGCTGTAACAAATTTGATTAAAATCGCATGTGCTTAATATATTTTTGTGGCAAACAAAAATGCATGTGTTGAATATTCTGGAAATAGCCCCTTAAAACCTTTTCATTCTAGATGTGTTTCCTCTAGCTTTTGTAAAACTGGCAAACCGTAAGCTAGACAAAAACTTACTTCACAAAAAATGTAGATCTCATCAAAATACATACTCTATGTTATACACATTTTTGTTGTGGAGTTAACTGTTTCGAGATATTCTGTGTTTTTGGTTTCAGTTTTAAACTACTTAAACGTTTCTCAAACAGAAGGTCATACATTGTACTTTTCGTGAGTCTTTTGTTTACCTTTGCAAGCAATAAGAACCGAATTTCAATTGTTTCATATTGCGATCGGCGTTTAAAAGATTTGACAGTCGCTTTAGCCAGTGCACTTCTTTATTTCCCTTGTACTTACAAAGAAGCAAGTAACAAGACCAACTTTGTTCAGTTTTTAGCCCAATTAGCATGATGTAGATAACAGAATATTCTTTTGTAAGAGCCGCTTGCTTTCGGAACAGCTAGAGAAACTCATGTGAATGGAACACATCAGATTTTTTTCTTCCTGTATAAACAAGTTATGGAAAATCCTATGCTTTAATCTTTTCTATATGCTTCTATGACACTGTCAAAAAGTTCACTGTCATTCAAGAACTGTGAAAAGATATATTTTGAAAAATGCATGCTTTAAAACAAATATGTTATTAGTTAAAGAATGTTATATCTAATAAAATGAAATGAAATTCGGAAGAAGTGTCTTTCTACAACCTGATGCGCGTAGAAAAAATGAAGTCCAAGGGTAATACATGTGTAAAAGACCTAAATTTCACCGATCATCCCTCTTAAGGGTAACTGTTTTACTATGGTATGCATTTTATATGCTCAGAAGCGACAGTATCACCACTGGACGATGTAATTGCAGGCAATGCCTACAAGCATCACATACGTCACTAATTCCTCCCGCTTAACCGTCTTCCTCGTACACCGCAAACACTGGAATTTGGTCACTAGGAGCAGATAGGTGTAGGTGAAGTAGGTAGACAGGCTAAGTACCTAGGTATGGTAGGCAGGAAGGTAGTTAGGAGGTACGTAGGTATGGTAGGCAGGAAGGTAGGTAGGTAGGAAGGCTGGTAGGCAGACAGGCAGGGGGCGAGTGGGCAGGTAGGTGTGTATGTATGTATTATGTAGGTAGGTAGGCAGGCAGGCATGCTTACTGTTTCAAATAGCACTCAGGCAAAACAAACCTGAGCGTGTGGTGTCAGCTGCGCGCTCTGCTTCCACATTTGTGCTGGATATTCTCCTCAATAAGATAGTACTTTTGAATGCGTGGATCTACTTAGATTTACATGATAAAAAACAAAACGAATCGAAGTATGTAATGAGAAGAAAGAAATTCCATTCCACAATTTATTCACTTGTATTAAATGGATATAATGTTAATTACTGAAAGTGTCTTTAAAAATTTACAAAATTCCTTTCAATATAACTTTGAATTTAACACATATTAAATGTGTAATAACTACTAAACATGTAATTACATAATAAATGTGTAATTTGGTTCCATGCTGGATTATGTGTAAGATCATCGCGGAAAGCTGAAGATACAAAAAATAATTTAGCCTTACCGAAAGAGTATTTACCCCTAAATTATGCCCATCAAAAGTTATCCTCAGGCTGTCTATCATATACTATTTCCGCTGTCGATAAAATATGGCTTGGCCTCAGCCAGATGACATCCTGGAACTGAATTTGCTCTCAGTGTGCAAGTAAACCCGAACCTCGACCAGCAGCACAGTATGTATATTGCTATCTGGCGACACCAAACAAAGATCTTATCCCAGCAAGGAAGTAATCAAGCGGGTTACTGAATAGCAGATGCCAGCTGAAGATAGTTGTAGGAATGGCTCACAGTGTAGCGAAAATAATGGCTGCGGTTGCATGAATTTTGCTTTTTTATTCAAAACAACGCCACTCTCTTTTGCAAAAATATTAATAATATTAGGATATAAAACAACTGTAACAAAGTCATTTTATTGCTGACGGAATAACTCAAAAATCGCAAATGCTCTAACTTATAGATTAAGTATAGGCTTCGTAGGCCCAGTATAGCGAAGCTACGCATAGGCTAAATATAGGTTATTTTCATTACTATTTATTAATCCTTAATTGCCGGATAGTAATTTCTCCTACTCATCCTCGGGAACTTATTGTTCTGGTACACATGAATATATCTTTGACAAATATATAGGCAAAGCAGGGCTTATTTTAGCGAAAGTATAAATTTCAGTTGCATAGATATTGTTCTTCTTTATTTAAAACTTCAGCACATTTTATTGCAAAAATATGATAATTTTTACAACATAAAACTGCCTTAATAAGCCTAATTCTATTCTTGAGGGTATAACACGTAAATCGCCAATGCTGCAATATATAGGTGAACTACAGGTTAAGCAGATTTTAGTTTAGCAAATATATAGGCTACGCATATGCGAGTCATATGCTAAATGATGCCCACGTGGTTACATTTAAGTGCAGCCATATGGCTTTTGCTCATTTTTAGAAAAAAAAACTTTTCTTGCAAAAACGTCAATTTTTTTACCGTAACACAGCTATAAGAATACTTTTGTGTATATTGAACTTTAATTTACAGCGACGTATTTTTTAACACAGTGAAATGGTTCTAAATAAATGTGTGTAATGTGGAGTTTAAATTAATACAATTTTTCAACTCTTGCGGCAAGCAAATATTACTATCAGTCTTCTGAGGTCAAATTTGCAGCATCTCAAATTCATTTTTGCGCAATATCTTTCTCCACTGGGGCTTTCCATTGACCTTGAAAGTACTTTAGCTCTTTGTCACTTCCCGGTTATCAAGAATCTCAAATAGTTGGCCTTTTTCTCGGAATGGTTACCTTGTTTTCCAAATTTATTCCCGGTTTTGCTACACTGCCTGAACCACTTAACGAACTGCGCCGTAAAAGTACTTTTTTTTGGACTTCCCGTCAACAATCAGCTTTTGATTATGCCGATTTCTCTCAACAGTTTACTGTACAGTTCGATACTTCTTGGTCGAGAATTGCCGCAGTTATATTACAAGGTCCGGAAAATACTAGACGGCCGGTAGTCTACGTTTCACGTTGTTTGAGCTCGCCGGAGATATATTGTTCTGTTTATGAATTGGAGGCCCTGACGGTCTTGTTGCCCAGCGATAAGTTTCGTCTGTTTTTGGAACACTGACACTTCCATTTAGAATGTGATAATCAGGCCATTACGGGGGTGCTATTACATGTCTGCTGATCAGAGAAAATAGGGCAGTTAAATTCAGTTCTTTTCAACTTACCGTTCAACATATCCGTAGTTCTAATATTGGTGGCCGACTCATTGTCAAGAATATTTAATGAATCGTAACTGGTTTTAATTGACCAGGGTTTCTTGCTACAACTCGTAAATTACCAAGAGATGTTCCATTTGTGTTTTCAACACTAGCAGACCATCAAAATAACAGCGTAACTTTAGATCCTATTTACCAAAGTTGCCTTAAAAGCACAGTTCCAAAAGGATGTGTATGTCATTCTGGGGTAGTTTAAGCTAAATTGCCTCGTTCTATCCTTTTTTGGGTGTTGCTTCCCAAATCCTTGGTTCCAATGGTGTTGCGTCATTTTCATGCTACACCGGTGGGTGCCCATTTGGGCATTTACAAAACGAAATTGAGGATTTGCAAATACATATATTGTTTGGAAAATGTACGCGGACATTCTCCGTTTTGTTTGCTCGTTTGATCATTGCTTACGTTCCAAACCCGTTCAAAAATCTAGGCTGAGTTTTCTGGGTTCTAAAGTTACGATGTACCCTATGCAATGCCTGTTTATAGATTTCATTAGTCTGTTACCACGCTCTTCTAGGGGAAATACTCTTTTGGGTGATTTTATAGATGCATTGACGAAGTTTACTTGGTTGTACCCCGTCAGAACGGTTACGGCTGTTTCATGTGTCTCCCTCTTATATTCAATTTTTGGTACGTTTGGCACCTCCAAATTTTCGTCTCAGACAACGCCCCATATTTTCGAGTTAGTTTGTTTCCTTCCTTTCTGTTTGACGAGGTATTAAATTTATTCGCACCTCCCCGTGTTATCCCCAACCATCTTTGGCAGAACAGTGAATCGTAATTTAAGGTCCCTTTTGATTGCCTTTTATTCGCAGGATCATCAGCTGTGGGATTTCAATTTACCCTGCTTTCAATTCGCGCTAAATACAGTTATTCAGGAGGAGTATAAATATATTCCTTTTGCCCTTATGTTTCGTTTTTATCCGGCTTGTCTTCTTTAAAATTTTTGGCAGTTTTGGGATTTATTGCCGGAGGTTCTTCAAAATCCATGGCAAAAGGAGTTTCATTAATTGCAGCGCGACCAAGTTCAGAGAGCCCGCCGTTATAATTCGAGTCGACAGGTGGCTAAATTTCGTGTTGGAGATTTGGTTCTCTTACGAAGCCATCCTGTTAGTTACGCCACCCAGGCGTTCATGCATAAGCTGGATTCTTTGTTTTCTGTTCATTTAGTATTTTACAGGCTGTAAACCCACATTTCGTATTTGCTTCAAATTTGTCAATTTTTAAAATGGTTACAGTACGTGACTCCCAGTTGAAGGTTGTACCTCTTGGGTATTGTAAACATTGTGTTCCTTTCTCTCTCTGCGCAGGAGCTGATATATTTTTTGTTCTGTTCGAGAGACTTTGCATTTTTTGTCTCTTCTCGGCCAGCCATTCTTCATTCTTCTTTTTTTTTTTTTTTTTTTTTTTTTTTTTTTTTTTTTTTTTTTTGTAGCTTACAAGTTTCATTGCTGTTCATGTTCAGCTATTCTCTCATTTTCTTTTTGTTTCTCCTTCAAATTTCTTTTCTGGTGTGTTTTACTGTTTGTGTCTGCATGCTTTATCCTTTCCTAATTACTCTCCCGTGACTACTGACTTTCCTGACACACTTTTCTATTCACGTAGTTATGTGTGTGCTATGGGTGTAGGAGTAATATCTGATTTTAGATGTTTGCATTTCTTACTTTTGCTGTTGGTGGTACCATTTAGATATGTTGGTTAGTAAATTTAGGATTTTGGTGCGCTCACTCCGCACCATTTCCCTATATTATGGCGAAGAGGTGTTTTGTTGTAATATGCTGTACACAGTTGTTTATAATATGACATATTAATTTTTTCCTAATGCTGCTTCATATAACCTTTTCTTTGCGCCTTTCTTTGAGCAAAGGATATTTTAATATGTTTTATGCATATTTATATTTATTGCATTGTTTGTATTTTAATACTCCATTATTAAAATGTCATTTATATAGTCTATTTTATTGATTATGCTTGCTTTAGGTCCTTAGCCACATTATATAGGGCTGACATCCCTTGAGAATCACATCTATTTGCATTTTGGTCCTGCTGCTTAAATTGACTGTTTCTATTTCTCCACATTTATGTACTGTTTACATAGTTCACTAACTTGCTCTTAATAATTTGATTAGCTTTGTTGCTAAATCATTTTTTAACTTTAGAGTGAATAGTTGATGAATTTGGCCGCTCTGGTGTATACCTCAATGCCCTAGATTTCCCAATCTTGGTTTTTTGTTATGTTGTACTTTTTTGCCTCTTTATGTCCTCTGGCTTACGCTTGTTGTGATTTACTTTCATGCTTGCTCGAAGAGCGGAGACGTCTTCCAGAGGTCTAGGCAGCTTTCTTCGTTGGGAGGGGGGCGAGATATGTACAGATGTTTGTTTACCTCATTCTACAAGTTGTGCACCACTCACGGCACGCATTTATGGGATAAACAAAACTTTCTCAGCATGTTCATAGACATGTATGCAACGAATTTCAGCTGCGACCTGGTGGGAAAAATTCGAACTACTCATTCCTTCGCCCTTAGGCCGGCCAATGTGGGGAAAAATTTGGTCAGTCTAGCTGGAAATTCGCCGAGGGACAGTTCGTTTATAAGAGCACAGAGAAAATTCACTGCCTAGCCGCCAAGTGTTAGCAAAAGCGGGCTTTCTTTCGGCTTGGGCAGAATTGTGGGGTTAAATACGTATAATCGAGTAAAAATTATAATTATTATAAAAACATCGCTTTTCTATTCCGGACAATTAGGCTTTTCTTTGATTGCAAGATGCAGATTACAAATTGTTATTTCAAGGCCTGCAACTTAAAATGTAAAACTTATTCAAAGCAAAATACATTAATAATAAAATTAGCTATAACTTCAATGCCTGCTTGTTAAAAGACTGTAAGTTAATAAATAGTGAAACTCTGCCAGTATATCTTTTCAGCTTCCTGAATTTGCACTACCTGGCTCCCTCCTATATACCTATCCAATCAACCTAGGTTCCTAACTAACTAGCTACGCACCCCACTACCTCGCTACCTGATTAGCTCCCTACCACTCTACATACCTTCCAACACATTCCTACCTTCCTACCTCGCTATATATATATATATATATATATATATATATATATATACCTACGTACATTCCTACCTCCTTACCTTCCTACATACCCAACTTTCATCGTACCTACATACCCATCTACCTGCATAACTTTTTACGTACCTACATACCCAACTACATACTTACCTACCTCCATGCAGACGCCCTTACCTTTCCACCCTTCTACCTACCCAACCACTTGCCTTCCTCCTCATCTCCTTTCTTAGCTACCCCATCCCATTATATTCCTACTTGCTCACTTCCCGACTACCTACCTTCCCACTTACCTAACGACCCACCTACTCCACTGCATACTTCCCATTTAGCTACACGTCTATATATATTTCCGCCTACTTACTCAGCTTGCTACCTATCTCCCTACATACCTACCTACCCGCCTGACTATACCTATAGCTAGCCATCAATCTACGCGCCATCCTACCAGCCTACCAATTTTCCGCCTTACCTTCCTGCCTAGTCTACTACCTTCCTATCTACCTACCCGTTTAAATGCCCATTCCGTAACTCTCTACTTATTACTCTTCCAATTTAACTTCCTTTTACCAACCTTCCTACCCATCTACCTCCCTCACTTCTTACCTCGCCGTTTAACTACCCATCTCCCTTCCCGTCTACTTATCCACCCACCTATTTATCTGCCTAGCCACTCACCTACCGTCTGCCTACCAATCCACCTAGCTATTTATCCACAAATCTACCCACCTGTTTACCTGCATACATACCTACCTATCCGCATTTGCACCCACTTAGACGCTTTCCATGGCACCCTTCAATCTAAACGCCTACCTATCTGCTCACTAAACTGCCTACCTACTTATCTATCTACCTACCGAAACGCATGCCTAACTAACTACTCGCTTGCTTATCTATATATCTACATCTCTACCCACCTACCTACCTATAGCTACCCACCTATCCGCCTAACTACCCACATACATCCTCCTTCCTATCTTCCTACCCAGCCACCTGTCCGCCTACTTACCCGTGTACCTAATCGTCTATTTAACCGCTTGCATACCCACCGGCCTAACTGTATTTTTGCCCCCTGCCTGCCTACATACCTATTTGCCCAGATAGCTACATACCTCCCTACCTCACTACCTACTTAGCTCCCTAACATTCTAAGTACTTACCTACCTCCTTATACATTCCTTCCTCCCTACGTAGCTACATACCTACCTTCCTATACATTCCTACCTACCTGTCAACCTAAGCGTCCAATTTCCCGTTTGCGTACCCGTTTGCCTGACTTCCTTTCTACCTACCTACCTACCTACCTGCCTACCTACCTATCTGTCTCCCTATCTACACACCTACCTACCTCGCTACCTACTTAGCTCCGTACCTCTCTAAGTATCTATCTGCCTACTTGCATACCTTCCTACTTTACCTACCCACCTACCTACTAACGTACCCACCCATGTCCCGCTAAGAAGCTGTTTCTACTTAAGCAAGAAGAATAAAAATTCTAAAAACACGTGTTTTTTTATCTATTGAATTCATTACATTTATTAGTCCACATTAAGATTTGCTTTGTATATTGTATCTATGAAATATCTTCTTGTGGAAGAATATAAAACACTTGATATAAGTTATTTATTAAGAGTTCAGTTAGCATTTATAGCATACCGGCTTACCCCAATTTCAAAGCTATTTGAACCAACAGTGGAGCAGTCACCGGTTTAAAACTGCTTGTTTTTCTACGGTGTTTAAATGAGGTTTTCAAAGGTTTTTTCAACATTTTTAGCTCGCTCTCACAACACATACAAAAATGCTTATCTATTATCAAGATATTACATATTAGAATTTGGTGATTTATTTTATTATTTAATATTATGCTTTTCTGGGCATGTGAAATTAAATTTAACAGGTTGTTTACATAAGTACAGATTTCAACAACCATTCATACATTTAACAGGTCGTATGCATATGTTACATTTTATTTCCTATTCATAAATGTCAAATCGTATAAAATAATCAAAACATAAAAGCAATTAAACATAATTTTCCTTTTTTTTTTTTTTTTTTTTTTTGGGAACAAAACTAAATTAAGCATTTCTAACCTCTCACGAATTTTAATAAGAGTATAGTAGAGAAATTGCAAGAATTGATCATAAGGACAATGATTAATAATAATAATAATAATCTTCATCATCATCATCATCATCTTAATGATAGGCCAGAATTAGAAAAGTGCAGAATATTATGAATTTCTTTATAGCTGCTCGGTTATACCTTCGAATTTTGTTTGTTGTATTTTCGTTTAAATCCAGGCAACATATTCAAATGTTAAGCAGAGTAAATAGAAGAACATATAGTTTGTTATATAGCAAAAAGGATAGGATGTCACAGACCTTAAACAGGGAGTTTTGTCGCCACTTATCACATCTACAATTTTCGAGCCAAATTGCTCTTCTGAAATCGTAAGTCGGAAATCGGAATAATCGGTGTACCTTATGAGTTCCATTGGAACAAATTGGTGTACAAATTATGACTTAAATTTCAAAATTATAACTTCGTAGAAACATGCTTTACCGTTCTTTTACCATCATGTGCTATGTAAGGAGAATCTGAAGTTTGATATTCCTATCTAACCTTCTCTTGAGCCAAAATGGCGGCCGATTATACCCCCTTTCTATAGTGCCTTAGCACGTCACCAATGGAACCTCATTTGGTGGGGTGGCCTTTATTCCCTCTAGTCTACTTACCTTCCACCTCAACTTTCGTTGATATCTTTAGCTCCGAGCCGCTTTGAAGTTTGGCCGGAATTCCAAACATGTCAGAACTGAGAAGAAGAGAGAGGACAACACGACAATAATATTTGAAGTTAACGGAGTCTAACTTATCAGCCAGTATAAGTAGTAGCGACCACCGTGGAGTAGTTATAAACAATCTATACAGGTCGCTCGCCAGTTCTTGACAAATGCCATTTTTAAATGAGAGGGTAGATGCTAGTCACATACTCACCTTTTCTGGAGCAGTGGTACACAGAAGCAGGAACGACAGTTACATGCTTTGTATGTTATTCTTATGTTTCTGCGCTGCAGTAGCACAGGCACTACAAAGCAAATATCACAATTCCTATTGTGTCACATGTATTCACTCTCAACCTCGGTAATTGCTTATTCTGCATTTTACGTCTAATTTTCTTGTATTTCTTCTATTCCCGATACTTCTCCCTCATCTTCTTCTTCTTCTGAATGGCTATGCTTTTCATTAATAACTAAGCATCTCTAGTTAAAACGTTGGCAATGGCATAAACCCGTAACGCATATCACCTTGCAGTCAGCTGCACACTGCAATCTCGAAACGTGATCATAACGAAGCAAAGCTGTTTATTATTGTAACATAAACTATTTGCTGACCTGTTTTTCAAGGGTAGGCTAGCTCACGGTATCTTCGCTTATGGTCATTCGTCTAGAAGGAAGGAGCAGCCTGTACAAAATAGCGGGCTCCCTACTTCTATTGCTAGGAACAATCGATCTGTGTCACAGGCAGCTCTATGAAGAAGCTAGACGCTAGATTTTAGAATCCTGTATTTGCTGACTCAAGAATTCGGGATATAAACAGCAAACATGAATGCATAGAAAGCTCTGTACCACCCATAGATAAGTGTCTAATTACGAGAAGAAGAAACAAACAGGGTGAATGATCACGTTGAAGCAATCCAAATGGTGTGTTGTTTCCTGTGTATACATTGAATGTATTAGGCCATGCAATAGGCAAAATGGTATCCAAATCGCTTCTAAAATACAACCCAGAACCATGTGATTTACAAAACAAGAAAAAAAAACAGATTTCAATTGGATGTTTTTTTTTTTTTGTTTTTTTTTAAACTAGTTTCGCCACTAGCAACTAAAAGATGAGTTTCCCAGCTGGATAGTCATTTAAAAAGACTACATTAAATTGTAAAACAACTAATTTGAATACACTGTGTCTTACGCAGGGAGGTATCGTCAGACTGGGCTGACAACGTGCAGCCCAATCCGCAATAACACAGCGCAGCAAGGATTTGATCTGACAGCTAGCATGCCAAATCCAGAGGTCGCAGGTTCGATTCCTGGCTGAAGAATAGAATTTCGACTTCGGCGAAGATTATTCTTCATTCTTCCTAGAGTCTAGAAGTACTGTCCACCCAACACAAGAAGGCAAAGTAGAGGAATGCGTAACATAAGCACTTATGTAAACATTTTTGCTGTTTATGCTCGACTTCTGGATATGATAAGGACGTTAGGTTCGTCTAAAATATACAGTGTTGTCACATAACTCACACTTAGCTAGAAGTCCAGTTGTCGTGCAAGATCCGAGTCGGAGAAGGCCTCATCTTCGCTGCTGTTTCTGCTGCTCTCTGCATTTAAATATTTAAATATTAAACCAAGAATAAAAGTAACAAAATATTACATAACTGTAGTACTATATTCCGTAGCGCGTGTTAGCAGCGAGAACCAAATAATGCATAATACATCACTGCAGTTACTGAAACGAGCATTAGATCTGGCAGCAGTAGATTGGTTCATATACACATGCAATAAACGTAAACAAATCCACTAGTACGTGACCAGATAACATTTCAAGCCCCCCCTCGCTCGCTCGCCCCTCAAGCCTTCTTGTGTTGGGTGGACAGTACGTGTGGCAATGTGCAGCTTTAATATTTATGGATAAAACCCAAAGTAAACGAAGAGAAAGGTTAACAAAACAGTAAACGGGTGAACATTATAGTCGATGGGTAATTTTTCCAAATACAAAGCCACCAATATGACCTAGATTTTAAAGGAGGCTATAAATGACGAAACAAAAAAATCAGTAAGTGATCCGTTCTGCTATAGCCATTAGAATTGACAACGGATGTCTTAAAAGCAGGATGTATTGCTATAAAAGATGAATCAAGGCAACAATGTTGAACGTTCTAGAATACTTAAACATTACCATCTCTGCCTCATTATTTTCTAAAAACTGATATGTTGTATTGACATATTTTGTACAGAAATGTATATTTAATATATGCAAGAAAAATCTTATGTGTCATGTTCATATGATTTTCTCCACTTATTCTACATCAAACCTTTCTTATAAAGGATTCTTCTTTTAAGTACTCAATACTAATTGAGATAAATATTAGCTATGATTTTATTACAAATTTTCTTGTAGATACAATGTGATTAACTTTTAATCATTTTTCGTAAAAATCTTTCTTTTTCTAAAACTATTACTGAGGTTAAAATAATGTTGTCACCTATAGTATTACAAGAGACACTTCGGCATATTCCTGGAAATTTTAGCCGTGTGAAACAAAAACTGAGACGCGTGAAACATTTTCAGAACGAGAGTGTAATTTTGAGAAAAACGCAGCTTTATAAAATAGTGTGCTAGAAAATGTGAATATTGAACAATCTTTAAATGACTGTAGAGCTCTAAGCAAGAGAAAGGCAGCTAAATGTTGATTCTTCATAGATATCCAAAGTTTCCCACAACCGTTTACTATAAAAACCAGTGTTCTATTTTTTGACCGACTATAGTAAAAATTTCAGTGCAGTCCGCCTTAAATGGATAATGATGGCATGGTGAACAACATGGTGAGGTTGCTTTACTTTCCAGTACACAAACTCTCTTATTAACCTTTTCATATGAGTATGTGAACGTTTTTATAAATACATGTTTTTATTTTATAGGAAACAGATTTATCTTTACATTCTGTAGTTCATTGGCAATAATAAAGTTTATTTAATTGCTGTAAAGTTATAATTATTCTGTGTGGGTTGTAAATAAAAACGATCACTGACATATAGAAACAATGGCAGAAATATCTACTGATGTTCTTCCTTCTAATGCAAACTACATCATCTACATTTATGAAAAGAGGTATATGAAAGGAATAAGTGCCACAGAGCTGATGATTACTCTTATTAAATCTAGCTGAAGTGAATATCAAAGTATTTATTATTTTATTACCAAATAATTTTTGCTTTAACACAATGGAAACATTTACAAATCGTCATCTAACATTATAGTTGATATAGGTAATTATTCTCTATTCCATAACTAATACTATTATTTTATACCTGAAATTGTATCGTGCTTAGGCATTAAAACTGTACAATGGTACATATTGATATATGACTATGATTATAAAAGGACATTATCTGAAATTCTTCTAGTTTTCTAAAACAGCAGAAAATATGTTTGATGTAAATTAACCCTCTGATATTGCTTGAGTTTAGTGCCTAACCAAAACTAGAAAAGGATTGACTCATGAAATATGGACCGAATTACTCATGTGTAAGGGAACATGGAACCTATTATGTTAGAAGATACAATAAATTAAATTTGACTACAAAGAAACAACGTAAAGCGCAGAGAAAATACCTCCTTGTAGACAGATTAAATGAAGTGCAGGGACAGCTTTATGCGTGCTTAATGTTCAATGAATATTTCATTCATAAGTTCCACCATCTGTTGTGTTGAATGGCTCTAAGACGTGGCTTTTTTATATTTTGTTGATTTTGTGTAGATATAGCAATTATTATTATTATTATTATTATGATTATTATTATTATTACGCTGATAGTAAGATTTTAAACTATGTATGTTGAAAACATGTGTAATGAAAGAACTAAACAACAAACGGGCACAACGACAGTTAAATAGAATTCCAACACAATATTATTGCAGTTTGTGGGCTGGCTTCCACATGTATGCAAATGCAGGTTTCCGCAAAGTCAAGCTCAATCTCCAATTGTGTTCGACTTACAGGGTCTGGTGTATGCTGTCTACAAAAGACAACATACTACGAAAAATGGGAAGTTGTTGGTTACCTGCGAGTCATTGCAAAGTCCAGTAATAGTTAAAAAATATATTTCCTTTCGTGCTAGCTTTAATGCTTACAATTTTCTAGCACGTTGGATATTCGCAGTAGATATACTCGTATATCCTCTCTTTCAATTGTCAATCCCCTTATAGTTCGTATCATACACTGGTTCCAGGTGTTCAGTGTTCAGAGAAACCAGATATATATAAAATAAGTGTCAATATTTTGATAAAATTTAAGTTGCTATTTGGGATCACGGTCGTCTCCTTAGCGCGGTGGTAGCGCAGCTGCTTACCAAGCGGGAGACCTGGGTTCGATCCCCAGTACAGGCGTGGGGATTTTTCCCCCGCTGGGAGACCTGGCCCGGGGTGCACTCAGCCGCGTAAGGTCACTGGGGGGCCAATTGAGGAGCTACTTGATGGAGAAGTAGCGGCTCCAGTGAGGACCGCATTAACCGGCCGGGAGGGACTCGAGGCGCTGACCACGTCTCACCCTCCAATACTGCACCCCATCCATGACGTCTGTAGTGGACCGAGATGGGGGACGCAGCGGCCGGGCGGTAGGCCAAGATTCCCCGTGAGAAGTCGTGCCAAGGAGTTATTTGGGAACACATTTTAGTGAGGTTTGTTTTTTCCCTTTCTTTTAATAAAACTTCATACGAGAAAGCAAGGAATTACCTAAATGCATTATCTAATTTTACACAATTGCTAAAAGACTCTTGACAAATTAAACTTTTTATACAATACAGCACTATCAATTAGTGCAATGAAAAATGAATTTCAGAAGTGACAATTTAAGTTTTGCCTGGAATTCGGTCACCTTACTCTCCCTGAGGGAGAACGAAGATGAGAACGAATGTAGCCAGTTCTATAGTCCACAATGTCACGGCGTTGGCTTCCTTGAGTTCCATGTCGATGGCGTCTGCTCCATCTGTAAAATAAATTAAGCAACAGTTAGTTACACTAACAAATATTTTATCATAAAAATATACAGGTGGGAGGTGAATAATGCAAATAATTGATATTTAGTGGAAAACAATGAGTATAACATAAATATTTTGTCCGTTTTGTCGCAAATAAAACACAAAGTTTAGGGTCGAAAATGTGTTTTGAACGGCCCTGCGTTTTGTATCTCCTGTAATGCCATCTATCACGCAACACACAACGGCTAGCTCCTGTGCTTAGTATAGCAGGTACATTGCCGACCTGTATTCAAGTGACTCACTGTGAGGAAACGAGAGACCAATTCAGTCGCAAACTTTCACTCGCACAATGAATGGTTTTACATATGCTGCATTAGCAGATATTCATTTGATTTACGCCACAGCTGGGGAATCTGTCAATCCTGCGAGGGACTGTTTCATCAGCAATTTTCAAATCTTTTTTCCAAGAGACGAACATTAATGCAAGCCATCGAAGAATCTGTGACATAGACTCTCTTAGTTCCCGATTTTAAGGGTTTTTAAGTGTTCAGATTTAATATTTTTATTTCTCCACTTTGTAGGAGCAATCAGTATGATTTTGTCATTTAAAGAATAGAACTGCAAATGCTTACATGTTGTAGTGAATAATGTAGTTGTTGAATAAAGCCAAATTTAAATAAAGCAAAATAATGCATTTCTATGCGATATTTTAAGTTGAACCCTGAAAAAATTATGAATCATAATCAGGTAATATTGTATTTAAAAAAAACCGTATGGTTAGGTAGGTTGAAGTTGCAGTGCGATCGACATTTTTGCCTCACATCACACCACCTAAAGTCGGGCAGGGCAGAGGAGGTTCAACTGTGTGACTTGTTACGTAAACAGTCACCGAGCGTCTGAGATGGGGAATAATAGCCATCCTCAAACATCGTCAAAATCTCCTTATGAACTTAACCATAGAAAATAGCGAAACAAGTTGTAAATATTGGATCATCGCATCGTGCTCTATGTATGATACAAATATTTGCAGTTATTTACCTCCCGTTCTATATATTAGTTCTAACAGGTCTCTCTTCCCCCCCCTCACTCTCTCTCTCTCTCTCTCTCTCTCTCTCTCTCTCTCTCTCTCTCTTGTATGGTCAGAATGAAAGTGTCATTTATTTTTAGGCATAATATTATATGAATTAAAACGCAGTATTTTGTTTTATTTTTCTTGTGATTAAAGCACATTTACCTGAAGAGCAAGAGAGTGTAGGCACTTACAGGTTTCACTTTTATCAGCTTATATAATTTTAAACAAATTATCAAGGTTATTGGAAGGAAGTGACCTAATCTGCACCACTCATGTTTTAAAACCAGTCGCCATTAAATAAATAAACATACCGTTAACTTTATTTATATAACCAGACTTCAATAACTTCATAAAAACAACTGCTAACTACTGCTTCAGGCCAGTACCACTCAAAGCTTTACAACTTCCGTAGAGACCAGTAGGGCGCAAACCAAAGGCAAAATGACGAGGAATAAACAAAAGCAGAAGCAATCCAGAACGTTTTATATGTTTTTGAATAAGCTATCAGCTGTTATACAAGCGAGCGTTAGTGGGTTGGTCAGTGAGTGAGTAAATGAATGAGTCACTCATTGAGTTCACCAATGAGTTAATGGGTCTGCGAGGCCTTTCAAGTGTGACGGAAAGTGCTGTCCTGCGAGATGAGTCTGTGCAGTGTGTGCTCCTACCACGACATATTTACTGGTGCGGTTTTGTGTTCGATTCGGGCAGAAGAGCAGTAGTATACTTGCGTATTTCATTACCAGCGACATCGTGGAAGAAAGTGAAATGATAGTGTTAAACAAAGGAATGAGAGTGAAATGTTGAACTAGATCACATTAAGACAGAGGGGACAAAATGTGAGCTATTATGGAATCGTTAGGAATTCGTCCTTGCTAATACACATCGTCATCCGGATATGGTCGCTCTTAGGGACTCCCCTCATCCTTTCCTACTAGGGACCACGTTAAAAGCAAAATGCTGCTCCAGGTGTAGGTGTATCTATTCCTACTCTTACTACCCGAAAGTTCTTTGAGCCGTCATTGAAAACAAAATGACAGTTTTAAAACTGGTATTTAACTTTTAATAAAGGCTGAACAAATAACGCCCTGAAGGTGGACTTCAAACCTAGATCAAAGTGAGTCTACCCTCTGGTACATAGTGCCGGTAATGTGACTTATAAGAGCCAAAGGAGCAAACGAAAATTCATGAGAGAGAAATCAAGGAACTTGTTGCATTAAATCGTTAGAAGAATATTATAAAACAAAGTTTAGGAAGGGTAGAGAATCATAATTCATAGTTATAAAAGAGAATATCACCCTGATAAGATAGCGGAGGTTTACCAATTTTTACACAGATACACACCACACACACACACACACACACACACACACACACACACACACAAACATACACATGTCCGCGCGCTGACAACTGGATACGTCTATACTCAGCTGATACCACCATGATGATTTGCTGCCGCGCCGTGGCTGAATAGTTAGACCCCTCACCTAGACGGCCCGGGTTCGATCCCAAGAGACCGCATATGAGATATGTGGTGAACAAAGCGGCGCAGGGCGGGTTTTCTCTGGGTTTTCTGGTTTCCCCCGCCATGCTTCCACCTGTATCATCAGTGTCATCGCCTGCGCTGCCACAAGTAGTAACAATGAGCATTAAACACTATAAAAATGATGACTTCCATCTAGTAGACTTAAATAAGTCACACCGAGGAACATACAATGCATCCTTCAGCTAGTTTCGATTTGATTAGTGAGCAAAGATGCTTAAAAATACACTCGCATATTAAATATTTAAAACGCCTAAAAAATTAAGAGGATACGCTGAGCTTCAACATAACTTAACTCCATGGTACGACAGCTCACGCGGAACCTTGGCCTACCGACCGGCCGCTCTGTCCCCCATCTCGGTCCACTACAGACGTCATGGATGGGGTGCACTATTGGAGGGTGAGACGTGGTCAGCGCCTCGAGCCCCCTCCCGGCCAGTTAATGCTGTCCTCATGACCTGGAGCCGCTACTTCTTCATCAAATAACTCCTCAATTGGCCCCCCTGGGACCTTACGAGGCTGAGTGCACCGCGGGTCAGGTCTCCCTGGGGATTGAACCCATGTCTCCCGCTTGTTAAGCAGCTGCGCTACCACAGTGCTAAGGAATAACATAGAATACAAAGATATCGGCTAAGCTCTCTGTCCAATATCAATCCTAAGAATGCCACCTCATCTGCAAAAGAAAACTGCCCGAGAGTCAGACAAGATTAAGAGAATGTGTTCTGATGTCAGAATTTTACGCAGATAGTTTTCTCAGTGGGGCAGTCAAAGCGGATTTGCTACTCCGCGTGTAGATGTAGACAAGTCACTGTTGATTTCGGCCGAGAACTACTAAATAGCGAAATAATGTACTAACTTTTAAGAAAAAACACCAGGTTGAACACACTACACAACAGGATTGATGACAATAACCAAATTGTGATTGATGTATTGAAAACTCTGAGCCTCCTTTTTGTGGGCAAAAACAGGAATATAACCGATTTCACTCGTATCTGAGATAATCTATCTTCCATGAGCTCCTTCAGAAAGAATAGAAGAAAACCAAAAATGCTCTATTTATGGAGTTTAGGGAGATTACCTGCTCTCAAGGAAGCGTCACAAACGCTCAAATTGTATTTTTTAAAAAATGTGTCCCTGTTGCATGTGGATAACGAAACTGAGGGCTCGTTGCAAAAACAAAGCGCTGTTTATGGGCTTAATCACTATTTAATTAAACATTGCCTAAACGCTGTCTAAATTTGCATTGCTAAAATCATGTCTAAACGGTGTTTACAAAGCAGAGTTTAAAGCGCCATCTGCCCCGTAAGTGTACGCGGCAACATCCCATTCTGTGATCTTCATATTTAGATACTACACGTCGTAGCTGTTCCCGGAAATAGTGGAGAAGAGTTTTAAGAATCTCGATAGTCTTTTTCTAGCAGTTTCGCAGAGAGCAAAATTCCGAGCGAATAGATAACTTTAGAGCTACTGAAGCAGAAACTTTAATCTACTTTGAGATATAATGGTATTATTATCTAAGCCACTGTTCTCTTTAAAAATGAGTACCTAAAATTTTAAAACATTAGAACTAAAATGTATAACTTACAGCTGACAAAACATAAAGTTGGCTGCCGTAATAAATTGCAATATGTACAACAACAAAAAATCCAAAATACTGTAGCAGTTGGTTTATTGAATCTGAAATATGCGATATGTTTGTTTATGTGGTGTCAAAATACAAATGCACAAAAATCAGGACTTGGTAGTAAGCACATCCACTGCTCAATGCCTTTTCAGCATTGTCTCTGTTGATCCGCAAACCAACTTAAGCCGCCATAGACCAAAGGGTTCACGGATTTTTAAAGTGAAGAGCAACTAAGAATGAAATTACATTGAAGTTAATGTTCCAATATTGTATCAGAACAGTTATCAAGATTTGGTCAGTATGTTATAAAACCTATATTCAAATTGCACATTAATTATTTCTGTGAAGAGTTTATGTGGATTAGTTAATCCCTCTTGGTTCGAAATGTAACTTCTTTTGTAACTTAAGCATTTGATTCATTGTTCTTTATCATGGACTTAGCTGTACACACTTAAACGCTGGGTATCAAATGTGATATTAAAGTTTTTTTTTGTGTCAGAATATTTCCAGTACCTCTTGGTAATTTATTCGATTTGTATAGGTCTTATATTTTATGAATATCCCTAAGAAATATTGTTGTAGCTCATTACACAGGATATATAAGATATATAATCTCTCTCGTCGTTAGACCCAGACCGAATGAATGAGATGTGTGTGCAATAATACTTGCTTGCATTATCTCACCTACATACATCAATACATCCTTTTAAACATCACTAGCTCATACGGCAGAGTAGATTAATAAATTGTACTTTCCATATTAGATGTACTTTTAATGAATGACATCTTATTAAAGTTAGGCTAGATAGCCTCTGATTTATTGCACAGAAAATGCTTGAGCACATATTTTATATTGAAACACTATATCTATAATAAATTAGCTGGTATGCGTTAACCCGGGAGGAGGGGTACTACAATGACTTTCAAATGGGATGAGGGTTGTCCTTGAGTGCCACCAGGCCGGCAGCCATTCGGAGTGATACTGTGCTGACATATTGCTTTCCCACTTAACTAGGGAGTATCGCGCTAAGTGATTCCGTCTCTCATAAATACTACTTGCGCTTAGACAAAATATTCAAATGTAAAAAGTAATTCACGAGGAACAGAGAGAGAGAAATATTTGTAGCAGAACCGTAAATACCACAGGTTTTAGCTTTTAGTTTTCATAATACACATGAATAAACATACCCATGTATTACATCATAATCAGATTCTCATAAGCACTGTAATAACCATTACTATTTGTATGTATATAATGTATATATGTTCTACTATATATGTACATACATGCGTAATTACACAGAAATGGAATGTAAACTATTGACATGACAATACAAAAAGAACTGTTACATTTATTACGCTTAGCAAGCTGTTAAGGTCGAGAGACCGAGAGCGAACACACTCTTGTTAGCTGCAGAATGCTGCGTCAACTTTCGCATGCTTATGTGTCGAAATCAGGGCTCGTGTTTGTTTAACCCTGATCCCTACAGAACTCAAGTCAGTTTTCAGTTGCTATGTAATCAGACTAAAGCAAGTACAATGGCTTTTAGTGGTGAATTTAGTGGCGAATCTAAGAGGCAGATATTGCGTAGCCAGGCTCGAAACATTATTTGTTGGGTCTATACTTTTTTTAAAAAATGCAGCAATGAGGAAGACAGAAGTCGACTCGATTTCAAAAATGCCCAGCAGCTTAATGCTAAAGCGTTTGGTGTAGCTAAAGCAAGTGTGTCTCGCATTTGCAGAGAGGCAAGAAAATCTGAACCCAGTAGTGCTCCAGTGTTTGTGTCCCCTAGAAAAAAACATTGGACCTCCGAAGAGGGTTACACATTTAAGTGACTTTGACAAGGACGTTGTACGTAAAACTGTGTTCAAGTTTTATGACCAAGGGCAGTTTCCAACAAAACAAAAAATAACTTGCGCTCTTAGAACTAAAATAACGTACACTGGTTCATATTCATCTACTTACAGCATTTTGAGAGGATTAGGGCTCAGGTACAGAAAGACAAATGATGGGCGTCAATTCTTAATGGAGAGGAGTGGCATTGCTGCAGCAAGGATAAAATTCGTATGCAAAATGCACGAAATTAGAAATCCTGCTGATACGAGACCTATATTTTACTTAGACAAGACTTGGGTATATAAAAACCACATTCAAAATTCAATTTGACAAGACTCCTCAAAAAAGGGTGGTTTAAAGGTACCTGTTGGAAACGGCTGTCGGCTCATCATTTGTCATGTAGGATCTACTCAGATAGAATTCCTACTTTAAAGCAAATGGGTTTTTCTGTCCAAAACCACCTCAGACTGTAACAAAGAGATGACAGCTGATACATTTAAAGAATGGTTTCTGAACAGATACTTAAATTATTTAGAAGAAGGAAGCATAATCATAATGGGTAATGCACCACATCATTCGGTTACTGAAAACAAACTTCCGAATACGGCCAGCAGAAAGAACCAAATTGTTGGATGGTTGCAAAAAAAAAAAAAAAAAAAAAAAAAAAAGAGTTTTCGACAACAGATGCTCAAACTGAGTTCTTTCTACCAGTACTTCCGTTTAAAACAGGAAAAACTATATCAGCTGGATCAACTTGCAACCGAAATAGAACACGAGGTAATCCGTCTCCCTCCTTACCACTGCCAATATAATCCATTTGAGTTAGTGTGGACTCAAATAAAACGAGGGGGTTGCAAACAGAAATAACAGTTTTAAATTTACTGACATTGAACGACTTACACACGAAGAAATTGAAAAGGTAACACAGCAAGACTGGGAATCCTGCGTGCGACATACAGAAAAACTACAAGAAGATGACTTTTGGAAAGAAATAGTTCGTGATGAAATTTTGGAACTTGTCAGCTTTCCTTAGAATGTCTCGTGTGTTTCAGTGATGTAACACTAGTCTTCTGAAGCTTGGGGAGACTGCTAGTGACATATTTCTTTCCTAGGAGTGTCTCGTGTGTTTCAATGTTTTAGCACCAATCTTCTGAAGTTTGCAGAGACTGCTAGTGACACACTTCTTTCCTGGGAATGTCGCGTGTGTTTCAGTGATGTAGAAGCAGTCTTCTGAAGCTTGGGGAGATAGCTAGTGACACACTTCTTCCCTAGGAGTGTCTCGTGTGTTTCAGTGATGTAGAAGCAGTCTTCTGAAGCTTGGGGAGATAGCTAGTGACACACTTCTTCCCTAGGAGTGTCTCGTGTGTTTCAGTGTTTTAGCATCAGTCTCCTGAAGCTTGGGGCACTCCTAGTGACACCTTCGTTCCTGGGAGTGTCTCGTGTGCTTCAGTGTTGCAACACCAACATCCTGAAGCTTGGGGAGACTGCTAGTGAAACACTTCTTTCCTGGGAGTGCCTCGTGTCTTTCAGTGTTGTAGCACCACCCTCCTAAAGCTTGGGGAGACTGCTATGGGCACAATTCGTTCCTGGTCAGGTCTCGTGTGTTTCAGTGTTGTAGCACCAGTGTCCTGAAGCATGGAGAGGCTCCTAGTGACACACTTATTTACTGGGAATCTCTCGTGTGTTTCAGTGTTGTAGCACCACCCTCCTAAAGCTTGGGGAGACTGCTATGGGCACAATTCGTTCCTGGTCAGGTCTCGTGTGTTTCAGTGTTGTAGCACAAGTGTCCTGAAGCATGGAGAGGCTCCTAGTGACACACTTATTTCCTGGGAATCTCTCGTGTGTTTCAGTGTTGTAGCATCAGTCTCCTGAAACTTGGGGAGACTGCTAGTGTATTAGAGTAAACATGGCTGTGACAAATCACTTACCTTAGATCAAATGTTGATATTCTTCAACAAAATACACAGCCACTCGTAACAAGCCGCAGCTCAACTAACTCGATAATGGGGAAGCAGTGTGGAGCTGGCTAGTTAGAGTGCAGCACTAGCAAGGAAAATACAGAGTAAAGTGCCACTTTACTGATACTAAAGACGTGGTGAACATTGCATTTAATGACGACACCGAAGTCAACTGTTACAGCGGGCCACTGCTCATTCTCAGCTGTAGTGTACCCTGAAGTATGAATTCATATTATTAAAAGAAAGATGGTGTCAACTGAGATGCAACCTGATAAAAATTAACAATCCGATTCCACATATTCTGTTTTAGCTTTATTGTATTTATTTCTTTTGAGGAGGACATACTATACCTTCCAAACTATAGAGTAATAATTTCTCATGTTTAATGTAATGAGTATAAGACATCTTTGAAATAATCCACTCTGGTGATATTCAAGGGTGGGGCCACTCGCACCTGATTCCTTGCAAATGAGAAAATAAACTCTGTATGCATTCAGTTACTAAAGGGTTTTGTAAGAATTCCAATCTTGACAAGAAATGTAGAATATAGGAAAATTAAGGTGTGCAGGATACTACAAAAGCAACTGTAAGATATTGATTAGTGTAACCACCGTGTTACATAGACACTGGAATCAACGCTATTTTTTTAAAAAAAATATCGTGTCATTTGCATTAAATAGGTAAGTAAATAAATGTGATTAAATATATTTCTCTTAATATAGTAAACTAATATGTTGCATTATAAGCTTGTCTCATATCCACATAAAATGCATAGTAACTACTGGCCATAAAAAGTATATTATTTCATGTGTATTACACATGGGCCGTCTCTGCAGAAAAATTGCAGATCTGCGCTATTTATAGCGTTTAACGCCCGCTTTTACTGCATAGGCACCACAAGCGAACCGTATGGAAACATATTTCACTCTGGAAAGTTTAGAACTGATTAAACCAAACCTAAAACTGGAGATGTTGGAGAAATTGGGAAGACATGTCATACAGCGCCCTAACTAATAATGGGATATGGTCTTGTCGGTTTGAGATAAAATCTTATCTTTTAAGTCTTTTAAGATGAAATTTCAGAAAATAAACTGTAAAAAAATAAATATAGAGTTTTCCAGCTAACTTGCCATACTATACCAAATATTTTCTTACACCCGCTGTGTAATGCTTGATTGGAAACCTGGTGGAAGGTCAACTGAACAGCTACCGACTTTGAAAAGCCAGGAATGTGCAATAGGAAGGATTTCAAACTGCAAAACTTTAAAGTTCCAACTGCATCTAATTTTACAGTTCTTCACTCTACCTATAAATTCTATGAAAATCTAAATGGAACACTTTGGCTGGTTCTGGTATAATGCGTTATTTGTTTGCAGGAAACACGAATTTCTCATACACTCACGCCCATCTTAAAGTTATGCCTCATTACTTCTCTGTTAATCCTTTTAATAGAAAGAAATATTCACGTATTTCTATATTATCGGTCGTAAAATATGATGTGCTGAAAATTTCTATCGCTCTTTATTTTAAGAGAATTCAACATTTGTTTTAAGAAATTATTCGGACCATATAAATTATTCGGAGATATGCAATATTTAAATATTAATGAATCCAACATAACGGAGAAATACCGGTGTGAAACAGGGAAACGGATAAAGAATCAGTAATCTCACAAGTAAGAAAACAGCCATAACTGCAATGCATCATCTTCCAAACAACACCTTAACTTTAGACTTCATTACGAAGTATGGCGGAAAGAAGTAAATTAGACTACGAAACATATAATTTCATAACATTCTGAAAAAAGAGAATGTGTACATGTTTGAACCACGGAGAGACAAACGCAACGCATGCACACATTTAAACGATAGGCATATTTCCCAAGAGGGGTATAAGCCTGCACGCATACAAAAATGGGGACGCTTATGTGCCACCAAATCCCTCACTGTTTTCTAGGCCTTTGATAAAAATGTGTTGGTTCAGTTGAAGTTGCTATGTTCCAAGTTACTAGTATAGTAGGTTACTGCTAAGAACGTCTCTAAGTCCATAACAGCTTGTTCAAACAATAAGGATGCGTTTACTTAGGACAGAAAGACGGAAGAAGAATAACTTTAAACTACATTATTTTCTGGCTGATCCATTTAATTTAGAGTAATACCTAGAACATACAAAAATAATTGCTAATGGATATATCTAAAATAATATTAAAACCTTCACCAATACTTTTTGTTCACTATCAATAAGCTTATAATGGTGAAATTCAGCAACTGATTTTGAAAAAGGGTTAAAAATGAGGGTAACGGGCATTACAGCCTTTGCACATAAATCCTATATATACACCAAGTGATCACATCAACAGAATGGACAAATGAAACAGAAACACCATATAGCATAAAATGCATCGATGACAACCTTTTCAAAAACATGAAGGATATCTTTCAATTTACTACACGAATAAAAGACCAGAAACAATTGGGCTATCAGCAGTTGTTAATAAGTGGGTATCTCTGTACAAAAACGCCTTTATTTATTTATAACGCCTCGGATATATTGTTGAAATTCTATTCATAAAGGAGGCAGCAGGCAGTATTTGGTTGCAAAACTTGAGAACCTTCATAATGAATCACCGAGGATTTTCAAAGACAAAATATTATATATGAATAATTATGAGAGATAAAGATATACATATATTCTAAGGGATTATTGTGAATTTGAATGAGGGTTTAGAATTTGGGTATTTCTTTTTGTAGAGGGGTAAATGAGCCAAATACTGTATTTTATTGTTGAATACCAAAAGCTCAATTAACTATCAAAACACTATCTCGAAAGAAAGAAAAAATAAAGAAAGAGAGGGAGCGATAGAGAGAGAAAAAAGAAAGAAAGAAAGTGGAACTGATATCCTTGTTTGCACAAATACTTCTGCATATTTTTTAAAACTAAGGTTATGTATAGAGCTTTTTGCCAAAAAATATAATGAAGAATGCTGTAATTAAATGTTTTCCTTCTGGAATGTACAGTTTGAATGTAAAATATTGAAGTGAAGTAGTGATTTAGCTTTGCAATTTAATATATGCAATAATCTGTTGTTAATAAAATATATTCCCTAAATATAGTGATAAAATGACTAGGTTGTAGATATTTCAATGGAAACTAACGTAACTAAGAAGGAGAGTCGGAGAATCACAGTTAAGGAATTCATTCGCATATAATGCAGCTTAAATAGTCTGCATTAACTGCTTCTGCCATTTCTTTCATCTAATCTACTTAATAGTTTGGGTAACTCTGTATAAGAAACGAAAACAATGTGTGAAAAATGCATGCTTCAGCTGGTCCCAACAACCAACCAAGAAACAATTTAATAATATGATCAATATAATACTTAGATATGCTTCAATTGAAAGTTTAATTCATTATTAAATATTAACATAATGTTGGAGATAAATTTCCGCTAACAGCAATAAAAACCAGATACTTGCATGGTAGAGCAATAACAATTAATTAGGTTTACTCAGTAGCTCTGTGTAACACAATGCAAAATGCTAACCAAAATGCAAGCAAATATCTGTAATTTAATGTATGTTATTTGCAAACTAACTCATAAAATACATATGTTCAAACATAGGTGGTTTTGATGAACGACATGCGAGATATACACAATGGCTTAGTATTATAACCAAAGTTATTCTATTCTTATAATATATGTTCTTAAATTAAGTCTAATGTTGTTACGTTTCGAAAACATGTTCCTCAATATCTAGCGACTATAACATGCAACTATTGTGATGTTACCTGAATGGTTGCTTAGTTCCATTTCCGTTACCTTCCAAGGTTCTTTTACGTCTTTTTTTCTTGGTTTTGCCTAGGAAGTTTTCGAAAACTAAAGAATATTTTAACAGCTTCTACTTGAATATGAAAGCGTCACTGTCCTCTACAGCATGTTTAGATGACGCAAAAGCCACAGTCTAAGCTTCATGCAGGAATACTACAACCTCTAAAAATCTAAAGATTGTAACTATCCTAAGTAAAGCAAAACATAGAAGCAACTCTATTAATTAAAGAAAAGGACAATGAGAAAGAACATTTCTAAAGTACCGTTTTCATACTTTAATAGATGCAAGACAAATATGTAAAGGAAATAGAAAGCAGGCAGTGATGGTGCGTTCAACTGTGCTTACCTTGCGCTGTGGCTCAACATGATGAGGTTTCTGCAACAACAGAAAAATTTTGATGCTGATGAATGAACAGAATAATTAGATACTAATAGCGGTGAAAGCAAATAAACTTGAATGTGAGAACAAGTAAGAGTATACAGAAGGATATTAGAATAGGGAACAAGAACACATGTTATATAGGTTACTATGATAATAGATACACATCAAACTATAAAAACGCTCTTGCAAGTAAGGCATAACTACCAGTATTTTCTCAAAGGTACGTATGGATGACTACCAAAATGATAACAAAAGCATTTTCAAAGCTTGCCTGGTAACATTAATTATGAAAACTAGAAATGTAATGGATGTATTTCTATTAGCCACCGCTATTTATAAACAAATTTAATTAATAGCATAAGCACAAGGGGTAGGTATATCATTTTGTGCACTTGTTTCCATTTGCATCACCGAAGACTGCATCATTAAATAAATCAGGTTATATTTAATACTACTGTTTGGATTTTACGGGTAAGAAAAACGTAATATATTGCAGCTTCTTGTATATAAAGAATGTTGGTACATCAGCAGAATTTCGCTGTGCGTTAGTGCAAGTACACTCTCATGGGAATAATACAGACATATGTTTTAAACCTCTACTGTTTGGCTTGACCGTAGAAGCTCTACAGAAAATTGTTTACAATGATTACGTATTTCGTTTTAGGTTAAAAGTTATAACGTTATCTATATCTGATAAATGAATTAAAGTTGGATTCGTTAAACAGTATCCAAGGTTATTGTCTGAATTTCAAATTGTGATACAAGTGAAAAAATAGGCCAAAGCTTTTTCATGTCACGCTATCATCTCCAAGAAATTATTTAGCAAAGCGGTTAAACGGTTTTCCACAGTAATGTATGTTCTGATAAGTACCTTCTACTATGGAATCTCCATCTTGGGTCTGTTACCTAAAATAACGGAAGTATAAAATTGGGAGAAGGAAAATAACGCCACCAACCAAATGCCAGTCCGAACCCCAAGTAAGCCTTTGTACAAATAGGTAATGTACCAGCCTTACATTTTATCTGTATCCTAGGCGTGATCAATTTTGCATACCAATTTAAAGGGCTGTATAATCGTCTATAAGTATTACAAGTATTTTATCTACACTAGGAACTGCGTACTTTATATACATCGTCAGAGAACGACACAAACCACAGCAGTACTTTTCATGTCAGAGCATCAAATGGTCTATAGAAAAATAACCTTTGTGAAGCCGGGAAGGAATTGAAAAGTAAGCATTCTGTATACTGCATGGACCGGTGCTAATTTGAGTGATGTATTAGCAATATTTTTGTATATACACGTTCTTAATTAATGTTACTGTTTCTTATTTTTTCCTGGTTTCATATAGAACAATTGCAGAATCTTGTGCGGATATATGAGAGCAGAGACTTGGGTGGTAGGGCCTCGGCAACAGTACTTGCGACTCTACCTCGAGTTAGCTAAAACGTTGCATTTTAGTTCAAAAGAATAGCAGAACAAAGAAAAATGAGGAGTACTAATTAATCTTGGCACTGAAGTACTGGATATATGTACTTTCCGAGGTAGGAGAGAAACTGACCACCATAGGGAATAAAGTGACTGGCATAGACGAAAGAATCGCAGGCATGAACAACGAATTGGCTTTAAAGACAAGATCACTACCGTGAGGTTAACTGTGATAGACCTTCGGAGAAAATTTCATGGCCTCAAGCTCAACACATATGTTTGCGAAGTAACCTCAGCAAATACGCATGAAAAGTGCCAAACCATGACGTCTACGAGGATCTGAGGCGTAGTGTACTACAAAATATCTACCGAGAAGTAGACATGTTCAAGCGAAGGCAGTCTTCAAGGAACTAGGAACTAGGGCTGAGGTCTTGAATCTGATTCCCATGTCTGTACCATTCGACAACCATTTGGCAGCAACCTATTAATCATGAGTTAGCGCAGCAAACCAAGAAGCTGCGCCAAGCAGGAGAAACATTTCAGGAATTTACTCTGCTTAACGAAGAGCTCGCTTACCCAACAGTATGCATTTGTTGTGAATATTATTCTACACTTACAAAGCTATTGTTTTAATATCATTATTGAATTAGAAGTTGAGAATGAATTATCAATGTATAGTAATAATAACAATAATAATAATAATAATAACCGCAGCAGAATTATTGGATTGCATTCAAATTTATGGATTTCGAATATTTCATTCTGGACCGAATACAGATTTAAGACAAAATTGCAAAGTATTTTATAACACCGGTTACAAAAGTGAAAACTTACCAGAGGGCAAGCTGAGAAATAAATGACTACGAAAATGAATTATAAGCGGATTAAAACTATCAGGTAAAGAAAGTAAAAGTTGCTAGGATAAGTTAATAATCCAGACAGAAAAAAAAAGTAATTTCGAGATCATAAAAGGGAAGTATTTGAGATGGCATGGGTGTTTGAAACGCAACCCGAGAGCAGAATAGCCGCGAAGGTAGTGAAATACACGATAAAATCGGTAACCCTAAAGGATAGATCAAGAAACTGCCGATTGCGTGGGAAACTAAGGAGATTGCTGAGAAATGGATATGTGAAGACAATATGCACAAGGATCTTTGGTCGCAGCATGGGGTGGATTATATAATCTGTATAGAGTGGAATATTCCTGACTAAATAAAAATTAAAACGTATAAAACGTTTATCACTGTTCCACGTAGAGGCAATAGGAGTGATTGTGAAGAATAGTTTGATTACTCGTATATTTAAAAAGCCAGTTAGAAAAGGGCCAGGAGTGTGCAGAGCTATCACAGCTATTAAGATCCAAATTTCTTTATTTCTTCAACTACTGCATCAAAGAAAATCCTCACAGAAATCCACCGCATGGAAATGGGGCGTGGTGGTCCCATGGTTAAAAATGCCGCAGACAGATCTTGAACACTAGTATCGAATATGTTTGAAAACGAAAGAAATGTGAACGTTACAGGGGAACAACAACAAAAAGTAGCTGAGCTAAAACAGTATATTCGTAAAGAATTAACTTTACATGTTCAGTAAATACATGGCTATACTACCGGTATAGTCCAATTCATAGCTCTAATTTCTTGAGATTTTAGCCATCCATTGCCTTGTGAACAGTGCTGTTAAAGGGTCATAATAAGCTAACGTATGGTAATGAAACAGATTTTGATTTTTAATGAAGGTATAGATAAAGGAAGGCACACTGTGACTTACACATATCTGTTATGGCCAAACTCCCAGGAGGAGGGGATGAAATAAAGAAACCAGAGGAGGCCAAGGCCACAGGCAAACAGTCCACCAAAGAGGTGCGTTTCAAAATAGCATGACCCGTCTCACTGCAGGGGCAGCCACAGTGGACGTACAAGTGACCGCAATAGAAGAAAGCCAAAGCTACGATCGATTTGCATATTTTGATACACCCCCCATTACCTCTTTGATATAAAAATCGAATTTGCATAATAAATAGGTCAATAACATTTGCATGAAATTTACATTAACATAGGTTCTATTAGCTGTCAATCAACCACAAATCACAATCCCTTAGAAACTCGCGACAAAGCACGAAAAACGTGAACCGGATTAATTCTCCATTTTCAAGCATATAAGACCAAGAATATTTTAATTCGGCTCATGTTTTACGGCGATTTAAAAGTGATAATATATTTACTCTAACTACATCCAATAAAAAGTTGATATTCAAATAGCTATCATTACTTTAATTTAGAGCTTTATACAAAGAAAATTACATTATATCGGCCCAGTTTTCCACGGAAAATCTAAAAATGTAATCACAGTTAACCTATCAGTACACAATAAAAGATTGATTCAATTGCGCAACAGTATAATTACAATTATTATTTTTATGGGATCACGAATAGGAAATGCTAACTTCAGTCGCCCTTGGCTACTAGAAGGAATCTTCATTGTTTTGATATCACTTTAATTTTCCAAGTTGTAATTTTTTTAATTCGACGATTTTTAATACCTTCCCCTCTACTTATTTCAATTTTGAACTGTCACCAATGGGATGGTATTCAGTCACCCTAGTTTTCTGCTAGCAATGCGAATTTGATATTATTTTAACTTGCCTTTACACTGTAAAAAAAATTGATTTAGTTACACGCCTAGTTAATCGCTCTAATTCAAAATATATGACATACTTTTCAGATCATATTTGCCCAAGAAATTTGAATTTGTTATGTGGTTTAACCTAATTGTATACAGAAACAATTCAAAACATAAAATTAGGCTGGTTCTAACCTTATGACACTTCGTCTTTTATAAGAAATTAAATGCTTTTCAAGCATGATTTTCGCTTGGAGTTCAAAGGTTTAACTTACTAATGTAAGTTTTAAGTCCTTTCGCGCATACCTGAAAATCTATTCTCAGAATAATACTTCGGATTAATTACTTACCCCAAGCTAATTAGATACTTTAAGGGGAAAAAAGGAGCTAAGGGTATTTAGATACAAATTCTTTATTCAAGCTTCACTCATGGGAGGGCTGAAGACGACAAGAACACGAACACACCCATTTATACGCACTTAACACACAATCTACATACACATATCCAAGCATAAGCAAATACATACAGAAACACATAGGTAAATACACTCACATACACGGTAAAACAGAAATCACCACCGCCGGAAACCGAACATGGGACATAAGGCGTTCACATTTACGATAATTATAGAAATCAAATTCACGAACAAGCAATCTTTACTTACATAAGTTCTCGAGATGCAATTGACATTCTGTAAACTGTTACACATAGACAGACATTCACACGAATACACACCACATACATACAATCACTTACGCGTGTACACACATAAACAGGAATACACATTTTCGACCATCGAAATATAAAGCACCCCCCCGGCTTGAAGCTTCACTGAACGAATACTGAAACAAAAGACGTATAGAAGCTTGCTAGTTGGGAAGGTATTTGCAAGCACACAAAAAACAAGTTACATGAACGCCTTTGATGCAAAGCCTACCTTACTCTCTCTGTTTTTCTTGTAAAGCCTGTGTTACTCATGAAACGTATAGGCAACATTTCACAGCTTAAATCATAAATTCAGGCAGTTAAAATAGTTATTTGTTAAATTTTATTTCATTTAACAATTAATCATTACGTCTATTAGTGTCTACAATTTTGTTAACAAATACACAAATCTTAAAGAAACGTGTCTTTAATTTATGAACTGTAACACCAATGGAACATTACGATGAACTTTATATTACACTAATACAGAACACAGATGACTCTATAACAACTAGATCCCTTTTTATTTTTATATTTTTGAAACAAATACCCCCACCCCTACCGCTTAAGTATTCAAAGACTTGAACATCACTCACATTCAAAATATGTTGCTAATTTGCCATGTAGAGTTTAATTCTATCATCAGATTTTCATTTTAATTCATTTACCAAAATATTGCTATTAACAAAATAACCCTACCCTTAGGTTTCATTAGCACCCAAATTCAAGATGCTTACTACGGTGCTGCTCTCGTAAGTTGGGGCCTGACAGGTTAGCGGCCAAACTCCAAACTAAGCTCTATGTTACCAATGTGAGCGACACGTGTTCGCATACATCAGGAAGTAATAATGAATTAAACAGTCTACAAAGAGACGCAAAGAGAGTAATTTGTAATTATAATTATGAAAAAAATAATAATTCAACAAATATGTATCTAACGGATACTACTCCAAAAAGCGAAATTAAAGAAACGGAGGAAGTAAAGGAAAAAAGAGCCGGTCAGCCATATGCTTTGAAGTGCCAAGGAGAGTTCATGTTAAGGTTGAGAAACTGGCCGTAGGTAAAATGTTTTTACAACTCATCTTTGGTTTTTCATTTTTATCACAAATTAAATCAGCTAAACAAGTTAGTAGGTAAGAGAAATACAAAGAAACGAAATCAGCTTGACGCATCTTCTGATGCTGCAAGCCGCCTAATTGTTTTGTGCGTCTTGTTTACGAAAGTCGGGAGGTAACGCCAACATCTCGGTCGAACTCTTAGAAAACAATGAAATTAGTAAGTAATAAATAATATCGAATATATAAAATAACTGTAAATAGCAAAAAGAAAACACAGTAACTACAAGCTGAAGCCAAACATAACGCCAGGATTCAGCACGTGGTAATTTGGTAGAAGCAACTCTGGCAACAAAGTAGTTGTTACCATAGCACCAAGCCGGCCGCGCTCACTTACTTTTCCGATTGCAGCGCTTCGGTCGGGCATCAGATTACGAAAACAGCACTGTAATTTCCATGCAGAATCTACTTCTATCATATTTTCATTTTCAATTCAGTTCCAAAAATTGGCTATAAACAAAGTTCCTATTCCCCAAATCCATTACTACAAAACATCCAAAGACTTCAATAACACACATATTCAAAACATTTTAAATTTCCCATTTAAATATAATTATGTACTTATATTTAGATGTGTTTTTATTTCCATTTTTAGTTCATTTGAAAAAATCCGTTATAAACAAAAGCACATCTTAAGTCCGTTGGGTTTAAGACTTCAATAGCAACCAAATTCGTAATGCATTCCTAGTTTTGATGCAAATTCTTGTTGTGCCATAATGTTTTCATTTTAAATTCATGTTCAAACATTTGCCATAACAAACACCCCTCAACGACACACTTAAATCCATTACTTTTAACTTCGCCGATTTCATTCAAACTCAAATTGTCATCACAATATTTCATTATCGAAACTAATGAAACTATCGAATTTACAATCAAATATTATTTTATCCTACAGTTGTTAAAACAAATTCAGAACCGTAATCTCATCGTAATTCTTTAACACTCTTCACGGCGCTATTTATACAGCTTTCATTCCACAGGAATAAACATCAAATGCATAAATCATTGAGAAAGGAGAAGGAAGAGAGAGGAAAGGATGAGAGCGAGAGATAAAAACAGAGAGAAAGAAAGGAGTAGGATACAAACACACCTCAGAGAGACAAACCAGCACTCAACACTCACAGAGAGAGAGAGAGAGAGGAAGAAAGGGGAAGAGAAGGGCAGGGACATGAAAGGGAAGAAAAACGACGTTCAAAATATTTTACTCATAAAACAAAAGCTCATAATACCTGAAAACGTAACATTTTTTATTTTCAAATAAGTTTAAGGGAAATCTTTAGAAATTAGAGAACTTCTCCTAACAGTCAGCTTTTAGGTGAGAGTTCCATATATTTCAATCCATTTTTATGGCAAGACGCTGCAAAAATCCGCACTATCCCCATCGGTGGAGTTAGTCTATAAAGTTTGCAAAGATTCATCTGCTGTAAGACATGGAGAGCGCTGCATTATGCGAAGTATCTCGGAACGCTGCTGCATAGGAAAGGCTATGTACGGAGATATGACAAGAGCCGCCAGGAGATGAGCTGCATTCAAATCTTTGCCGTTCCAGTTATATTCTTAATTTATTATGCGGATTTCTTCTTATTCAAACGAGCTCCAGAACCAAAGTTGGTGCGAACTAAAAGAAGTGCTGATAAGGTCATGTTGTGACCATATGGAGTAATTCTTGAACATTATATGCTGAGAGGTCAAAATATAACCAGCGAGACGTACACAAACCTTATGTGTCAAGATTTGAAACCAATAATTTTGAGGAAGTGAAGTGGACTGATCTCTAGTGGCGTACTGTCACTGCATGGTAACGCGAGGTCACACACTATTAGAGTCTAATTAGATACCATCAAAGACTTGAAGTTAGTCTGCTTACACCACCTCCAGATTCTCCGGATCTGGCACTTTCAGATTAATTATCTCATTTTTAACCCACTGAAAGAAGCTCATAGTGGCTCAAGGCTCGCAGATGTTGAGGAAGTCTAGGCGGCAGTGCATAACTGCTTACGCACACGTCCTCAAGAATTCTTTTCAAGTGGAACTGAGAAGCTTATCTAGCGCTGGCACAAGTGCATAGAGCTGGAGAGGGGGGTTAGGTTGAAAAAAAATTCGATTCTCGTAATAAGAAAGATTAAAATATAATTTTGGTTATTTATTGAATGACCCTTGAATATTTGCAAGGAAATTAAACAATATTTTTCGTTCATCGGCTTTATCGCATTGCGTCTGTACTTAAGCTGTTGTATCGTAGAGTTCTTATTCTTTGAATGAGATGTTTGCACCATGCTGATTGGTGAAGTCATCGAAGATCATAGATCCGGCATATCCGTTTGAGCAATGTTTTCTTCGTGGATTGCCGTGTTTAGCTTTGTCGGAGTGTGATTCTGCGCCTTTTCTGTTGTTGCTGTGATGTCATTGTGCTTCTTGTGTCCTTGCTTGAGTTTTAAGCTCGATGTCTCTGTAGTCTCCATGTCGTTTGGCTTCTGTTGCCTATTGCTTCCTGTCAGTATTGGCGGACCTATATGTTGGTTCTGCTCTGGACTATTGTTTTCACTTGTTGAGAGATGTTCTGGATTCAGACTTGGGTGAATTGGATTGTTTTCGCCTGAAACAGTTGAAAAAAATTCTGATTAGGTTTTGAAAACAAATGCTATAAGTGAATGTGGTCCTGAAATCTGGTAAATGAAAGAAAATCTTAATCAATAAGTCTCTTACCCGCGGGTGCCTTAAGAAATTCATATACCGCTGATATATATGCGCATAGCTAGAGCATTGGTATTGGTTTGCAGTTCTATTAGTATCGCTCCGGTCTTCCTCAATTCAATTATACAGTTATCACTTGGTGTAGTTTCTGTAATTGCATGTGATTCTTATTCACATCCTTTTTTTATCTGAAATGTGAAAAAAATGTAGGTACTCATAAAGCAAAAATAAGTTCCCCATGTTGTAAACAGCACATTAGAATGTTACAAAACTAAAGCTTAAATTGTCAATGGTCTTTGAGGTTAAGTTTAAGATATGTGTATCAATGTGTTCAAACTTCTTTTAAGAGGTTTGAATCGTTCATTTAAGCTTGTTGGAACCTTTCTTTAACCATATCTGTTATTTGCCTGTGAACATGATGTTATAGTGGGCTGGGTGCAGCATTCATGCTTTATCATGGCTATAGGTTTATCTGATGCTTAAGAATATTAAATTGTTAAGAGAGAAAATGTGAAATTTTTGTCGAATCAACTATACGCAAGATATCGGTAATGTGATAATATAGCTTCTGCATATTGATTTCAGAGTCAACATTTTAAAGGATGTTACAAATATTTCTATGAGGAAATGAAATATACTAATAACTTACCTAAGGCAAACTCCAGTCCTGATTGTAAGCGAAGGATAGTTATGAAGAGCCAACTTCTTTTGAAATGCGTGCGCTGGCTTAGTCATATTGAAGAGACTTGGTGTTAATGTCATTCTCCTTTATATGCTTTTAAACCTGGCGGAGACATTGGGTTTTTTCGGGCATGAAAATACTTAACATGGCGTCCTTCGGAACGAAGGTAGAGCAGCTGGTCCCGTGTTATAGATTTACGCACGTGAAATAACTTCAAGCCTGATAAAGAGCCCTCTGAGCAAATATAATCGGTCTTTTACGCCCAATATAGAATGGAACGCTGAGAACCACAGGGGCGTAAAGGGCGTCCATAAATAAAAATCTCTTTCCACTTTAAGTACTTTTAAAGTAATAAGAATTTCGCCAAGAAACTTGTAGCGCCACCTAGTATGCATGTGTACCTTTTTTCGGTGAGGAGAGCAAGGGGAAATTCTGCAGCGTCTTGTCATAAAGGTGCCTAAAAGGTGCCTGTTAGGACAAGTTTTCTAATTTCTAAAGAGTTCACTTAAGGCCTTTGATGAAATGAAAACCTTTGAGTTTTCTGTTACCATACTACTTAAATATACTTATGAGTTTTTTAATTGTATGTAAAATGCTTTGAATGCCGTTTCGCTTTTATCTCTCCCATATCTCTACCTCCTCTTCTCTCCCTCTCTTACAATGTTGAGTGCCTCTGTTGGTATCGCGCTCCCTTTACTGATGTTCTTATATAAACCTTCCGGCGCCCGCATTATCCGGGAGTAATTAAATTCAGCGAAGGATGGCTTGCGTGGGCCATCTAATGTTGTCGTCCAATTAGATACTGCAGGTACTATAGAAGGAAAGGGCTTTTAGAGTTGGTCTCCAAAAGCTGAGCAAACGCACGTGGGATATGTGAAGCGATAGTTCGCACAAAACCGTCATTTACTCTGGTATTAAATCAAAGATTGCTGAAATGCGAATCTTATATAACAAATTCGGTGCAGCATGGATAGTAATACAAAATTAACATATTATTAATCAAATTAAGTTCAGTTTTATTTATGGACGCTCTTTAACTTCTATAGTTCTCGGCGTCCCATTAGTGGACATGAAAGACGGCTTAATTTTAATTAGAGTCCTCTTTATCAGGCTTGAGGCTCTTTTTTATGCTGGAAATCTACGGCATGGGAGCAAAGGCTTAGCTTACCTTCGAAGGAAGCCATGTTAAGAAAGTTGTTACTGTCCGATAACTTTTGGATAAAAAGAATGCTGTGGCATATTTGCTTAGATATTTAGAATATACGCTCAAAATATGTCATTGGAATACATACAAGGTCGCAACATTTCTTCCTATTCTCGCAAGAGTTTCTGCGACTCGTCGAATCTCTAGGGCTGCCCCCAACACTCGTGAGCAAAGACCATCGATTAATAACAAGCTCTTCATGGCACAGCTTGCTCTTCCAATTTTCCCAGAAGTAAAAACGCAAAAGACCTAGATTTGGAGATCTTGCTGGCCGTAGTACTGGTCCAAATGGTTCTATCCACCGATCAGGAAATTTGTAAGTTGAATGTCGTCGAACCAGTACACTGTGGCAAGGGGGTGCCCCGTCATGCATAAACCAATTGTTTTTAGCTGTTTGAAGAGGGACGTCTACCAAAATAGTGGGCGATATCTTGTTAAAAAACGCTTATACGAGTAAGTTGCTCCAGTCAATCTTGTGGGTAATGTAACGGCCTATCAGCTTAATTCCAATTATTCCAGTCCAGGTATTCAATGGAACATGGTGCTGGAAAATTATAACCTTCTCGCGCTGTGTGGGGATTTTCAAAACCTACGTATGAACGTTCAAGGTACTGTTATATGTAAAACACACTTCATCAGTCACAGTATCTGTGGTGAAAAATTACAATTACGCACACGCTGTTATTTTAGCCACTAGTAGAGTTCTACTCTAAGCGTAAACTCAGTTATACAGATGTGTTGCACTGTTTGAACAGATATAGGTATAGTATCTGCTTTCTTAATGTTCTATGAATATCCTATGTAATACTCCAACAGCTCTTGCAATACCGCAATTACTTGAAGTTGGATCCTCTTGTACTAGCTGCAAAATTGCTTCCTTTGGCTTCAGGGCCACATTTGACCGTCGTGGTCCTCGGCTTTCAGGGTGGCGAATCACATTTCCCGCCTCTCATTCGCGGAGCTACTGCAGTAAGTGACTTTGGATTTTAAATTTTCCTGATAGGAAGTGCATCCCCCATACAAAATTTCTACTTCACATACGCTGCATTCAGCTTTGCCATACGCAAGTAGCGTATCCAGATATTGCTAATTTGAAAAGAAAAGAAAAACAAAACAACGTCATAGCTCCAAATGCTCAGTTTCGAATTGCGTAGACATAAACACAACTGAAGCCCTCGCAGACCCGATACGTGTTCCGATGGCGTGGTAGGTTGTTGCTGTGTGAAATGCCTGACATCTCTCAACAGGCGCCAACGTTGCACACTTGTTAAAGATGTACCAATGAATTTATTTTAGTAGGCACGCTAAAAACCAATTACGTAACAACATTTTCTGACGAAATACGCTTGTTAGCAACAAGTGGTGAAGACATAAAAATGAATAATAAATCTTTTAAAGCTTTATTTAACTATACTAAAACTAATAATATAAATCCAAAGAAGCCTGATATATTGGCAGTCAAACTGTCGATATTTTTTATTTCTTAGTTATGAAACAATTCGATAGAAAGTAAAATGCAAAAGAAACTAATGATTCGGTTTAACAATATGAACTCTTGAAATCTATGCTGTTATATTCCTGACACTTTGTATAGACTAATAGAGAAATCATACAAGAATTATAAGCCTATGATAGTGGAAAATCAAGATATGTGTAGCACAAGAATCTTTGATCTCGAATCTATACAGTGTTCACAAAAGTATCCTGATGGAGCTATATGCTGCTCCAGAAAGTCGCTAATATACACCGCATACAGCCACAAGGACGAGCGTTGGTTGGAATGTCACAAATGCACTCCTGTGCGAGAAGCGGAGACGAATGCAGCGTGTGAGCGTTGTAGTGTGGTAAACGTTTAACTTGTGCGTGCGTAATAACGGAGGTTTCAGCTTCACGCCCCGTTCATACCAACGGCAGGGGTGTATAAGTCCAGATGAAGCTGGAAATTATCATGAAAGCATTATTAGGCTACTAAGAATTCAAATCGCTTGTTAACCTTTGCCAAAATTTCCTTATTGCTAACTTTACTAATTAATTGCTACACCCGGCAAATTCCAACCCGGTAAGCCCCTCTCCTCTCCTATGATATTCAGCAGTGCTTCCTAACTAAGAACTTGTAATGTTCAAATATATTGGAGGTTATGTCTGAAAATAAACAAACACTCAGTACTATACACACAGTGTAAATTTCCAACCTACAATACTTAATTTTTGTTTGGATAATATACTGACATGGATTGAGTTAAATGAATATAACCGGGCTATAGTAGATTTTATTTTTAATCATATGAATATTTCTTCGTAGTTATGTTTAAGCTAAACTATAAAATTCCTACGGAATTAAACAAAACTAGTCAAACATGTTTTATTTCTTTTTACTGGCCTAGTCTTGTAAAGATGTGCAGTTTAGTATGCATTTAAAGTTCTGTTTGTTATATTATAATAACCATTTTGAAGATATAAATATGAAATACTACACCAGAGATAAAATAACTATTATTCTTAATAACATTTTTGAAACTTTACATTCAGAAGGAACACAGAGAGGGGATTTTTTTATGTGAAACATATAAGGTATAGAACTAATCTGAACTATGCTAAATGGTTACATTATAAGTTGACTATTAGCAACGTTACGAATAAAGCGTCAAACTACCTGAAGCAGTATCAGTTATGAAACCGGCTACAGCAGAAATAAACAATGAGAATGTTTTTCTTCTGATAACTCTAATACATATTATGCTGTATACGAAAATATTAATAACACTAAGATATATTTTAAGTGATTTTAGACCTTTGCATTGCTCCTGTTACGGCAACAGATTTCACATGAGGAAAGGCACTCCTCAGTGTTGGAGCTGAGTAATAGCATCAGTCAAATTATTAGGGTTCCTAAAAGTTCTTCTTGATACATATAGCTCCATTGATGTCAACAAAAATGTGAATATAAATTAAATGGCTAACTATAGATTAGCATCATTAGTCCCTATTTTTATAAACAAAATAGTGATTTTAAACAAGAATTTCTTACATATTTTGAGATTAACCAAGTTTTGATGTAATACTTTATTTTTGCAACTTAATTACAATAAATATAAGGTGAAAAAGAGTGAAACATCTGCAAATAGTATTGCAAGTTATTGAGAACAAATCTTTTCCATCACACTTGCACAATCTTCTCTACCCATTGCGACTGATATAGAAACTATAAAAAATGATTACAAACATTATATTAGGATACATTTTTTTACTGTAATCTCGACCTCAGCAATGATGATGTTGAAGGTGACCAAAGGTTGGTTAGAACCGGAACGGAATCATGGGAGAGACAACAACCGACCACGGAGACTAGGTAGGTTGATGTCGCGGTATTTTTACAGTGTCTTCCGTGAGATGTAGATACTTTAGAAATATGCAGCCCGTCATTATTTATTATAAAGCTAAGTAAAAAGCTAATTTATTCTAATCCGATTCGACCTAATAATAACATACATAAGTAACCTCATATATTAATATGAATGATATGTCTCACATTGTTGGCTTTATTTACAAATAAAACCACGAGAGTTAAAAACAATATCTTAGATACTTAAAAAGTTCTGAATGGCAGAAAAACCTGCAAAAACTTAAAATATAACAACGAATATTTAAAAAATATATATATACTTAATGTTATAAAAATTCATTTAACTACTTATATTTTCAATAAGCTGCATTTATTCACGTAGTCCATTTTAAACTATATCCTATGTTTTACTATTTATACAAAATTAAAGTAGCATGAAGAGAACTTCACAGGCTAATCACGTAAATTTAAGATAATATTTTGCAAGTTATACAAATTCTTGAGTATGTGGTATTTCAATAAATTTGAGTTACTTTTGAGAAAATAAATGAAAACCTTTAAACGTATAGGGCGGTTTAGGAAGGGAGAATTTGTTTAAGAATCTTCATTCTCCCTCTCTTTCTCTCTCCCGCGGTCTTTTAGAGTGTTTATTTCTGGTGAAATCATAAAGTGGGTGACAGAGAAAGCAATACAAATAAGAAAATAAAATATTTTATCACATTGTGACCTTACCTTCAACAGTAAATGTTTTTTCATGTCATTGTTTTAAAGATAAAGTGTAACAGAAACTGATTGTACACGATATCTATGTTTTCTACGTTTCAGGGAACTCTTGCATTTGGACCATGAATAATATCAGACCAAACGTCACTTTAAGCAAGAGAAAATTTGCTGTATTGATCCACGTTTCCATCTAATTATCGAGGATATCCAAAGAAACTACTTCGACAATGTGCATACAGGTATCAGATTTGAAACCTTGCACTTCAGCAACGCAGTACTTCTATTTATTCCCAGAGATGATCCAACTAGTGACCATGTTTATACATTGTGTAATATGTTTAAATGATGTTTCTGTGGATGTGTATGTAATAATAACATAAGTGTATGTAAAGGCAAGATAATGTATCAATAACAAGCTTATAATATTGATTTATGTACAATAAAAATAACGTTTAAGCTTGAATTTCACGCAGCATAGTATTTTCAAACAGGAGTAGAAAGTTGTGTGTCAATATTTGTTTGTCAGGCTAGAGAGTCTTTGTTAGAAAAAAGAGCTTAACTTTTGCTCGATTCTATTATATTCAGTGAGTGCAGTTAAAAGCTAAGTGTTCTATAGCAGAATCCTGAAATAAGATAGAAGAGCGGAAGTATTTTGCGTCACGTGGTCAGTTTGATCAGTCACATGACCAAGGGACACGCAGTTTACGTAGTGATGGCGCGAAATTCCACACAATAGGAGTAAAGCACAGCTAGGAGTTAAGATCGCTATATAAAGCAGAGATTTTCATTATTCGGGGTGTGCGTCACAAAACTTTCAAAGGATAGGTCTGCGAATGTTAGGATCAGGAAAGATAAAGAATAACGCGAATAAAAGTACTTACTGTTGTGTATAACGCTGCAAGTGAAATAATAAAGGAATTGTTCTTGATACAAAATGCAGCTAAAACTTGTACGGAAAAGTGCTTGTTAGGGAATATTTACAATAAAGTGAAAGTTATTTATTACAGTATTTTGTGACTTTCATTTCGGAAATTGAATAGAATTGCACCTGTCAATTTTCCCACCCCAGAGTGAGTTCAATAAAGTGTTCGCCGACAGAGAGAAATTAGAGCAGCCGAGGGTAACGCAGAAGTCAACACCAGGTACGTGTTAGACAATAAGATCACTCACAACACTGCGAATTCCCTGCATAAACGACTCAACCACCTTCTGCAACAAAGAAAGACGCATGTGCAGGGCATAAAGGCAGATTTGAGGATTCAAATAAAGCTGCTGAATTCGTATATCATTGTATTATTATTATTTTATATGCCATGTAATATATTTCTGAAGTCCTTGGGAAGTAATTCATTAGTCACAGTTAAATTATGTGGTACTATTTGAAAAAACTGAAATACTAATTGCATCTTCTACAAGAATTAAGTGAGATTATAAAACCGTCACAACCACTTTAGTACATTGTTGTTAAAAAATTACCAAAAAATTCTCAATTCCAGTCCCGGCATCAAAGTTAAGGTGCACAAGATAATAGGGCACCTATATATTGACTTATTTCTATGTCAAGAACTTTAGGATACAGCTTCTACTTGTTACAACAAACTACTTGATGTTTATTACGTTTTGGAAAAATAGTTATTTATGCAGTTGATAATGCAGCCTTAAAATCTTTATCCAAAATTAACTATCTAGGTATGTATGTGTGTATATATATAACTTACCGAAGAAGTCGTGTGATATAATCCGGCCAGTTATCTGGGAACATGACCAAGAAGAATCCTACTGCTATAAGTATCATCCCAGCCAGCTTCATACCAACAAAATGTGCCCCATACAGCACCACATCCAATGCTGTTCATAATCAAAAAGTGTCACTGCATTAATTTAAACAGTTCAAAATCACAAAAAACAAATCTTAAACTGAAACTCTATTAAACATTTATTTACTTATGAATTAGCGTTTCAGTAGTGATTCAAAGTTGTAAGTCAAAATACAGTACTCGTTTGACAGACAAACAGCTGTTGGCACAAATGAAAATATCACAACTGGAGGTAACCCAGATTTTAATGAAATAATTGCAAAGTAAAAGAATGCAATTTAAATGCAATATTGTTTGTATTTAGTGTAGTTTAAGCTGTGTACACCGCGCATCTATGAATCAACAACAGTCACTTCATTCATTGTCTGTCGGTGATGTTAAATGACTTTGCGGGTTGCCTATTAAGTGTATCTGGGTTTGCCTATAACAGCCAGCTTTAACTATCACCGCATAAACAACAAAATTAATGTCATACGTAGTACATTTTTCACTCAATTCCGCTCGCATATGCAGAGAACATCATTATGTGACTTGTATATCACATAATTGTGTTGTATAAGTCCGTATCTGTTTAATTGGTACGTCAGTGTGACTTGGGCAAATACATGTTGCTACACGTGGAATTAATGAAATCCGTTTAGCCTCTTCCAGCTCAAACCTTCGAAAAAAAGTGAAAACAAATATCTTGGTAGACCGCAAAATATATACAGACCACAAATTTAAATAAAAAACAAGCTGTTTTAACAATAATTCTAACAGTAATTCTAAATGTGCTAGATATGTGGCTGTGAGGATCAAAACGTTATGTTTTCATTTCCTTACTTTGTATTTCGTGGTGAATGTGTATGAATATCCATGGATAAGAAATGGCAAGTTGCCTTGCAGCATCTTCATGGCCTCCTTAGAACACATGTGCTTATAATGACACACTTACAAATAATAAACATGCTGGTGACTAGAGAGTACAGGCGGGGTATCGTTAGAAAGATTGCAAGTTATCAGCTCTACGGGGATTGATAACGTCAGAGACAGAGGTGGGGTCGGTACACTCACTGCCTGCTCTCGATTGGTGAGGCTGCCGCTCCCGCCTCCTGTTTGTGTTCTCTGCTCAAAAACCGGCTCGGAGAGCATGTGGAGCTTGTGTCTACTTTTACCTACACCAAATGCGGTCCCTACTGTTGATATTTGAAAGCATACAGTTATTTTTAATTAACATTTATAACGCAAAATTTACGCGTTTATTATTTGAATGCTTTGAAATTGTAGCGAACCATCAACAAGCATAATGAAATCCGAGTAACCAACCGTCCCTGATTCAATGAACAATTCTGTAATTACAATACGGTAGGGATTATCAACTGATCAGTATTCTTCGTTCCACAGCTAGAGAGATGGAGGGAGGGAGGGAGGGAGAGAGAGCAAGACCATAAACCTTAACCTTAACTGGCGCGCAACCTCATTTAAACAAATGTCCAACAAAGGATGGTGAAGTAAATTGTTTAATTAAAAGAGCTATGAATTTTCGGCATTCGCAAACATTTGTTAATGAGCCATTCCAACGCAGAGAGAAAGGACGGGGAAGCAAAATGATATACACCTAAAATTAACAGAAAATTTCCATCCTAAATAATCCTGTCATTCTGTCGTTAGTGAGGTGAAGCCGAGGATTACTGCTCGTTATGTGAAACGAACAGTAGTTCACCTCTGAACACAGTATCTCTGGTCGTTCATTACATACATACGCTAATATTGTTATTATTATTATTATTATTATTATTATTATTACCATTATCATTATTTTTATTCAAATTTCAGATTATTATTCAGAATTCTGTTGATGTGAATGTGAGTCTAGCAAAGAAATTATTTTAGTGTGTTCTATTTTTAACCAGTTCAATTCTTGTACAGATTTGTTAAATATGTTGAAAATTATGGGCAATTGTAATGGAAGTTAATCTGTTAATAACTGATTGTAAAGTTAATGGAATCAAAGCTTTAATGTTAATTTATTGTTAACTTATTCAATTTGTTGCTTGTTTAATAACTTGTATATTTTGCCAAGGCATTATTTTTTTAACATCACAGGATCAGTGTTTTACACATTCACTTTGTGGCAGTTTAATAATTTTCTACTGAATTAAATATTGACTAACTGTACCTGGTTGTTTGATATACAGTATTGTTAATGAAAGTTAACTCCAGACTTCTCAGTCTAGTAGGTAATGGTAGAAAACCTTCCTCTGATCGATCCAGGCCTGATTAATTTAAGATGTTTTGATGATGTTTATTTAGAACTGCCCTGTTCTGCCCTATTTAGAGGTAGGGGTTTGAAAAGTTGGAAACCCGGGCAGCAGCGGTGGAAAACTGAGGTGCATTCAAAACCTCTGTGAAAGTAAGGACATCTCAGGCGTGGGATATCAATGACACTGTGGTCATGTTGCTAGCTTATAGGCTTTTTTTTTTTTTTAAAGTACCGGAGTCTGATCCCCGTTTAATCCCCCCCCTAAATTTACTGTATGATTACTGTATGATTACTGTTCCTTTACACAAACATATACACATTGCACAAACATATAACACCCATGCCCAAGGCGGGACTCGAACCCACGATCCCCTGCCCACGAAGCACCAAAGCGAGACGCCTTAGCGAGCGTGGCCATGGGGATCACCTAGAGTTGGGGCAAGTAGGTGGTTCATCGGAGAAAAAAAATCACCTAAAGCATGAGTAGAAGCAGGTGAAGATGAAAGTGTCTAACCTATTATTTAGTACACGCTTCGCGTGTATATTACTTAACAGCCCCCCCTTCCCAGCTAATACCAATTCCTGAACATTGTTCCTGTGTGAACATGAGTAGGTGGGGCAAGGTAATTAAAGGGCATTCCTGCTAGATAGGCTAGTGAAGTTAACGAGTACTTGATATAACTGTGATGTTCATCATCTATAAAACATAGGTTTGCACAGGTACCAATTCACAAAAAGAGAAGATTCATCCTGTATGCTCCAAATACTAGCTCACCACTTCTTTCTGTGTAATACAAAATATTTTGCTTTGATTTGGCTAAAACTTCAAGCTCCACAGTTCGTAAACGAGTTAGAATAACCAAAATACATGTGTTGCGTTTGGCGTGGTAAAATATTAATATCTGCTTTTATAGAATTTTTGTAAACAAAAGTACCTCCGAGAAAAACATAGATTTCCTACTTTAGTCGGAATAAGAGCTGGAGTGCAATAAAATATTTCGTGCGGAAATGAAGAAATCAGAAACTGTTAGCTGAATTTTTAATATTTGCATATTTATGGTTCATGAGTTGGGTTGTACGCCATTGATTTCAGTTACCTTTAAACTGCTAAAATTGTCAGAACTAGTTGCGACAGCTATTGATATCATCTTCAGCTATGATCTGCAAATATCCAGAAAGGATTCTGTGAGTGAAGACATGGAATTGAACTTTTTCTTGCCTTCTTAAACACGATGCAAGTAATTCATTATCCATTTTTGGAAAAGGAAATAGCAAACATAAACCAGATGAAAAATTAAAATTTGTGGTATACCAGATAGCGAAAATCAATATTTTTAACCAATAATATAAAATCTAGAAGTATAACCCTTCAAGAAAAACAATAGCCCTGCAGCACTCACAGCATGGCAAACGCGCCGCACCACATTTCTCTCAAACACAGTCCTAAGGTTTAAAGGTAAGTGACGTGAGAGTCAGCAACCTGGGTCATAAACCATACATATTAAACATTTTTACCGAGAAACAATGAGCTAAATTTAAGTATTTGAGGAAAATCTAGCAGGACTAATACGTATAAAAGTATAGAGAATTATTAAATGACTAAAAGCTGTACTTGTAGGAATGTAGGACTTCTATAATATTAATCAAAAGTAAAAGGAAGGTTGGCATAAATCTTTTGTGCGCAAATAAGGGATAATGAATTATCTGGAATTGGGTAAAAATATTGTACAAGGATTCATTTTGCGCTTGTCTTTATTACTGACAATGTAACGCTGCTCATAAAAATGTATAAAATTATAGGGCGTATCCTTTACTCACCAAGTGTAAATCGCATAATCCCATCTCAATAGCAATATCATCTGATGACCGACATCCTGCCACGTGCAATTTTATTGTTCCTTCACTTTAGACTACTGGCCTAAGTCATTAAAAGACTTGCTCTACTTGTATAGCACCCATTTCACACAATGTATGGCTTACCATTTTTCCTTGTGTGGTATCCACATTTGACGTACAGAAAATAATGCCTCACTTAGTTCAAGGAATATAACGATATTGTGTTGCAGTTACTTAATTTTGAGAAAGAAATAATTTCTACATCCTATAGTAAACCTTTCTTTACATACCTACACCCTGTTGTATGTAACCAGAAAATCTCAGGCTGGTATAAAACAAATCCTGACTAGGTCAATTACAATAAGTAACTGACACACATAAGCACTCAGCCAGAACACATAGTCTATTGTATATTGGACATTAAAGCACATTTTCAGGGCTTATATTATTATCATACAATGTTTTTTTTTTTTTTTTTTTTTTTTTTTTTTTTTTTTTTTTTTTACTAAAGAAGGAATCAAGAAAAGCATTCATTTACTGGAAAATCCTGTAATACAGCAATTATTTTTCAATACAGCCTTCTAATTGTGAATCACTCTCTTTAGAATAGAAATTGCAAGCCTAATTTTCGGCGGCAATGCAAAATAATGAGTTATTAGTTTATGCATCTATTTAACTTGCCTGCAGATACTGGAACTGCAGTAATTAGCCCCAGAGTGATGAACAGGTCATATGTTAGTGCCACACTAAAGTTTCCCAGAAGATTTGCAGCTGAGAACAAAATAAAGAAACAACGTTTTAAAACTAACTTTTTTTTTCAAAATGTTAATTTATTTGTAAATTTACATGCAGGAAGGTGATTTAAAGATGAGTTTAAGTAAAAATGTATATATAGAATACATTAATTGTATTAGATATAAGTAAGAACTGTAGACACGTGTAAGAATAACTAAAATATTAGCATAAAATGCTGTAAAGAGATTAAACGGAAAGGAGTGCAATTTATTTGTAAACGATGTACAAAATATCATGCATTCTGTAAACGTGTACTTTGGAAGCTGTGACAATATCGGAACCTCGAACAATTAATTCTATGGAAAATGAATAATAATTGTTATTCTTGTTCTGTAATCTTACCTAAGGATAATCCACTGGCAGCAAGGAGCGCAGGCCAGGGAAGTCTGTCCCAGTGCAAAGTTTCAACTCCCATAAAATAAAGTGCCAGACAGAGAGGCCATAATAGTGCAGCATTAAAAAGGCCAATAAGTGAGAAGAAAAGGGAAACTTGACCATAACTAGCTTCCCCTATCACCTTCTTAAATAAAACCTGAAAAAAAAAAAAACACATTGTAAATAATCATGACATTCTGCTTTTCTTATTTATTTTTCCCACTTTCTTCTATCATCTAAGAGATTCAGAAAAATATATTTCAGCATGAATGAGGTACAATGCAGGTCACAAGCCATTTCCTGGTCAAATATATTTAATTTTAAAGCTATTTACTAAATTCATAGTAAAACAATGATTTGAATGCCTTTTCTTTTTTTCTTTTGGTAGCGTTTAACACCCGTTTTTACTATTTGTGGCACTGGAGGGGATGACATTGGTGATACATAGAATGAACAGGGAGCACCAGTGGAATGTGATGGCGGGGGAAACCGGAGAACCAGAAGAAAACCCGTCCCTACGACACTTTGTCCACCACAAATCTCAGATGCAGTCACTTGGGATCGAACCTGGCTCGTCAAGGTGAGAGGTGAGTGGTCTAACCATTCAGCCACGGCGTGGGCTAAACACCTTTTTATTTTATGTTAAAGCTACTGTGGTTAAGTGAACAAGGTGGAGGCGTAGAAGGAGTAAACACATATGCAAAAGCCTTCAGCTGAAGTAGAACACGCAATTAGACCTCAATGGCCCTTTTTGTCTCTAACGTTATTCCTTGGAGGACGGAACGAGGGGACACCAGAAGGGTGACCAAATCCGGACGACAATGTGCCTAGCAAGGACGCGATCCCTATTGTTCCTAACGCAGGGAATCGTATATCGCAAAGACACCCCAGCGAGCCCCAACAAAATGTCCTTGACGGCCCAACCAACCACCAAGGAAAAATCTTTCCAAAGAGTACAATCCACCGTCCTGCTGTTACACTACGAACACCGACGACTGGTTATTCAACCCTGAAACAGATGAAAGCAAATTATGGGGACCAGAAATGCGTTTTATAAGAACAACTAAACATGTGCTTATCGACAAGATAACCCATGATGAACCATGAGTCGGAGTGATCGGCCTGACGTGAATCGAACCCAGGACCCCACGAATGCGATCTTCACACATTACCACGGAATCATTTCTCTCGATGAAATACACTGGCTGGAAGAACTCTATTAAATTGTGCTTATAATGTGAAAATGCACTACTTTAAGTATTACTTACATAAATCGTTTTCACCAGGTATGATTAAAGGGTGTAGCGATCTGCTTGGTACACAAAGAAATAACTGCATATTTTATTTTAAATTAAAACAATTTTTGGTTGAGTTGCGTTTTTTTCTAATTATTTGATTCAAGAAATGCTGCACATGAACAAACTAAATCGGTATTGTAATGCCTTTTACCTAGATATACATTTTGCATATGATAGATACTTAGCTTATACACTTTAAAATCGATGCAGTTAATATTATTCTGTTATTGTTATTATGACCATTATTATGTGTATGAAAATTACACATTGGGTCCCCGTTGGATCCTGAAAGTGTATTAAATAATGTAAACACATAAAGGCAGGTTCATATTTTCATTAATTGAGCCAAAGCATTTTGTGCAACACTTTATTCAATCTGTTCATTAAATATGTAAGCAGATTGTGGCATATTCTAACGCTCTCACACTCCCCCATGATATTGTTCGAAAGAGTAGCTACTGCTATTTCTTGTTGTGGTTCCCATTCTCAAAGAATTGTGTCCCATTTTTTCTCGATCACATTAAATCGGGGACTTTAGCCGGCTAAGGAACTGTTAAATCTTCGTGATTATCATTAAGCAGTCTTTGGTGATGTTTGAAGTATGGGCACTACTGTTATGGTGTACAACACGTATTTTAAGCATATCCGCCGCAGGATACATTGCTCGAACAATGCAAAAATGATTGCGGTGGTGAGTTCTTCGGGACTCATCTGTAGATATCTGCACCAAATCCCCAACACCAGCAGTTGAATGCAGCCCCAGAATACTACTGTAATTCTAACACCTTAACGTGCTCGGCACTATAGCTGGTGTTTCTTTGTCGTCAAAGTATTGACCACCCATCAACATCGGTACAAAACACTTTCTCGTCCGTCCAAACAAATCTGTTAGAAATCATATGACACTGGAAGTTATAGAAGGGGAAACTCACACTCAATATTCTGTAATAGGCTTTCATTCTTGGCTGCTCTTTGATGGTGAAAACCACTGTCATGCAGACGTTTTCTAATAGTAGATGCTGTGACACGCAAACTCAATTCCCGCCCAACTGCAGCTGTGGATAGCAAAGGATCCTTTGTATTGTCGCATGGGTCATTGGCGAGAGCTTAATTTATATTGTTTTAGTAACGTCTTACTAATTAGAATTAATTAATCTGAATTAATTGGGGTTTGAGCTTACATATTCTTAGGAAAATACAAGCCACATCTGATATATGGTATTTTTCGCAGGCAACGCCGTTTTCATATATACAGCTTAACCCCCTACATTCATCCTAATAGCGAAAGATTCACAAGTGGGACAAGCATTTACTCGAGAAATACCAAAAAGCAGAGAAAGGTTTTGATTGAACGTTTGGGTGGAAATTGTACTTTAAATTTGAACATTTCGAGTACTTTTTCGTACTACCTCACGGAAAATTTTAACATTCTATTGTTCCATTAAATACTTGTGCTTTTTGGAACTTGCTGTGCTTCTCCAACAGGAAAGAGTAAAATATGGGCATTTATAGCATATACAATATTCGCTAGCATTGCATGTGAGGGTCTCGTAAATCTTTTTTATCAATAAGAGATTGTGCTTAATACAATAGACAGCTAACAGCGTAATAGCTGAACAAAGGACTCCCCCCCCCTCCCATTGGGAGAGGTCTATCAAAATTTCACCACCATAATTAAATGAAAAATAAACACCAGCGGAGCAGAGGAAAGGATGCTGCTCCTGAAAATGCAACCGCTCGAGGAGCCTACCAGCGCTACCTCCTTAACACCAACACTCGAAACCTCCAAAATTAAAACCTCAACCCTCACCTTATTCCTGTGGTTAAACCCTTACCAGGGTAGGTACACAGCAACAACACCTAGGCTCACCACGAGCCTACCAGACACGCACGCACAATAGACTATAGAGATAGTGAACCTGCTTCCAAGCGACCGTATGTGGGATTTGTGGTGGACAAAGCGGCGCAGGGACGGATTAGCTCCGGTTCGCATTCCACCAGTCATCCATCTTCATTCCATGTATCATCAATGTCATCGCCTGAGGTGCCATTTGTAGTAAAAGTGGGCATTAAACACTATCAAAAACAAGAGTGAACACGCTCATCCTTAACTCCATATAACCGAGCGAGATGGCTCCGCGGTAACGCGTGAAACTCGTATTTGGAAGTGGATTCACTTCCCGCGGCCGACGTTCCTGACCCAGTGTCAGCAGGCGAATGCTTGGAATGTTTCTTTCCTACTCCGAATTTCCTTTCCCTTCGTTTCATCTTTCAATCGGGACTTTCCAAGTAGAAGTGTCGGTGTTTGTGCTGCGGGCAAGATGGTACTTCGTTTTTGTAGCTGTTGCTCTCTCCGCTGGAGTGGCATGGCGGTAGTCTGTGCGCGCGGAGGGCCACTGTTGAAACCCGTGTGGGCCGGCGGCTCCCTGACGAAACCTGGTGGGGGATGAAGAACTACCAGCACCGTATTTTTTTTTTTTTTTTTTTAAACAGTAACGGAGTCTGATTAGGACTCCGGTACTGTATCCCTATTTACATTTCCCCCCGTAGGTTTTACTGATTACTGGTTTTACTGTTTCTTTTACAAACATATACACATTGCACAAACATATAACACCCATGCCCAAGGCGGGACTCGAACTCGCGAGACGCTTTAGCGAGCGTGGCCATGGGGACCGGCTCATATTGGGCACACGAAGTCCGCACACTTGCTCGGCACACCTGATGTCTCCCTCCGTCTCGCGCCTCCACCCAGGGGCCTGGCATACAATGGCGACATAGTACTCAGTGTGAAATCCCCTCCGCTCAGTATTCCTGTCCATACAATCTATGGGGATGGACTGGGCCTGATTAGTACACCTTACTAACAATGTGCCTATCTTCGTGGTCTTTATAGTATGAATGAAAGAGTATTTTCTTACAATTGTGGGGTTTTCTTGACGAGTTCTTCTTTTGGTATGGCAATAGAGCTGATGGGAAACTGTGTATGAGTATATTGTTAAGTTTTTGTGAAGAAGTGTGAATTTCTTCCGCACTGTGAATCCTCTATATAAGTCTTCCATGGTTTCACTGCTTGTGGTGCACTCCCTTCTGCAGCTAATATTAAGAACAAATGATCTCATAGGCTATGTTGGATATACATTCCAACATTAGAAACAGAAAGGTGGAATAAGCTAACAGACATTTTTGTTAAACTACGTATCAATAATAAGCAAATATTAGGATAAAGTCGCAAACCTTCTAGCAAAGAACATTAAAATGTGCTGCATACATTTCATTAATCGAGTAGTTTTGGTTCGTTCTTGCTATTTTTATTTTGTTACAGTTATATACATATGTGCTTCAGATTACTCTTTCTCCTTTTAATACTAACCTCAATATCATCCGATGAAGACATGCTTACACAGTTTAAACAAACGGAAGCGGTCTGTAACAATCGCAAAACAATGTGCTTTCTGCGACTAATGAAAGTTTTGTTACTAACAGCTGATGCTGTCATAACACTCCAGCGCTAAAACACTCTTATGTTGGGAAACCCCGTAAGTCAGTCCTTACGGAGTTTCAAAGCCAAAGCAAATACCAACAATCCTCTCACGGCCATTGTATATATTAGACCTAAGGGGCTTCCACACATAATGATGTGTGTATTCTTCAACTTCAATTTTGTTACAAAAAACGAAATTATCGAAAAGAGTAAATAACGTTGTTTAAAACTACCGATTCTTCTTCTTGTTCTCCTCTGAGGGTTAACAATAATTTTCTTTACTGTGTGTGTGTGTTTTTTTTTCTTCTTTTGCGAAGGGGGTCTCGTTTCCTGGCATATCCTACCATCCCGAGCAGCTTCGCTTCAGCATGCTTCTTTCTCCATGTTTTCACATTATCTGCCTCCGTTGAGAGTCGCACATTCCAAGGCTTTTTTATATTATGCAGGTTTGTCCATTCATTTCTGTCTCGCTATCCCTGACCGTGATATTCTATTTCATTGTATTTCTCATTTTTTTGTTTATTTAGTACTGTTTTGGGCAACTGGCAGATACTTAAATTGGAGAATACCACCTTGTTCTTGTGCATTTATTTGTTTTATTTATAATAATATTTATTTTATTATTTGTTTGTAGCATTACGTTGAAAGCAGTTCGGACCACCAGCTATCTGCTACAGACAGCATAACAAACAGCGTCGGTTTTCCTAATTGTTTGATCTTTGCCATTTAATCCCTTTTCTCCGAGAAAACCGAACTGGACCGGATATATTTGTCGAACGGATAACCGCTGTCAGCCGTAATTTTAATGAATTATTGCCAAATCTTGATTTTGTAAATGCCGTGCATTTATGTTAATGTAGGGCAGGGGTAAGGAACTTTTTGCCCTATGAGTGAAGCAAAGAGAGATTCTTCCATTTCCTTCTTGATTTCCTTAGGCGTTAAGCCTTTCAAATGGAAGGATTTAATCACTACTCGTTTTTTCTAAATCCTCCATTTTCGTGAAAACTCTATGTTGTCTTGTTTAAAATGCTGTCTTTCGAAAACTAAACACGATATTTGCCTGTAACTATGAATACAAGCTAGTCTAGAGTTAAACTATACGATGCTACCGTCTAATTGGCCTAGTGGTGCCATATCTGTGTGAGACCCGGTATTTATCAGCCGACCCTCGTATATATATAAGGAACAACTAATCAAAACGTATATTGTTCACTTGTTTGATGTTTGATACAGTTTCGGGTAGTATTTCACATGCTCTACATGTTCCCACAATCAGATTTAACCTACAGGTATATTGCACCATTGAAACAACGTGTTGAAGATGAGCGGTTAAAACAAATCATATACTGTCCATCTGTGTGATTGAATCAGAACATATAATGTCCACAAATGAAATATCATTTTATTTTTAATTCATTTACATTGGTACCACTGTCACATGCAATTTGTTTCATTGCCTACAATAGTTCAGAACAATATTCTGCTTTGTTGCCATCTTGCATTGTTTGACATAATTCCAGGAAAATCCTTATTATAAAAGAGTAAAACTGAGAGCATGGCAGCAGTGTCTTGTTCTGTTTTGTATGTTATTTATTAATGAAACAATTACCACATGGAAGTAAAAGGTTTGCTTTCGAGTTACGGAAAGTCCAGCCTCTTCCAAAACTAAATATTGGAGAGGTATATTATGCCCGACTTATTGCATTTTATAGCTTTTGTTAGAAATATAGAAACTACAAAACCTATTTTCTTTGTATGGAATGAAACTCAAGCAGGAAGGAGGCCACAAGAAATAAAATCAGCCCTCTCCTATTTTCTTTCTAAAACTTCGTTTGACCAGACATTTCTCATACTCTTTGCTGATGGATGTGGTGGCCATAATAAAAATCAACATCTGATTAATGCCGTTGCATTTTGGCTGTTGAAGAGCTCTCCGTCACATGTAAGGTACGGATACCTATATTTTTTAGTTTGGGGGCATCCTTTTTTACCTGCAGATAGGGTATTTCGTAGAGTGGAGAGAAAACTGCGCCAAATTCCGGAAATTTTCAATCCAGAAAAATGTGTACAGATTTATAACGAAGTAGGGGATACTAGAGTTATTTCAAAAGACTGCGAGCTTAAGGATTATAAAGAACTTCAAAGACTTGGAAAGAGATAGACGCTATCATTGAAGTAAAGGATAGTTTTGAAAAAGTCAAAATTGAACAGTGTCAGTGATCAGGATGTAAAATTTAAAAAAGAACAGTACTACTATTTTGATGACCCTTCACAACATTAGCAAAACGTGGGCACAAGAATATTATGTTTTCAGCAAGTGAAATACCGTTCTTACATTAGCAAGCAAGGTAAAGGAAAAGATAAAGAATGATGGTTCACTTTAAGATTTGGGGGAAATTGGAAAGAAGAAGAACATCTTATGTTTTTTTCACGGGCTTTAGAGGTTCCATGCAACACCAGCGCCGCACTCATGAACATACAGATTAATATTGTTTAAATGAAGAACCTGGACTGGGTAAAATGTAAAGTTATTGTAGACAGTAATATTTTGCCTATAACAAATTATTGTATTGACAAATGTTCATTGAATTCCTTGGGGATTATTAATCTTATATTTTAAGAACCGTAAATTCGATGTAATCGAAAGTGTAATTTAGCATACTAACATTTTGTTCTAAGTACTGTTTGAAGTGATTGATAATCTAATATTGTAAGGTAAATTTTAGGCATTAAAACAAATGCAATCTAATACAGCAGAAATACAGTAAACCAATCAAAATATACAATGTCCTATTTGATGGTCCAAAACATAAATTTAAATTATATAATCTTCGATGCTAGTACAAGAAATTCTCCGTATGAAAGCATATAGCAGCATTCAAATATTTTGATGTGATTAAACTGTATTATTGATTTTATTATAGACGAAAGCATATCTCACTATTTCGTTGAGATATAAACTTCTAATATGTATGCTGCGCAATTGAAACAGCATTCAAATATCTTAACGTAATGTCTCTCTTTTATTGCACAGATCATTAATACCTCTATTTTTCAGCACTCATGAGGTTTATGACCATATTTATATGAAGTTAAAACATTAACCTCTATACAGTGTATACAATCAAAAGTATCATGTACTTTTTTTTTCTTTAAAAACAGTACCGGAGTCTGGTCAGGACTCCGGCGCTGTATCCCCTATTTACATTCCCCCCTGTATGATTATTGGTTTTACTGTTCCTTTACACAAAGACATTACACATACACATTGCACAAACATATACCACCCATGCCCAAGGCGGGACTCGAACCCACGATCCCTTGTCCACGAAGCACCAAAGCCTTAGCAAGCGGGCCATGGGGACCGGCCAACATGTACCCAACTCGGTATTAAGATTCATATTTTCTCCATTTTCCTCACATTACTAAAATAATTCTTCATTCCCAATGGTTGATGGGGTATCTTACCTTATACACAGCAGAGCCTGCAGCAGCTGATGCTGCTAAGACAACTCCACCTAACGTAGGGCTTCCAGTAATACCATCCATGTAAGCAAATAATGCTATACCGGTATCACAAAGAATAACAGCAACAATCTGTGGAACACAAATACATTTAGCTTCTATAAGCACAATTTATACTTTAATTAATGTTTAGGCAGGGTTAGAACCTTATACTGGCATTGGGGCGGAGAGAAACCCTTTTTAAAAATCTTTCAAATAAAGAATGGCCTTTTGAACATTCACAGGGATGACTGTGAAATAAAAATCACTTGAATCTATTTTGTAAAGTATATATTGGATTAGAATTTTAACATAATTTTCGTTGATAAGATGAATAAATTAATTGCATTTTGTTATCATTTTTACTTGTATGACAGTGTAATGTTTACAATGTAAACAAAGACATACACTTTTTTGAATTTCTGTTTAGCTTACTGCATCTCTCATTTGTATTTATATTTCACCAATGCCAGTTTCTCCCACTCTCTCCCTCCTTCTCATGCTTATGCATATACACACTTCTCTCTCCCTCCCTCCATCCCTCCCTCCTAGTATATATATCTCTCTCTGTTTGGAACCATAATTTTTACTACAATTTCTATATAACTTGTGCAAAGAATCAGAGATAATCATGCATTTAAGTTCTAGGCGATGTGACTGACACTTTCAAATGCAAATAGCAGTTAAAATTTTACAGGAAACATGCGTGAACTCCAGGGGAAAATACTGCAACATGACTTTCTGTCCAATAACCTCAAGACATTTGAGTTGAAAAGATATGCTGTTCTGAAACTAGGACACTAAATACAGAGACAATCTTCTATGCTATATATTTTCTATTAAGTAGTTCTCTTCAAGAAAATAATAAAAATAAAAGTAGAGTTGAATGTAAAGCTAAACGTGCAATATCTTTAAATCAATCTAAAATAGTAGTAATACATCTGAAAACAAAATGCTATAAACGGAAAGAGTGAAAGCATTAACGATTCAAATAAGCGTTTAAATAAATATTTTGTAGGAAAACCTCTCTATTTAAAATGCTGATGTTACAAATTTTCTGTATTCCAATGCTGCAATACAATTTTACATCTTGTCTCTACGACGCTCACTCGACTGCTTGGAATGTCTCTTTAATCCAAATGTATTCTCCAAAATTGGTGACCACTCTGTGGGCTTCCTTGCCCTATTTGATACCTCCTGGTTACGTAGCAAGAAATTTCCAGAAGTAGAAGTCATTATTGCACGTGTTCCTTCACACAGGTGTAACCATGTTACACACAGGTACGACAAAGCAGTAGAACTATGGAAAGCAAGCTGCCGTTAACGTGCATCAATTCAGGGTGCCAGATTTAGGCGTGTGTATTTAGCACATGGTCACAATATATTAGAAGAAATAGCCAATGTAAAATAAAAGAAAGAGGCTACGCACACAATTACGCAGCAATGTTAATCCGCCATCAAAGGAGTATCAACATGGGAGCTAAGAGGCACCATAGTACTTTTCAAAAAAAGCAGACGCCAAAAAGCATCGCATAACAAATCATAGAAGAAAGAAATGGTTTAATTGAAATTATGCAAGGTTGAGCGTGAATTTCTGCGGATCTAAAAGTTACGTGGGAAAATATTGTATTTTAGAAGAAGTAAGCTCCGCGAGATATGCATCGAGAAGGATTAATAGAAAATGGGTTGAGAAGTACTTTAACTCAAGTTTTCGCGAGGGAGATTAATATAAACAGCTTCTAGGCTATTAATAAATAATAACGTGTACTGCTATTCAAAGTATTTAAGGATTTTAAAAAAGCTTAATCGATGGCAGACAAAAATCCGGAACGAAGAAGTCACAACACTCGTTCTTGAGATTTTATTGCACGGAAATACATTTTGTGAAAGCTGTGGATTTATATCTCTTTGGAAAGCAAAGGAAGTATATGTATTAATTAAATATAGATGAAGAGTCTTAAAAACAAAAAATAGGGATAAAATATACATACGGGGCCTAATATAATTTTGACTTAAAAAAATATTTTACAAACGGAAATCGAGTTAATGTTACATAAATAGACCATCATAACACCCTGAGCATAAATAAAACTGGAATCACTGCTACGAAAACCCATTAATCAAATAAATCGAACAGCACAAATTCAGTTCCAGGTGTAACATATACAAATCTGTTTATAGCAGCTTAATTATGTGGATTAAAGAGATAATATTCATAAAGATATTCGTATCCCTTAGACTATGTGCATTTTATTAACACTGTATTACAAAATTACATACAAGGTTAAACTTCAAAGTTTAGAAAATATGTAAAACAAAAAGGATGCAAAGAGCTAATGGACATTAAAACTAATATACAACATGAACATAACCAAGAACTTTGCAAATGAATACAAAGAGCTTAAAATAGCAAATTACTGAAGCTGCTGTTTAAACGATTAAACGTCTATTATGTAAATATTTATTAGTTTTATATATGTTTTTTTATTCAAAATTGAAGTTACTCAACGCCCAAATACACAACTGCATCATTTATCCAATGCGCATATTGCCATTTAAATTTGTTTTTAACAGACTTCTACATCAAGACCCACAACATGCTTAATAACAGCTAAGTACAGCTGAATGGGATAGAATACTCATTATGTTATACCTGTGTTTTCTGTCCTGTTCATTATTACATCACTATCTAAAGGGCTCACCAAATTGTATGATTACCGCTATGGGCAGCTAAAATTGGTGCAGGATATATTGCTTACACCTGGCGATTCCATCGTAATTCATTTTATTTCAATATCGATGAGACACTCCGCGAATGTACTTTGTTAGGGGTGCCACTCCATTCAGAACTTAGTTAGCCTTTTTTTTTCTTTCATAATTTAGCTATTTGCAGTTGAAACTTTTGAAATGTGTCCCAGAATTCGAAGGCACAGGATTGTAGAGAGGTCCTAGTTAAACAGTTTGAGATAGGGAACATATTGTCCCTTTTGTCAAATGTCAAAGTTATGGCATGTTTTCTGGATCTTACATCAATGGGCAAAAGTTAAAAGAATGTGGACGTATGAAACGAATTTCATTCATAATGCCTCATTTTTATGTCCACAGTCTAAGCAATGCATTATTGGTGCACAATCAATACGATATTTAAAATTATGGGACTTGTAAAACTGCCATTTCTTTGAGGGTGTGCACACCTCTGATAACAGCTCGGTCGATTTCAGATCATATGTAGTTAGCTAGAGCTCTCCTCCGAAACCTACTAGTAGTTGAGACGGTACAGCGCTGGTCATCGAATCCCAGGATGAAAAGATGACATCTCTGTACTTTCCGGGTTTTTTATAATATTCTTGTTTTTCTCAAAGAGTACAAACCTTAGAGCAGCATTAAGACGCTTATCTTACACTTTTGAAGCTAAAACGATAGATAAACCCTCCAGTACAAGTTACTTTTAAAAGACTGTGAATTATATCTGCGTAACCATCAATATTAAATGCAGTAATTTTCAAGGAATCTGTGTAAATTTATGCAATGAAACAATTAAGTTTGTTGAAAACATTTATCTAATGTGTGCCTTGAAGCGTAGTAACTATGATTTTAGCGGTGAAATAAAAAAAAAGCTGCACTATTGCTGGGATTCGAACAGCAGTACTTAGAATTTATCTGTGCCGTTTTAACCACTTGAGCTACTGTGGTCCCACGAGATAGTGTTTCTGAAAACCTTCTCTTATGCCTAAACGTGATTACTGTGAGAATTGCTAAACATTGTGTTTATGTTGTATTGTAAAAATATACACACTATGAGTAAGGAAATATATTGTTTTAACGAGGCGCTAAACGGAGAACACACAGACTAACCTCCTAAGATATAATCTAAACTGAGCTTCAGATCTCATGTGCTTTTTGCTGCCACGCGGTACCATTGCGTATGCTTAAGAACCTTGCGTACCATATTTCCGCGGAATCAGATGACACGAACCTAGCATCTTGTGGGGAGGCTCACAGCAATCCTGGAATTTTTGACATCGTGTTCGTAAAGTGCAATCTCTGCAGGGATGTTGCACGTCTCACATCGAGAAGTTCCTCTGGAACCTGTTGTATTTTGTGCTTCGGGTATTGTATTATTTCTCGAAGTCTCTTTTTATTTGCCTTTCATGCAGAGATAAAAGGGTAGAATGCACTTTCCTGACTAGTACAAAGTTCTTAATTCGTCTTGTGTAGGTACTAGTTTTACTACATACAGAGATAGTTGTTCACTTTTATTTCATCTGAAGTTCATTTGATACACTGACATTATTGTTTCCTAATTGTAAACTGTACCTACAGCTGTAATGTACATAACACTGTATTTTAGAAACTCCTTCAAGGGGTTACGGAGAAGTGTTCCCCTTCAGGTGTTAAATGCAATTGTTATGATACGTTCTCCGTTGCACCTACATGTTAATTGAATATTACATTTATTTTATTTGTCAGAACAAATGGATTATATTGAGTAACGCATCAAAATGTGAACGGCTCATAATAAAATGCAAAAGAGGAGACAACTTACAAATAAATGTATCTAGGGGGCTTGAACCATCAACATTTTAACCCGACTAACGCACTAGCTATAGCGCTAAATAATACCACCACATCTACGTTCTCCAAAATCCAGGGCTCATGTCACAGTCCACTGTGGTTTGATCAGTGGCGTGCTAACCCTTAATACATGCTATGCTGTAGCAAAGAATTTAGAACGTATAGCCCATAGATACCCTATCTCTGACTGTTTATTTTGGACCCCTCTAAGGCCCTGTCAATTTGTGCGCTCGAATCCTGGGACATTCTCTATACATATAGTTTGTCTTAGCTCCCTTACTGATTGTCTGCATCTCTTTATTCCAGTTTTAATTCAGATATACAATTAGCTTTGATAATTATTGAAGAAGAGCTTCCCAAAAAATACACAATATCTGAAGACCTTTGAACTTCTGGCAAGTATAAATCATTGAGTTACGAGCATTACTAGGAGACTGCAGAACTTCATTTACAACACTTCGAATTAATTTGTCAGCTTTAAATAGAACTACTTCGGGTATTTTATTAATGGGGGTCATTTCGAAGGGATAAATCAAAGCTGGACCTATGAATTAGTTAAAAATTAGCAATTCATTGTGAGATTGTAGCAGATGTGTAGTAGCCAGGACGTCTAACTTTATTTCTAATTATGTAAAAATCTCATCAGAATTAAGACAGCGTTGAATTTCACTCCTAAAAATTTCACTTCATTTTCAGTAGAAACTCCTTTTACGTCAACACAAAGTGTTTAAATAACCCCAACATCAAATTAGCCTGTACACATTATGTTTCCTTTTGAGCTTTCACTGTTGATGTTCAAGCCGATTTCCCGAAGGAGACTGATGACCGATGAAACTAAATCATTAACTGCACTCATATGCTTGCCAATTCACCCTCAGTCTTATTTTATAAATGTTAGGGTTAACGTTTCAGTACTGGACAGGTTGATAGGAGTGCGGTACACCTCCGCTAAACGACCACACGGATTGACATTTCTGCGTAGGCGACCCTTTCTTAATTGCTTCAGATTTCGGGTAACCACGTTTCAATTGAATCGATTCCCTCTCCCCCTCTTTCACACTTTCGGCCAATCTGTAAGGTACAGAATGATTGTGGTAATATGCTTTCTGATTAGCTAATTAATTAAAACTTTAAAATAAAACTCAAAAAAAAAAAAAAAAAAAAAGGAATACCTATAGCGTAATAAGACGGAAACCTTTTCTAGAAGTATTACTTGTTTACAAAATATCATTGAGATATGTAAACATTTCTGGAATAAAATTATAACTTTTGAAATGTTACATTTCTGTGGGTTTTATAACCTTACTAGGTGAAACACTCGCCCTTGCACATAGTTTGACGGCCTATCCTTATCGTATTTAGCCTTAGGTTACACTCATCCAATATCAGGCGTATCTTCGGACGTATTCAGAAATTATTAAACAACACACTCAAACAAATAGTTAATTAAAACCCAAGACACTATAAAGAAAGAAAGGTAACTCAGAAATAAAAAAGTGAAGAGGTTCATTTGAACAACCACAAATATCACGACTTGTAATGATGGCTTGTGAACGCAGTTGTGACTTTCGCGTTGCCACATTTGGGGTGACTCTTCACTATTTACAGAGAAAGTCTCATTTGGGAAAAATAAATACTAGGTTAAGTAACGTAAATATAAGCTTGTTTATTCTCAGGAACCAACACACATAAAATTACAGCAACAACAAGAAATACACACACGCACAAGAAAGAAAGAAAGAAAGAAAGAAAGAAAGAAAGAAAGACAGAAAAAAGAATAAAAACAACAAAATTAACATATATGAGAGAAGAGGAAGAACAAATGATACTTCGTCCGGTTTGATGCTATCCCTGCTGTTCATGCTCACATATCATGTTTGTTCATCTAGTTTGAGTTTCTACTTATAAACATCACAAGCTTCGCACAAAGAAAGAAACTCGTTGGTTACAAACATTTAGAGACTACAAAGTATAACAAGTTAATCTCCAAACATCGAAGTATGATCTCAGAATGTGTAGATGTTAATATCGACTAGTTTATTACTCTATATTATAACGTTTGAGCGCTATAAACTTTTATAATCACGGGATTATATTGGATGTTTTTGCATTATTTTATATGACTATTCGATACATAATAATATGAAGATAAATAAGATGAACATCAAAAAGAAGAAGTATTTTGTTTGATTTGATTTCTTTACAGTTAGTACAGTAATATAATGCATATTTTGTTAGTCTTTTAACCATGCGATTATATCGTTTTTATATTTGTGCAAGTATAATAGTTGTAATTATTGGTTGCTTTATTCCTCCATGATAAATTCAGATAACAGATTAACGAATGATATATGAATTCGCTGTTACTTTGTTATTTTGTGAGGCAGTGAAAGCCCAAGTAGATGATTATTTTATATATATATATATATATATATTAACAATGTTCGAGCTATTAAGACAGTCACTGAGAAATTTGTAGACAGCTTTAAGAGTGTTTATAGGCACTGTATGAAACTAAACATTAATCGTGTGTAATAAGATGGAACCTCGAATTGTAAGCTATACAGTAATTTTTGCCTTATGTCAAAAGTTGACTTGTGCCAAGTTTGGTTGATATCGGGGCAACGTTGTAGAAGCCTATAAAGAACATGCACAGATACATACAAACATTGAGTTTTATATGTTAACATAAACCACAAATTACTGAAACGATTCCTATGATATTCAGTATTCAGCATGGATTTGATTCACACTTTAACATAATATTCCAATTATTTCTGAGGGGGGAGCTAAAATCACAGTAAAAAGATCCATAAATCTGATGAAATTGTGTGAAGGTTAATTTCTTCTGCGTTTTATTCTTTTACTTTACTGTTCTTTACTTTAATTGAACAGAACTCATATACTCGCCTGTATATTTTTTACGTAAGGCTTAAAAATGTGTAAGTATCGTTTGCATTACTCTAGATCTAGATCATTGCCAGTTGTGTTCACTGCAAAGTGGTGCACGAAAAATAGACCCCAAGTACTAGACTACTTATTGTCGCCCACTAATCATCATCTGTTTTTGTGAAGCTGTTATGACTAAGTTTTGTATTGTCAGTACGAATTCATGAAAGATTCACGGAAAAAACAACTCTCAGAAAAGGATAGAGGCAGCCGCTTTCGCCGGACCTAACTACTTGTGACTTTTATCTGAGGAGCAGTCTAAAGCGAAACTGAGATAGGAGATGACTCTAGGGGATTTCTTTCTGGTGAACCTCTTTGAATTAACCAATTAAAATAATTGCTACATATCTAAAATTGATAACGAACCAGCTCCAAGAAGTTATTGAAAATCAGCAGCAAGATAGACGGCGCAATGTGGTTTTGTATAAAAAGACACAACGAGTTGAAACTTGGTGGGGACTTCGCTTCAAGACTCCAACGAGTGAACATCGCAGCGGATGGGGAAGAGGAAGCAACAGCACCGAACAACCGCAGGCACATCTGTAAGTAAAATAGCTGAAGAGACGGCCGCTTCTCAAGCATCATCACCCACAAACAAGTCTACCGTCACCCAGCCTAGCACTTCTAGTGCAATCTTCAACACACCCTCGTGGCAATTGCTGTCCTCAACCAGAAGCTCGCCATCAGCCGTGATCAACACAGCAGCCTCAGATGATGCCAATACCAGTGCCAAGGCGCGACAATAAACAGATCGACTACAACACATTCAACGCAGTGACCTGCCAGTCGCACAGAGCTCACCGGTACCTCTGACCGAATTGACACCAGCGCTGCTGAAGATGCGCTGCCAATATCGGTAATAGCCGGCACCACCACAACCATTGCCAATATCGGTAATAGCCGGCACCACCACAACCATAGCAGGTGCATCACATGCCGCAACTACCATTCAGCACGGACAGTTCAGCGCCGTCGCTGTTGCTGTTCACCGACACTACCACCGCGGTTCGTGAGAGAGAAAGCACAACACTGCTGGTCTTCCGTGGTCTCCACGACCCGGATTTCTAACAACAGTAGACCTACATCATTTGTGCGTCTCTTTTTTTTTTTTTTTTTTTGACAAGGCCCACTAAGACACTGCTTTGTCCATGGGAGTAGTTGTGCTGGGCCGTGCCATACGGATCAAAGCCAGCAGGTCTTACTGGACACCACCTTGCCGGCACTGTTGCTGCTGTGGCCACAAGGATGACCGCCGCACCGCACTACTGCATTACTGTGACGCTGCCAACCTGACGTTCGACTGCCAGCAGCATAACTTTTTCTGTGCCACCTGCAATAGATCAGACCATATCAGCGGGTAGGCCCTCTCCCGCTATAACCAAGGACTCCTGCAGCATTAACCGAGTAATCGGCTACAATATCTCCTCCGCTGACCAGCACACGCCAATCAAGGCCGCCTCCAGACACCAACACAGATACCGGTGTTATTTCCCTTGCGGCCATACACAATTACATCAGCACACTTATCGCCGCATCAGCTGCAATCCAGGCGGAAGTCACCCTTCTAAGCCAACTGCTCAAGGCGCTCCGCCAATCAACCGGCACGCGCTTCGCAACAATAGAGGCAACACAGCACAACACATTACGAAACTATGCAGCAGCTACGCGTCAGATCTCCAATCTCCACGACAACCACACCGTAAATCAGGATTCGTGAACAGGGTTGAGGGACAGTGTACTTTTTCTGGTCGAGGCATTCAGACAACAGACCAGACATTTTGGCTTCCATATAGCGCAAACTGCACCGCATAGAAAAGAAAGTGCACCAAGAACCTCAAACTCAGCTACAGCCTCCATTTCCAAGTCTCCCCAAGGAGAGCAGATACAACCAACTGTACAACATGAACATCCAGATCAAGAGTTTATCTAGCAAACCGCACAGAAATACAAACCACAACAAATAAAATCTGTCCAAGAAGTACGACGCCCCTAAGCACGGACGGTTAGCGTCAGGGTCTTTGATCATGCCGTTGGACCCCCATCGCTTCACTCGGCTACAGGCCGTTTTATTATGGCCCGCCCACAAATTTTCGGTTGCTCCGGCGGTACCGAACTTAACGACATCATAGGAAAACGATAAATAGTGTCCCCACAGAACAAAATGCTTATCTTCGGAAAGAAAGCAAAGCCGTTGGTCCCGTGTCGTGAAAATTAAGTCACCTTTCACGACCGGTATAGAATGGGACGCTAAGAACAGAGCAGCTAAAGAAAGTCCATAAATGAACCTCAATGTTATTTGTGAGTGTTAACCAGGAAACAGAGGCAGATTGTTGGCACTGAGCTCCTGTAACGCAGTGCAACAATAATGGCACTATAGGTAGAATTCCAGTAGATGTCTTCTCGGGGGTTTCCTCGTGTCGCCAAGTAAACTCTAAGAACGTTTACTACATCCCTCAAATTTTACTGCCCGACATTTCTAGTTCCCACCAATACATTGTCATCTGTCTCAGGTTTGAAGGACCAGGCGACGTTACTCGGCGGGTTGCATCTAGATGCAGTCTATAGAGGTTTTTTCCTGATTTCATCGCAGTATTGCCCGATTGAAAACCACCTTCGGGTGCTTTCGGGCTAGGACCTCTTCAGGAAACCTCCGGAGGCTTGGGGTTCCTGGGTTGGGCCCAGGCGGCGCTGAAGACATTCAATCTGGAACCATTAGGGAGAAAGGGGGGGCTATATTTTCGCCCGTGGTAATTCGGATCTAGTCACTCTTCGGGTCTCTCCCCTCGGCCACGTAAGTCGTAAAGAGTCCTAAGGGCATACGTGCGGTGCTCTGCACCAGTGCCTGGAGAGTCCATCCGTGTACATTCCTAATCCTATTCCGTCAAAATACTAATAACTGAATTAAGATTGAATGAGAGACAACCGACTTTACGCTTACATGGTAAATTGAAACAAATATTAGAATTATGCACTTGTTGTGAATTAATATAAACTGTACTCGTTTTCCATAAGCATCCAGTGACAATTTTGTACATTTAGATCACGTAATAGTAAGCAAATTCACTGTTAAGCACTCTGCAATAGAACATATATGTACATAGAACACATATATTTTATTGAGCCAGACTGATCTTTCACAAGAGATGATGGAATTATCCCCCTACATCCACAGAAAACTGACATCTTTTAAGAAATTTTGTTTCACCTCACCTTCCGAAATAGAGTTAATTTATCTCCTAATATTTGCATGAATTTTTTCTATTTGTAGAGGTTTAAACTGTACGCTCTTTTCAAGTCTCCCATCATAAATATTTGATGCGCTCCATTTCCATGACTTTCTCTGTCTGTTCTGCAAATAAATATTCCTTCAAAAGACTGTTTTAGTCTATGTACATCATGCTATTTGAGATAATCATTAGAAGAAAGTGTCTTATTACTTAGTTCCTCCTAAGTAGAAGGGAAATAAGGGAATACACTAGGCTAAGGGATATTCAAGTTTTTAAAAGCTGTCGCTATGCAATTAAATTTAAATTTGATGCTCTTTTGATGGCCAAGTGTAAAACCAAAGAGATATGAAACGGTTGAGGACTTCCCGTTTGAGAAGAGTGTTAAGTATTTTAAAATTGAAACCCACAACAGGAAATACTTCGCAAATGGTTAGCTTTGCAAAAAATTCTATATATGACAGTGCGTTTTAAAGAGCTCTGCATTTTTTATGTTGTAAGATTTTTGTCTATCTCTTATGGTTTATCAGTTATGCCAAAGCTATTTAGAATAAAGAGAACTAAAGTTTTTTTCCAAGAAATGCATAATCAAATGTTATTTGCCACATAAACATCTTTAAAGCACAGCATTTTAATGAAAGTCGTTAGTCATTTTGAGAAAATGGAACATTCCAAACATTTTCAATTTAAAGGACACATTGAGGTAGAGCTTTTTTTCCTGAAAATCTTCGTATCTTTGGAAGATACTGAACTGAAACGTCATGCTTCATATTTAAACGACGTTACATTTTTTAGATATACTGTCCATGAGAACGCTCTACACCTTTGTCTAAATATGTTTTAATTGGATTCGGGGTCCTCAAATCATGAACGTTCTCTGTCTACTATGTATATTGTACGCAAACATGTCAGAAACTGGGACTGTCCAGCCCCGTAATATTGCAATAATTACATGTATTCAAACATTGGTAAATGAAATTGAGTGCCTGTTCAGCTGTATGTGCAGTGGCAGTGCCTTTTTTTTTAAGTATCCAGATTGACATTCAATATTGGTCAGTTGTGTTCATAAATTCTGCGTTTATAATCTCTGTATATATGTTAGACCTATGTTCCTCTACACACCTACCGTGTCACGTCATATAATGGGATTTTCTGTACTAAAAGGGGTATTTATGCATTACAAACTGGTTATTCTCTAATAAAACTATTTGAGTAAATGTGGATATGCTGAATCAGAGAATATTATTACATTTGTTTCAATTTCCTCACCATTGACATATCTCCAAACAGTTATAAATATTTACCCAAGTCACATTATCACAAAAAAGCAATTAGTGGACAACTGTCATATTTTGTGGCTTACATTTTAAGATGTTTATAGCTTGCTGCTGAGCTTATTGAAATTGCTATTTCCTGTGAATGCTTCAACTAATGTCTTCTCAGTAAGTGTGTTCCATTTGCCCTCTTATAAACCAATTAACCTGTTTCCCTACATTTATATACAGTTTTTGCACTGCTTCTCAGCTGGGGCGGATTGTGTTAAAAAGATGGCGTTATCATATTTTAATCTCACATAAAATTCATTAGCTGTAATCTGTACTAAAGTTGCTGCTGAACTCGACACGAGAGACTGAAGAACAAACAAGTACAATCTAAAAATATAAAATACACTGAAGGGTTGTTATAGTAGTATAAATAGCCAACTTACACATGTGAAGCAATAAAATTAAAATTCAGAAAGCTATCAAAAGAAATATAACCTGCAATAAAATACTGTTAACTCAAACTAAATTTGCAAGAAAATGTAACTACTGTTTGTATAACTTATATATACACACTTACCCTTACACCCACAAACTGCTCATGGAGAATTACCCATGAGAGTAAGTACACACATGACACATTGGTAGCAAACAATGCCATCACATCTGTAGCCAGGAGAATTCGAAGAGAGTGAATATACATATAGTTGGTGGCCACCCACAAGAGACAAAAGAGACTGCATCGTGTGAGAAATCGTGCTGAAATTGAACAAGATTCCTTACAAATTAGCGGCCTTAAGTCACTACACTATCAAACAATATAAATATAATGACCATGTGTTACCTGCAGTGAAACCTTTATCTCTGAAGTTTCTGATACTTTCCCTCAATATGTTTCCAGGTGATTTGCATTTCGTTGATATGGATCGACAAATAAAGTAAAGAGGGAAGAACAAAATGGTCCAATTGGCACAGAACCATGTTGTAAAGAATGGAGCATTGTAAGACACCATCTGTAAAAAAAATTCCAATCATGATAAGGGTAATGTATGACATGAACCAATGAAAACAAACTGTCAGAAACATCTAGAGGAAAACTTATAGTTTTATAAAGAATGTTCTTTTTTGAGGCACAGCTAAGTGAAATATGAAACACAAATTTATTACTTTGAATAAAAAAAAATCTTATATCCAGAATATGTTTCAAAGACAACTTGCCTTCATCCTGAACTTCACTCTGATTAATTTATTCCTATAGCGTCAATTTCCTTGTTTTCATGTACTTGGTGATACATCTGTTTCTCTGAGTATGTATTTTTGTGTAATGATTCCTCACAACAAATAGATTTTCCCATGTGGTTATAGATAAACAATTTTGAATAACTTGTAAGTTTTTTGGTAATGATGTCTCCTTTGCGTTCAGAGCTGAGTAAGCAGTTTGTGTGAGCCAAAACTAACCAAATTTCAAGCTGATGTTGTTTGCGAGGTACAAAGTTGGTACCACAAAATGCATAACTTCTGAAATGGGATAATAAGGCGCATTACAGAAAAAATTAGGGTCACTTCATATAATGGTGAAATATGCCTAATTCATTTGCCACGCAGCCTGATATTACTCTATTACATCACAACCTCATCTATCTGCTGTATTAAATTAACTCTGAAACCTGCATATGCTTGGTAATCTATTTATATAAGAAATATAACGTTCTGTTACTGGAGGAAGTATTCCATGTAACTCGAAATAATTATTATTAATTAATTAATAAGTATTAAAGTATTTACTCTCGCAGTCTACAGTACTAAAGTTAACTTAAAATAGGACTGTATCGTAATATGATTATTTAGAAAATAATACAACGTTCCATCATTGAATTCCAGATGGCAATGCTTTGACCTATTTGATATCACTGAAATTAAATTTATCTAACTTCTCAGTATTTGATGGTGGTTTTAAATGCGGAGGAATAATAATTAGCATGTGAAACCGAATGAGTAAAAGAAATTATTTGATCTATCGTTGTCTAAGAATATGATATGCTACATTTTTATTAGTAATCAGTGGCTTCTCTTCCACATACAACTGGTTTGGTTTAACTTCCACCTCAGTTTGGAGATTACATTCCGGACATATGTCCCATACGTTCCCCTAATGGCACCGAAATTATAAATTTGACAACCCACTCGTGATGATATCGATTTCCACCTCCCTATAGTTGGAATAGGGAAATTACGCCACGCCTGAACGCAAAGTAGGCAACATTGCCCAACTTTGCTTCCTCCTTGCAGATACGAATTTCTTTCCAGTAGTCTTTGGCAAGAAAATCACGAGTTCAAGTAGAAAGAAAAAAAATTAAAGACATGGAAGTATCTATAACGGCCTTATAATAAAATTACTTTTTCGGAAGAATTATAATTCACCTATAAACTTTTATATATACAGTGAACCAGATGTCATTACCAAATGCAACAAAGCAAGGAAACAGCTCAATTGGAAGCAGAAAAATTGGCATTCATTCACAGCTGAGGATAAAGGCAAGCTACACCTGAAACATGTTTTGAAGGTTTTCCAGTTATACGAAATCAATAACTTATATATTGCAACCAATCTGATGTTTATACTGAAAATAAAACCAAGCTCCCAATATCAAAATGTTAATAGAAAAGAAAGTCACATAAGAAAACATATTATGCAGCTTCAGTAATTTGTTTCACACGGGCAACATATACTCAGATTTTCAAAAACTATGTAATACATATACCTTTCTCTACACTTGCTTCTCTGTAACTTTTAGTGTGACTGCAGAGCAAGCAAAGGTCAACTTCATGGTCACTGCACTCTTTTTCACCGTTCTTTTAGTTAGGTATACTATAAGCAGAACGTAGTAGGGAGGAGTGTATGGCCCGCAGCCAGAGGCCTGTGGTGCACCTAAACGGTGCTTCGGCAGGTAGTGAATAGCCAGGACATGACCTGTGTAGTCAGCTGACTACTGACACGCTGGAGAGATCTGTCTCTGAATAACAAATAGGAGACCGCGAATCAACTCACAAACTTGTGCCGAAGTGGTGAATAGCTTATGGGAGACGTGTCACTAATGGAGTCTCTGTAATACCCAGCGACCTCCTATGAAATACAGTCTTACCCAGGCTTGCAGTGCTCTTCCTGGGAGGACCAAGGATACCCCTAGCGGGTCGTGGGAACGTTTATTGCTAGTTTCAGTACCCATAAAACCGGAGTGCCGTTCTAGAGACTCCGAGAGTGCAACATTAATGAAAGGAAGCTAGGTCATGAAAGAGGATGCTTACTTTAAGTTCAGCTAATATAATAGAAGCAGCAACACCCGTAGTTGTGGATGAGTGAACCCTGCCTTCAAAGACAGAAAAAAAGGATAATTTAGGGGAGCTGATCAGAATGATTGGTATCCTAAAACTGAAACGGAACGAGCTTCCCGAAATATGTCCTAAATCAGGATATATTTTTTTTTATTTGAATACGTCTTGAATTCAAAGGGATAAAGTGTATGGTACGGTAGGCCAACATGGATTATTTAGTTCAGGCCTACTTATAATGAGAGTGTACTGCCTGGAGAGTGTTACATAGTCGACCTAGAAGATCAACCTTTACTTTGGAAATACCATATTATGGGACTAAATATAAAAGTTTTTTTTTAATCTGCAATGCTCTAGGTAAGGATAAATCAGATCTTGTGTCTGGACAAGAAATCGAAACTGCTAGATTCCGTCAGATTTTCTAACCAGACACCTGGTGCGGTCAAGGTGAGGTATGATGTAGGCGGGCCACCTAGGAAACTAGTTTGCTCGGCCTATCTTCCACATGACTCCCAGGAGTTTTCCCCTGCACAAGAGATTCCATATCTTGTGAAATATACAAAAATGTACTAACATCAATCTACGGATTCCCACCGTACCGATTGGGGTCGGGTTCGTTTTGGTATGGTTGGTTTTTTGGGTACTGCAATCGAGGAACCGTGAATCAAGGAATGTATCAACCCTTGTGAACTATCAGAGAAAGGAAGTCCTAGTCTTGGACTTAGCGCTCTTAGGTATCCTAGAGGAAGCTAAAGATTGGAAGATTAACTTGGAAACCTGTTTGTCCGAGCGCAAACTGACTTTGATCTTGAAGAAAACTAAAAGCACCGGCTTCACGGGCAGCTACCGACTGTCAATTTGTTTTTCTCGATTTCCTTCGAAGCAGTAATTTTAAACACACCGATTCTCTCCGCGTCGAAAAGATACTGCTGGAATGAAGTATTGCGATTCCCTCCTGCACATGGACTTTGTCCTCAGTTTTGTGTTGGTAATACCTACTACCCAAGTCGATAGTAAAGACACCAATCGATTGGTCATCTACTATGTCCTTGGCCTTGGGAATGGGCCTGTTCATTCAATATAGCAGTGCACTGGAGTGCAGACGGGTGTGTGTGTGTGTGTGTGTGTGTGTGTGTGTGTGTGTGTGTGTGTGTGTGTGTGGACAATACCAAACGTGAAACAATCATAAGTGAAATGGGCAAGGAATTGGTGCTACTAGAGAAATATGAACTCAGCTTTCAAACAATATTGAAGAATAGAGATAGGAGGTGGAGATGTGTATTAAAAGCCTGTATGTCCTTTATAAAATCTGATTCAAACGATGAAAAGATCATGGAACAAAACGTGCAACATAATCATGATTGTAAAAATGGTGGAAAGTTAAATAGACATACCATTAGAAATAATGTTAAAAGGAAAGCAGTTGAAGATATGAAAAATTCTTCACAAAGAGGCAATCCAAAAACAATTACATTTTCTTATTGCTTCGGATGTCCAGTGCATAACGAAAGGAATGTACAGTATGTGAAGAAAAGTAAGGCCTGTACTACTACACAGGATGTGCAAAGTGTGCTAAATGTCATTGCAATCAAAACAATGACAGGTGCTGGTGAATAGCATAAAAGAACAGAAAGTCATATTAACTTTGTATCCAACTTAAACATACTATGCTCTGCGGAGTGTCTGTTTGTAGACGCGAAGTTCTAATATCACCCCAAAATTGTTGAGCAAATGTTCACTTTGCACAGTGTTAGAAACGGATACAATATTGTATTGCTTTACATGCTGTCAAATAGCAAATCAAGGAAGGCATATTTTGCTGCACTGTCTCTATTAGAAGGAGAATGCACAAAACGCAATCTTACGTTAGAGTTAGTTCCAGATTTTGAGACAGCTATTCATACTTCAGTCAGGTCGGCTTTCCCAAACGTCAATATCAAGTGTTGCTGATACTATCTTGGCCAAGCGTGGTGGAGAAAAATTCAGAGTTTAGATTTGGGACCAACATATAAAGACTATAATTCTGATATTGCTAAATTTCTAAAGCGCATGTTTGGACTAACATACTTGGACCCATGCGACATCGGGAATTGTTTCGTCGATCATTTCATGTCGCAATGCCTAACTGTGAAAAAGTGAGAGAATTCTGTGATTATCTAAAAGAAAATTACGTAGATGACGATACCCTTACGCCACCAATTCTACGGGCTGAAAAAACTGCTATTGCACTTTGGACGACGAACGCGTGTGAAAGTTACCATGCAAAAATCAATAATTGCTTTCACACATCACACCCCATCATATGTGTGTTTTTTAGATGTTTTATCCAAAGTACAGGCAGATAGAAAAATTAAAATAAATTCTTCCTTTACCCAGGCAGCCAATACTAAAGAGACTTATACAAAGAAGGGACTATTTGGAGAACAAAATTAAATAATTAGATAATGGACAGATCAGTCCATCGCATTACTGCATTGCCATGTCTTACAAAGTACTTCCGAAAATTGATTAAGGATTAAACACACCAAGGGTATTGATTGGTTATTTAGAATACTATCCTTAACAGTCCGAAGTCTATAATAAGTGTAACGGAAAATCGTACGGTTAAGCCATGCAGGGAACCTTACTTGAATAATAGAAAATTGAGAGAGAAAATAACTCTACCCTTTTTTGTGAGGCAATCAGACCCTTATTTTTGGAAGGGAATTGGTCGGACCCGGACTTTACAGTAATACTAAGGGGAGTCATTTGGACTACTCCCGGAGGGGTTGGATGGAGGGCTGAGGAATGGAATCCATATCAGGCTAAAGATTGGGGAGAGCTGAAATGTTGTATGGGGTTAAATACCATGGTTAAAAATACGCAGGTGTTATAATGCATGTAAAGCCAATAAGTATCCTGTAACATTGGATTATTTCAAGGAATCCCAGAGATTTTTTTAAAAATAATTAAAGTGTACTACTGGGAGCATTACAGAGAAGCCAAGGAATAGAAGGTTTTCTGTTTCTGTCACCGCTATGCAACTTAAGTCGAAATTGCAAATGTGCCCAAAGCCATCCAAGTACGACGGGACGTCAACCTCTGAAGTCTTCCGCTGACAGTAAGCCGACGTTGCCACCCATAACTTATAGTCAGCACAAGAAGACAGCAAGATTCCAGGGGAGGGCGACAGAGATACTGAATACGATCCCACGTCGGTGAAGTCCAAGGAGTTCAGCGAGACCCTCAAGAAACGCTTCCGGAACCACTGTCTGGCTGCAGCCTACCGCAATCAGCTTAAGGCGAGGCTGCAACAGCCAGACGAGACCATGCAAGAGTTCGCCCTAGCCATCGAACAGCTTGCGAATAAAGCCCTGGCCAAATTACTACCGAGCTACATATCCCAGGAAGCTGCCTACATCTTTGTTGACGACAGCGTCTGATGCTCGGCGACTATAAGACAATCCACGAGGCGTTAACGGCAGCACTTAGAATGGAAGCGGCCAAGGTTACAAAGCCCCAACCGAGGAATAGCAGTTTCCGGTACTATAGCGGGGACTATGACACAGCTGAGGGACGTCGGACTTACAGTGGTTTAAGTTGGAGATGTGGACAACTGGCACACCTAGCAGGGGAGCAACCACACCAATACGCCGAACGGATAGCACTTGCACATAGAGAGCAAAGCACGGTCCTGAGGAAGGACTAGCCAGTGCCGGAATAACTGAGAAGATCAGGAATACTCGGTGCTACGACGAAAGTGGATCAACACAAGGAGATTTACAAAAACCTTCATGTGGCTTGGGCTGGGGATGTGGCCGACTCGGGCACCTATTGAAGGACTTACGCAGACAGTGTTTGTTGCGAATGCCGGGACCCAGTGAAACGCTATCCGCATTCCGGCCGACTGACAGATGGTGCACGAAAATGACCTAAGTGGCTAGTGACACACCTGAGTCATCATCGCCGTCTCCTCGCTTGACGCTATGTGCCTTGGACGGAGGAATGGAAGACAGACTCGTCTCAGACAGCTGGATATAAGAGAGGCTGTGCTGCATATTAATGGACACCGGTACAGCCGTGACCATAATCCGACCAAACATGGTAGAGGATTTGGCTAACAGGAAAGCGATTCTGCCCTATGATGACATCTGGCAAAAGATTGCTAGTGGAGAAGGTCTTGCTGTATTTGACCCTAGAACGGAGCGCCGTAAGTCTGTGGGCGTTAGTCGCGAGGATGGCTGAAAAGGTTATATTGGGACTAGATGCCCTCAGGAGCCATAATGCGACAGTCGACATTGCCAGGAAGACCCTACGGCTCGGTGAAGACGAGGTGGTGCCTCGGAGTTCCCTCGGATTCCGCAGGATGAACTTGAAGGAGGATGTGGTGGCCGCTACAACGTGGCCTCGTGAACCATCTGATTCCTCAACACACCCAGGATCCGAGCCAGATCGTAGAGACCTGCTACGACCAACGAGCCAACAGGGATGGGGCCCGGCTGGAGGTTCAGGCGAGTTTATATTGCCAAACATGGACCAATGGGCGCAGGCCCAGGCGCCAACAACCATAGGCAGGACCGTACCGTGTGATGGAGAGAGTCAATAAGTGGTCGATCACACCCGCTGGAAAGAAGCGGGTTGGACATCCAGCCCGCTACGATGGAGTTGGTCAGGACGACCAGTCCTGAGGAGGGAGGATTGTGACAATGCCGTCCGTGTGCGCGATCTCTCTCGCGTTCCTTACGGTATGCGGCAGTGGAACAGGAATTTGAGCATCGCAAACGGAGACCTTGGGAAACAAAACCTTGCGTAAACAACACCTAGGAGTACGCCGCGGCTGTAACCGGGACCTCTTGGAACGCAACTCTCGATCCTTCTCGAATTGTAGGCTTCTAGAAGCTTCTAGGAATTTCTGTGACGTCATTTTCTCGCCATAAAAAGCAGGAAGAATTGCAATAGGGTTGTATTGCTGTGAATTGCACTGGGTCGTGAGTAATCGGAATGTTAGCGCGCAGTGGGGCGCGAGCCATGAATGGCGTGCTGGCATAAACTGTCAACTGTCTAACGTCGAGTGAATTATCTGTAGCAGTGGATCAAAGACTGTATTTGTAACTAAGTGTCAAGTCAATAATGACATTTGTTATAATATATGCATGCACAAATACATAAACATGCATACATAAATACATACATAGATACATATATACAGTGCTAAAATGACAGATAATCTGCACCAGTGTATAGAAACTGTTCTGAAAACACTGCTAAATGTGGAGGAGAAAACAAGAACTTGCGACAAGATCTGAAGCAGGACATTGTGAAATTGGTGCGTAAATATAGAAAATGTTTTTCTAAGCTGAAACGTACGTTGAATAGAAAGATAATGAAGTTTAAACCTTAAGGAATTAACTGAGAAATTCTAAAAGGCGTTTCCGCGGCAGAAAGCACAACAGATCACCCTTGCAAACAAGGTCTATACAAATACGTGGCAGTCATATGAGTCTTAATATTGCTGAGAAGTGGGCGTAACCAGGCTTTAACATGGGATATTGTGTTGCACCAAATGGCAAAAATAAATCACCTGAAGGTGTTATAGTATACGTTTTTCAAAAGTAAAGCAGAGAAGAGTACAATAGGTTGACATAATGTCAAGTATAAGTAAAAAGTGTTGCTCTCAGTATCCCAAATAATGATAAAATGACTTATTATAAAAAATATCTTGGAGTGGTTTACATTCTCACATTTCAAACGTAACAGTGTATAGAAACAAATTCAAACAGAGCCCGCCTCGGTAGTGTGGGAGTAACGTGTCTGGCTCACATTCAACAGGTCACTAGTTTGAATCTCACTTAGAGTGAGTTGACCGGCTAAGGTTTTTAACGGAGTTTTCCCTTATCCCGAGAAGATGAATGTAGAGTAACTGTAAGTTTCATACACCCCGAGATCACTTGAACATCATTTCCCCGATTTCATTCATCTTCCAATATGACTAATTAGATTAAAGAAGATATGTTAAACTATAAACATTTAAAGAATAAAAATAAACCAAGCCTGCAGCTGTATACCACAAGCATTTTAGACTTGCATAAAAAACTCAATTCACGAGGTTTAATTAAATATAAACTAATCTGGAGATTATCAATAGGCTGTGTTGAAAGCTTCTTCTCAGAAGTTCAACGCCAAACAGGTGACTGACAAATTGGGCGTGTGATTCGGATCTCACAGTATACGTACACATATAGGTACTCATATCCTTTAGTTATGATATAAATGGTGACGGGTACTATCTATAATTTGTTTACACTCGAATTATTCAGTTGAATATATAGAATATAACCCTCAGTTTCAAGCGAAGTTTACCCTTGCCACTGCTACTCCAGTAGAACACCAGCCACTTTACTGCATTATTACAATTTACCCAATAGAGCTCAGATATCTGACCTGATTGCCGAGCTGACAGCAATTTATGGGCTCATTAGAATTTCTAACGGAGACCTTGGGAAACAAAACCTTGCGTAAACAAGACCTAGGAGTACGCCGCGGCTGTAACCGGGACCTCCTGGAAGGCAACTCTCGACCCTTCTCGAATTGTAGGCTTCTAGAAGCTTCTAGGAATTTCTGTGACGTCATTTTCTCGCCATAAAAAGCAGGAAGAATTGTAATAGGGCTGTGTTGCTGTGAATTGCCATGGGTCGTGAGCAATCGGAATGTTAGCGCGCAGTGGGGCGCGAGCCATGGATGGCGTGCTGCCATAAACTGTCAACTGTCTAACGTCGAGTGAATTATCTGTAGCACTGGATCTAATACTGTATTTGTAACTAAGTGTTAAGTCAATAATGACATTTGTTATAATATGTGACAAATGGGTTGGAAGCATTTGTATCTAAGAATAATCCGAGAATTTGCCTCATAAATGCACCACAAACATTAGGAGATATTTGTACATTTTACATATATGTCTGTCATCATACGAAGGTAACTTTTCATTAGCACATCAGTTTCTTCTTAAAAAGATAATTAGACGAACCTGGTACACAAAGTTCATGATAGGTCAAGGTGCGAGAGATTTTAAACTCTCAAACGTCCCCCCCCCCCCCGGTACTTTCTCAGTCCCTTTTCAGTTTTACCTTTAACAGTAATGGTTTTCCTAGCAACTTAATGGTCAGCTCACTCTAAGCAGAAGCGGGACTGAGAGAAAACGATGTAAAATGGAGATTATTTGCCACTCAATTAGATTACAGCTGTTAATTGCTGAAAAATAAACTGTCAGTTTAACATTATCTGTAAATTTTAAGTGTGAATAAATAATAATAATAATAATAGTAACATAATAGCAATTATAATAATCATATAATAATAATAATAATAATAATAATAATAATAATAATTATGTTATAATAATGATAATAATGATAGTAATAATAATAATAATAATAATAATAATAATAATAATAATAATAAGCAACAATACACGAACGCGCTATTTCCCAATGAAACCTTCTGGTAAGTAACTTTTCTTTTATGACTACATCTTGATTGAAACAACTCGTATTCGTAAACCAACTCGTGTATTTTGTAAGCATACATACACCTAACTTGTAAGTAGCGTATAAATTCTTATGGAAATATAAGGTAAAATACATAACATTTAGGATTTTAGGATTCAATATGATAAGGCACTTACGCATATAAGACGCTTATAATGTGCATTGTAAATGTATTATAAACGATATACAGCAATGCATGCAATATTGCTACGTTGTGGGGTATGCAGATTATAAATAAATTAAGCAGACACACACGCACACACGAACATACCTTCTGACTACATACATATGCTATGATTTTCTTAAGAAGTATAGATCCAACTATAGCCTGAAGCACAGTTAAATAGCTAGAGAAGAACAGAAACTGTTACAGGAAAGCGTTATGTAACGCAAAAAAGAAATACCCGTAATATAAAAATCATAACGCACTCTATTCTGTTGAATGTGAACAATCTCATATGATGTATGCAAGGAAACCTTGAATTCATCTAAAGCAGGTATCTCCCTTTTTCCAAACGTTTCTGTGTGAATAGCCACAAAAGGGCCTTATATTTGTAGCGCGTTTGCGGTTGTGTGGTATCCTGCCTTAGGTTTAGTATCCAACAGCCATAATTTTGCAATAAACAGAGGACAATCTTGCCCTTTTCTCTGCATGGCCATGGATATTTTAGAAGTTTTTAGCCAGGACAAGCTGCTAACTACTGAAACCTCGCTACTCATTAGCAAAAAGCAAACATTAATAATTTAGTAAATAGTCGACACTGTATGCGAGACCCTTTCTTACCTTTTCAGAGCTACTGCTGATTTAAAATTCCGGTTGTTCATTGGGTTCACCGAATAGTATGGGTCACAGAACCAAACAGAATTGTACCGAACAGTCCCGAGCCCCATCAAGAGCCACTCCGAGGAATTTTGGAGGCACCTTTGTGGGAATATTCAGACAAAATCACGCGCTTCTCGATAAAAGAAGTTGCTGGGCTCTGAAGATTGGACAAGGTTGCCTCTTTGGAGGATCCCTCTGATGCAAAGGGGAGAGCTTGAGGCTGTTGTTTGAAATTCAGTTCCATGGAACTTGCATTATGGATATGGAATAGCCTCGGTTGAGGAATTAAGGCCTTCTCGGAAATGTTGGTGAGTGGCCTGCGAGACAGTGACTTTTGAGATAGTTAAATGGGAAACTTTCTCTTTTAAGCTTTACATAACGGCGGCTTTCAGTCTTTCCGGCTGAAGGAGGGCTCGAAGATAGTTTTTGCTTCCTTGTGAGAATTTTCAGGGCCTGTCTTGCAATGGAACGTATTTTTCATTTCTCGAGGAAGGTCAAGTAAGTTGTTATAACTAAGCATGCAATCGTGCTTCACGACTAAGCGTATCAGTCTGACATTCTTCATATGTAATGGAAAGACTGGGAGGTAGACATTCGAGGGATAGAGTGCTGGTGGACGAATACATTCATCCTCAGAAGTATGCTTATTCGCTGGTTAAATCCACGGAATAAGCGCTCTATCACCTTATAGTTATATTGGAGGGGGAGAACTGGTCATGACAAGTTTTCTGGACATTCCAGGTGCTTTTAGTCCTTGGAGTTTAGGGACCATTGAGAAATGTACGGAGAAGAGAGGTATCAGTCTGGTAATTACATCCTGGATTATCGGCCTCTTGGAGAGTCGTAAGCTGTGGTGGCTCTAGGGAGTGGGGCGAGCTCCACGGATGCTCTAGAAGAAAAATGTATGGAAAGGAACTTACCTGTTAATATCTACAAGAGAAAGGGAAAGAGAGAGGGAGAGATACAGAGAGAGATTGTGGTCTTCACAAGGAAGAGATGCTGCCTTGTTTGTAAGAGCCCTGTCTATATGGAAATAATGTTCAGCTATCAGATTCGGTCAAGTATCTAGGCGTCAACTTGATGCTGGTTTGAATTGAAAAAAGTGTGTGGCATACAAGTAAAGAAGGCCCAAGATGCTTTGTAGGCCTTCAGGAGACCTATTGGACTGGGTTGAGCCTAGGACCGTATTCTTCGGTATCCTATGCAGCTTTTAATTTAGTGGCCTCTCTCAGTGTTGAAGGATGTGGTTATCGGGCTAGATTCACTGCAAAGATCATTTTGTGTTTGATGTTAACCGGAATTGTGTGGCCACCGTTCATATCGCCTTTTAAATCTTGACACACTTCGCCAATGTTATTTACGCCATCCGAAGAGTTTGGCATACGCTTTTGGTTAGCGATGACGTCACGTAGCGCATCCTTGAACGTTAAAAGTGTAGTGACAGAGTGGAAGACGTAAATCTGTGTGCACTTGAAAAATAGCTATTTGTCACTCACAAACTTATTATGAATGCTTGCCTCTAAAAGGGAGGACGTTGAAAAGGCATCCACAGGTGTATTATCTCAAACCTGTTTTCAAAACATAGTGGATCTCTAAGCACGTCCCATCCAACTAAGTCACTAAATACCTATATGCTGGAATACGGTTCATTTTCCTTAAAGATTTGAATCATACGGCGTTATTCGTGGCAATTTCATGATGATTCTTCGGTTATTTAGTGTCCGTAGTGAGGCGGGAAGTTCTTCCCGACAATCCAATTATTCAATTTATATATTTTTTGCAATGATAGCTATGTGTGTTAATTTTTTATTTTTAATATAATTTAAGATATTTGATTATTACTTACGGAACAGAATATGTATAACGATTGTATCTGTGGATCTGGGGTGTTTTTGTGAGCAAATATTCTATCGTCTCACTGGCTATTTCAGAAGTAGCTGAAGTCCTCTTTCTCAGGAAAAATGTACCATTAGAGGTTGGCCATTGTGTTCCAAAAGCTCCATGAGATGAAGGGAGGACAACCATAAATTCCGAGTATTTGCCACCTCAACGGGGTACATAAAGTTGGGCCAGTGGGAAGCCAACAACTTGCACATTGCCGGAAAATTGAGATACACACGCGAAACTGCGGCCAATAATAAGGCAATTTTAAGTCGCAAAATTAATTTTAGAGAGAGTATAAATACGGGTGTCCAGGAGGCACAGACCACTTTTATGCTCAGCATCAGGCGTGCTCTAGTATTCAGCAATGGCAAAAAGCTTAAGAAAACGGGCACTTAAAGGGACAGAATGTCATCGTGCGCGTGAGGACTACAGAAAGTGGCTTTCGCGTTAGAATGAATGCAACATTAGATGCGAAGTGAGTGTCCATGAGATGACACGTGATGTTTGGCATTATTCGCTAAAATATACGTGTGGAATCTAGCTGCAGCATGCTACAAAATGTGCCCAAGTCGACAAATCTCCTAGAAAAATAAGCGAGACCCGAGTTTCGTGAAATTTAAGCAACCTGTACGAGAACACACCAGCGACCAGGGAGCGAGAAGGGAGGAAGGCGACATCGGTGGAAGTCTGGGGATCTACGACTTCAAGGCCTGAGCAGGTACTTGCGACCACCGAGAAAGCAATGTCGCCAGTTGACTTCCCAATTGTGGGGCCCGACGGAAGTGAAAATGGAGGCAGCTGACAACAATGGACATAAGAGGTAAAGAACGATAGTTACAAATGACAGCTTCGAGACTGGAGGAAACCAGGAGATTTGCACCAACTCAATGACAACAGAACATTTTAACCCTTTGTCACCTGTCGGTAGCTATAAGTTCCGCTTGTTTTATGCATAACTATACAAATAGGGTTGTACTCTAAGATTAATTTTATGTCATACTAACCTTCAACCATAAACGACAAGTAATTAGACTGTAAAAATATATACATTTTTACCCTAAATTGCAGTGAGTAAAACCCACATAACTACAGTCAATTGTATCCAGATTAGCTTCCAAGCATCACACCGATTATTTTACTTGGGTTCTTCCCGTCCTTTACCACAGTCACTGGGATTTGAACTTGCAACATTTGGCTTTGAATGGATGGCCAGTCTATTACCTATCACATAACACTCGTGGCCATTTGAACTACTTTTTAGTAGTGCCTTTGGCAGGATTATGAAAGCTGGCTTAGACGAACTTAAACTTTTAATTGGGAAGAAAAATATTAATAAAAGGATCTACATATATTTTAATTTCGATTATTTTTTCTATTATTTACATAATAATTTCATAGGTTTATTCCCATATACTCTTACTAGAACTCCAGTTTTAAACTTTAATTAAAGGAAAAACGGCATATGTGGTATGCTAATGGAGTACTACTAAGGGTTAAAAGGTCAGATAGTTTCAATTTAAAGAAAAAAAGGTAAATGTTCATAACCTTAAAATGTGAGTACGTGCGTACATGTTATGTGTCGTTAGTAAATGGTGTGAGTAAAAATGGTAGGTGAATAGCAGGTAGATGCTCCTCCGTAATTGTAAATTAAGTAGGAATGGTTAAGGCGGGATAGTAGGACGAAATAAGAAAAACAAAAGTGCTCCAATCTCAGAGAAATAGTGGAAAAAGCAGGTTTCCACCAAGTTGTTGCTGTGATGAAAGTAATAGTGAAGTGACAGTAAATATCACATGAAATAATTTTAGGATTCTCCCAGAGAAAATAAATGAAAGGAAGCTCAAAGAACAGGTAGCTATGCAGAATAGGGAGATAAAGAGGACTATTTGGGGAGCAGGTAACCAACTTACATGGGAATTAAATGGAAATAAACACAGGGTTTTAGCACTCAGGACTCAAAACTAAGAGCATATTTAGACGATAGGCACCAAAAGTATGAGGGAAAACTGCAGGAAGTTTTAGACACCCAACAAGAGAGCATTGTGAATATGAGGGAACTGATTTCACCTAGGAGGGACGTGAATGAAACACTTGAAAGAGAGAGAGAGAGGTGTGAAATAAGTAATGTAGAAACTAGGAAAGCACTTACGAATGAGCTAGGAGCTGCGAAAAATGCAGTACTTAAGGAAATAGATGAGAATTTAAAATTGCTTCAGGCTGAATTGTAGGCCCAAAGTAGAGCTGAAAAATTGAGAAACGTCTGTCAAATCATCTGGAAGATAAAAAGAGATTAAAAGAAAATAAGAGATGGGTAGGAGAGCTTAGCGATCTTTGAGAAGGGTAGAAACAGAATTAGAATTATTCCTAATGGGTAGTGCTGCTAGTGCAGTTGAAAGTAGTAGAAGTAAAAACTCCATTGTAAGTAGTGTAAATAATGAAGCGAGTGCAGTGCCCGGAACAGCTGTTCCGGACATTGAAACTCGACTTTCGTCTAGTGCTTTCCATCTTGCCACTCCTACTAAGGACAGTTTTATTCAATATGAGAAATTGGGTGTTCCGGTTTTCGGTGAATCAAAGAGCGCAAATCCGAGATAATTTCTTTTTTATTTGGATCACCATTTTTAAATAAAAGGTACACTGGAACAGTTAAAAATGCTTATTGTGCCTAAAGCACTTAAGAACCGATCCCGGAAGTGATTGAAGCTTGTTCAGGGTGAAAATTGTTTGTATGATTACTTTAAATAAATTTTCCTTAATAAATATTGGAATACCACAACTCAAAACAAATCTAGGTCATTGGTAAATAACGGCCAGTGAAAACCTCAGATCACCAATTATCTTGTGGTAGCCAAACCCAAAGATACAGCTAACTTAACGGGCATAGTTTCGGCGTCAACATTATCTCCTATCAAAATAAACGAGGTCATCAATATGCCTCGTGTCATTTCTGTACTCCACACCTTAGAAAGATTTAAATCTCACGAAATTTCAGCATCCGGTACGAGAGAAGAGAGGAAGGTGTCGTCGGTGGAGCTCCGGCTTGGTGGCCCGCGCAGGTACGTTGACCAGTGAGGAAGGACTGCCGCAAGTTGTCCGTATTTAAATTCAAGCTTAATTCACTACCCTTCTCTGCGTCGACCTCTTGTGTGCAACATGCACATCCACTTGTAAATTGATAAGCCGTTCATACAGGGTACGAAGGGTTACTTCTAAAAACATGTATGATTTTCCAGACGAATGGCGTCCCAAATAACATTATCGATTATTTTAAACTTTTTGTTTTATTTTTTGCCTTCTGTGGATACTTTGGGAATCACATTATGATCTTACTGACTGCCTGTACGAACTCACCAGCTTTGCCTATTCTCACGATTTAATTTATTTTTAATAGCATACAGTTATATACGCTGCAAATTAATTTTGAGACTGGTGGCTTAAAGTAGCTATAATTATTTCCCTTCCGGTCACATTTCTGTTCTACCACTGTTTGTTTTATTGAAGAACGGGAAGTTGTGCTTGCTTTAGTCTTTACATAACCACCCACATTATTTTAGCAATAGGCGAAGTCTGGTAAACGTGCACAGGCAGTCACTAACACCTACTACACATGGAGTTGAATTGGAGCTATCTCTGCATACTGGGTACGCTACCATTGTTAAAAAAAATGAACGCCATTGGATAACCCAAAATGAGGTTGCTGATGCCACCAGCTAATTTCCGTATCGCAGTATCGACTTCTGAAAGGGGCTTTACTCGGCATGGCTTTGCTCTCAAATGTTAACGTGGCTTTTGCAGAAACCATAACACGGTGTGCTTGCGCGCTGGGAATTGCATCTCACGACTTTGTTGACCAGGTTATACATCTCAATATACCGTACACTGCATTTTTTCCTGTACCTGTTCGCCCAAAAGCCTTCAATGCTAGACAGCTCTCTAACAAAGGAATGCACTGAAAATTAAATACCAAAGTTCACTGAGAAGACATTTCTACTAGTGAACGCAGATTAAAGTGCAGCCCTATAAATACACAATACAGGCATTTATGCAATTCAATATTTCTATTTCTCTAGAAAAATTCAGTTTTACTTACATGATGATGCTGCACTGTGCTAGTAATGTTGGAGTAACTGGAACCTGTTGGACGCTGAGGAAGGTAGAGATACTTGATACAATGTGTTGCTCCAACCCATGATGCAGTGACACAAATTGTTACACATACACCAAAATATATCTATTGAAACAGATGAAAATGAGTTATACAACATAGGTTTACAGAAACATAAAAATCAATCATAATATTTTTCTTTTTTAAACTTTCTTATTGGACGTCTTAATTAGGTAATAATATTTATTTCCTCCTACATATGTAGTGTTCAATGTAGTTATTGAAAATGTTCCTTGGTGACTGTATAGATTCACAAGAATATATATATATATATATATATTAGGTTATTTTCACGGCCGGTATCGTCATATTTAAAAACTGAATTTTCCGGGATTTTGTGCCGTGTCGTAGGTTAGTATTTGAACCAGACGTTTCGGTGTCCTCTACGGTCAGTATCTTCAGAGGCAGTCACAGCAGGACGTATTTGCAAGAACGGAAAGGCAAGCAGGATATTTATTCTCTCTATTTAGGAGGGGGCTGGGTGAAAGGTAACGTATAGATGTGTCCGGCAGCGAGTGAAGATAAAACAACAACTGTTATTTGCTTATTAAAACCGGCATCTAGGTCTTGCTTATTCCGTAACCGCCGCCTTTGTTCAACTTGTTTGGGTATTTTACTGCAATAGCTTCTTTACAGAGAAGATTGAGATATCCTTTTGTTTTTGCCAGCACCTCCGTATCTGGAAATTTCATAGTATTGCCCTCTGTAAACATGCGTTCCTCCACTACTGAGCGTTCTGGCTGCATTAGGCGGACATGACGTTGGTGTTCTGTTACACGCTTTATAACAAACCTTCAGGTCATGCCAGTGAATAATTTGCCACACTTACAAGACATTTTATAGAACCCTGTAGTACTTAGTGGATCCCTCGGATCTTTTACTGAACGAAACATGTCTATCTTGCTTGTTGACAAAAAGGCAGTTTTGATGCCCTTCTACTTTAGTAACCGAGCAATGCGCACCGTGACATCTTCCACATATAGTAGAAACGCATTTGGTTGTTCCTTAGAGTTGGAGGTCTAATGGCGCAATTAATGTCCTTGTGTGGTAGGCTTGTTTTTCAGCACCTCCTTCAGAAGTTATAGTTCAAAGTCTAGGCATTCAGGCTCGGACATGCGTTTAGCTCGGTATACCAAAGATTTCGTCACTGCCCTTTTTTGGGAAGGGGTTGTTTTTTGATGCTGCATTCAGATTTCGTTCCGTGTGAGTTGGATTCCGGTACACTTCTTGTCCGAGAACATCACCAGGTTTTCTATAAATGAAAACGTCCGGAAAGGAAGTCCACTATTTGTTTCTACTTCTAACGGAAATTTAATGTTGTAGTGGATTCCCTTCAGATTTCTAAAAATTCCCGAAACCTTTGTTCTCCATGCAGCCAGACAACAAAAGTACCGTCTACGTAGCGAAGCCAGATGGGTAGTTTATATTCTAACGCTTCTAATGCCTTAGATTCAAACCATTCCATGTAAAAGTTCACGATGGCAGAACTCAATGGACTTCCCATGACCGCGCCATTCTTTTGCACGTAGAATGTTCCTTTCCACTGGAAATAACTTGAAGTCAAGGCATGTTAAAAAATTGCGAGTATTTTAGGATCAAAATGTGTCTGTAAAAGTGCCAAAGTTTCCTTTGGTGGAACTTTGGTAAATAGCAAATCAACATCAAAGCTGGCCAATATATCAGATTCATTGATTATAATATTGTCCATAATTTCAACAATATGCTTGAAGTTTGTGATGTGATGATTTTTTAGCCAATTAGTGTGTTGTTGACTAATGACGTTAGATATTGTCTAACTTATATGTTGTTACTACAATGGCGCTAACTATTGGTCTTAACGGAACAACATTGTTGTGGATTTTAGATAGCCCATAGAGCCTGGGAGGTAAGCTATCCACTCTTTGTAAATGCTTAATCATTACTGGAACCCACAACATACGTTTCAACCACGCATTAGATTTTTTTTTTTTTTTTTCCAATACAACCTTTCTACCTGTATGTTTCTGGTTTGAGGAGCGATTTTGTTTTATTTTCGTAGTTGCTGGTATCCATCACAACCGTAGCATTCCCTTTATCTGCCGGGAGTACAGCAATGCCTCTAATGTTCCATAGCATTTCAGTTCCTGTCTTTTAATCCTGGGAGGTTGCTTTTTCGTTGTCGGTATGACTGGAAGGCCTGTTAAAAAGCGTGTAGCAGAACGTCAACATCATGTCCGCCTAATGCAGCCAGAACGTTCAGCAATTGCGGAGTACTTATTTACGGAAGGCCATAGAATAAAACTTCAAGATACGGAGGGACTTAGAACAACAAAAGGATATTTCAATATTTTCAGGAGAGAGGTTATTGAAATAGAACAACATCCAAAAACTTGAACAAAGGCGGCGCTTACGGGATAAGCAGGACCTGAAAATCGGTTTTAGTAAACAAACAACAGATGGTTTACCTTCACTCGCCTGTTAGTGTGCTTTGCTGCACCCCCCTCTTGAATGGCGAGAATGAATAGCCTGCATAGGTAGAGTATTTTTCAGAACATGGTGGCCCTGCCCCACTCTTCTTCCAAAGACGACTTGGCTTTTATGTTAGGGTTTGGAGTTTTTCTGTTTAGAGGTTAGGGTTGTGCGGCTGGAAACCACCCCTAGCTGTTGCCAAGACTTAAACTTGCTGGTCCCTTTACAGGCACGATTTTCGACTTGCAGGTAGTCTCTCAAGGAAAAAGATTTTACTACGTTGCCTCTCGCCCCTAGTACAGAGATGTCTTTTGTTTGCTAATGGCTATTGACCAGTGGAAGGAGGGAGTGGTCGCGTTTGAGGGCCATCATGTTTTGGAAAAACTATAAAAACGCTTTTAGTGTTTTTTTTTTTTTTTGTAGTGCTTAACTCCCGCTTTAACTACTTATGACACCGCAGGCGGTGACACTGATGTTACATAAATGAAGATGGAGCACCGGTGGAATGCAAAGGCGGGGGAAACCGGAGAACCTGGAGAAAACCCGCCCCAGCGCCGCAATCTCACCCGGGCCGTCTAGGTGAGAGGCGAGTGGTCTAACCACTCGGCCACGGCGCGGCCTTTAGAGAGTAGGTACTGTGGCGACAGTGCACTCCGCCCAGATGGAGTTGTATCCATGCATTTACCTCCTAAAGTGACTGCCACTGAAGATACTGACCGTAAAAGTAGGCGAAACGTCAGTTTCTAACCCACAACTACGGCACAACGGTTCCGAAAATATAGCATTTAATGCAAATATCCCGCTGATATTGTTTCTTTTCACGCAGGTAGAGAAAAACTATAGTATTAAATTATTTAATAATTAACTAAGGTACACATATATGGAATATTTCAACTGTATCAGCACAGACACACTTATGCGCTAGAAGATTAAATATTACAAGATTTAAAAATAGTTTTAGTGAGTCTCCCCAGAGCACCCGGTGCGCCCACTTGCGGAAATTTTGGATTAGCCCTAGCTGCCTACAGAGGCAGGGGATCAAACTGGAAATTGGTTATCATAACTTACGGCGTTAAACATTTAGTTTAAACAGCGTTTTACAAAATGTAAAGTATAAGCTGTGGGTGGGTAGGCAGGCAGGCATGCATGCATGTATCTGTGTATGCATATATGTGTGTGTGTGCAGGTAGGTAGGTATGTGTAAATACATATATTGTTTAGCTTCGTTTGGTACGGTTTGTTTGGTTGTTTTGCTGAATAGGCTGATTGGATTGGTTAGATTGATTTTTGTAGACAAATGATATTAAACAAAGTGCAACCACAGGGGGAAAAGTTTAACAATTTTGGTTAATCTACAGAGACTCATAGGTGAACATCTATACCAGTGTTAAAACATTTATTCGAAGTGTTAAGATAATCTTAATACACCGTTAAAGAACTATCAGCATCCCAAAAGTGACTCCCAAAATCCGCCAAATAAGGTAGAAATTTTCTAAATAGAGCGGGAAGATCCACTAAAAGTCAGAAATTTAGCGGCGTCAATATTTACTGAACTAGCCTACTCATATCCATTATTCTGGTGCTACAAATTAGCAGTTGCAGAATTGTCGCTTTCTTTCTTAATTTGCGCTTCCGATACATAACACAATGTGTCAGAGTAACGAATAGATGATACTCCTAAGATTTGCCACGCATATTACAAAGAATCATAAATAACATTTGTAGTATTCTCTCCATAATTTTCGGAAAGCACCTTCAAAAAATAAAAACCACGCTACGCATCAGATCCAGTGCAATAAATGTAATGCTTATGTAGCAAAGCGAGATGGGTCAGGCAGTATTGTGGCACGCATTTCAGGATATCCCTGTTTCGATCAGCGGCGACCGACCGTTCACTATGACCATGGTGTTTCTGGTAGTTTTCCTCTAATCACCAAAATGATGTTGGGGTGTTGTACTCTATCACAATTCCCCATTCCCTCGTTTCTCCACGTTTAATTTCTCTTTCGTATTTCAAATAGACCACAGGGCTTCGGTATGGTCGGTGGTGGATATATGGAACAGATGCTTTCCATTTGGAACTTGTATGTCCTTTCAGAGGCAAGCCTGTCGTGCATCGACTGTATGGTCATGTTCCCCACTCCCCAAAGAGCTGATCCCTATGACCACGCTCGCTAAGGCGTTTCGCTTCGGTGCTTCGTGGGCAGGGGATCGTGGGTTCGAGTCCTGCCTTGGGCATGGGTGTTATATGTTTGTATATCTTTGTGTAAAGGAACAGTAAAACCAGTAAGCATACAGTAAATTTAGGGGGGAAATGTAAACAGGGGATACAGCGCCGGAGTCCTGACCAGACTCCGGTACTGTTTTAAAAAAATAATTAAAAAAAGGAGGAGAAGAAGAAGAAGAACGTCATAACACTACCGTCTCGCTGCCGGTTGATCAAGCGTGGGAATATTAACGAACTGAGCGACTCTAGTCTGCCCGCCCTCAGTCCAATTGTTTACTGGTGTTCCTTCACCTCTTACGTTCCTCTCGGGGTAAAAATTAGTATTGGTTTTATCCATTTCAGTTAAGGTGATACACTATTAACACTGAAAATTGATTGAACCATTGTTCTTGTAGCAGGCTTATTTTTTTCTGACCATTAATACATTTAACCTCATTAAAACATTGGTGAGATTCTTAAAGTCTATACAGAGCATATCTGTATTAACCTGCTTTCAGATGTACGCTATAGAATTTGCTTTTTAAGCTATTTACATCGTATTTGCATTTAAGGCTCATTAAGCAGAGGAACAAACAAAGATGTTACGACAAGTGAAGCTGTAAACGCATATACATTAGCAAATAGAACCTTATCTTCAGGATAGAGTATACTTTTTAGTCATATATTTCTGCAAATCTGGGGGTAACAATGATAGCGTTGATCATATTTTATTTATTATTATTATTATTATTATTATTAATCCTGTTTATATGTTATGTATTAATAACAACGATAATAATAGATGCGTAGGCTTCCACGACCTGTGTCTTGATGAGCGAAGATGAGCAAGATGAGCGAAACGTCGGCATTCCCATGCAAGATAACGCGGCCTTCTCCGGAAGCTAAGAAGACTCAATAATAATAATAACAATAATAATAATAATAATAATAATAATAATAATAATAATAATAATAATAATAAGCTCACTATTCTTAAATTTAAATCAATTTCACTCAAGCTTTGTTCCTATTATATCTTAAGAGTATGTACTCAGAATAAATTATAACAAAATCTTTTGCAGCGCTAGTGGGTGGTGTTTTAGACATCATTATAGATCCAAAACATCCTGTGTCCCTTAACATGCTAAGAAAAAACTAAATGCAGACTTCTCAGATCATAAGAACGGTGTTTACTTATCAGATATCACTACTATATAAGACCGTACCTTGCGTGCTGAACGTGAACAACATGATTTCTTGCAGAATTGTAACTTGTACAAAGCGCTGTTGCTAGCAGATTGTTCAACTTCATGTTGACTTCCAACGACTGTAAAATATAAAACATTGAATGTTAGTTAAAAAACAATTAGATTGAATTAAACGGCACTTTCATCCAAGAGTAAAACAGTTATCAAAAGTATAATTTAAGGTGAGTGGTTACAAAATGTATAGGTTATGACTATTGTGGATAAACTTTGCAAGCGAAGGTGCTCTGTTAGTAATCCACAAAAGTGACAAGAATCATAGAAATAAAATACTTACTATAGAAAGAGTAAAACTCAGGATTGCATAATTAGAATATGCCATGTACAAAAACGTTTATATTATCATAGACAATTTTGGAAAATCAATACTAAAAGCTTTAAATTACTGATAAAAATAAACTAAATCAAATTCTAAGGGTATTTGTTAAAATATATACATGTTTCTTGAATGCACGTTGTTGATTTTGTTTAAAATACTTTATGCAAGTCACTGAATATATATACATAACGTCCTAGCCGTTTTGTATTTGGTGTCAAAATTGCAGATTTTGCATTATAATCGTATAAACAAAAGGTGTAAACGTTAAAAGACCTTTACACATTGGTCAGCATACCTGAAAGGTCGATAAAGGTTTATGCAAGGAAGGAGGAAGAGGAGATTAAGGTTGCTAAAACAGAGCAGGTGTACTTTCTGCAGTTGCAGAAACTATACTTAAGGGCAGGCAAATAATCACACTTTGTAGACACCCAGGGAACCTAGAAACTGAAGTAGAGAGAAATGCGAAACGGATAAAACGACGGAGATTGTATGCAATATTAACAAAATATAGTGTAGATTCTACAGCACCTTAAACATCACATAGCACCAGGAGCAGTATTAATGTTTAACTCAAAGGCACACTTAACTAAAAGCTTGCACTGGACATTACAATGAGTGCAAAGAATTGGGAGGTCAGAATATTGTCTGGTAGTGCCCAATACGCATCCAGCTAAAATCACTTGCTCGGGAGGAGATATTTCAGGTGAAAGGAAACGGTTTATATTCCCGAAGTCATTTCTTCGAATATGAGCCATTCATGGCGCTAACGTAATATAATAAAATTGCATAAAACAGCATTCAAACATAAGAAACACATGAGTTAAACCACCTGGGAGAAAAAAAATTGCAGCCTTAACTGTAGGATGTACAGTCTCTTTCCTAGGCAGGACGACGTGTCTAAGAAAGCATGCAAACTACAATGTGACGACGGCTTCTGCGGGCGAGTAAAGAGAATCCTGAATGCGCTGTACAAGACGGTGGTAACTGAACAGCGACCGAGGGTTATCAAGTGTATTCAACGAGTTGGTGCAAATAATACACTGCCGGAGGTTTCGTCACTTAATATGTAAAAGAGCTACGAGAGTATTAAAAATTCAGAAGATGAAATTGATGCCGCGAAGAATAAAAGTGTAGCCTACTCCCCGAATTCTTTATGAATCATAAGTATAAACAGAATGGGTTCTAAACTTCTTTTTAAAGTCCAATAACTGTGGATGCATGCTAAACTAAAGGCCGTACACTTTGGTGTTTACAGTAGCCCTAGATCGAAGTGGGTCTCAGAGCGGATCCCTAAAGTATAATCGGTTTCGCATCTGATATTCGTTGTCGATAAAGTGACGTCCAAAAGGAGCGAGCGAAAATGAACAGAAGAGAGAGCTTGTTTCATACAGGCTGTGCGATGAATTACTAAACCGCAAAACGTATGGATACCCTGAAAGTATGCATGCTTAGCTATACACAAGAACATCGCGTCAATAAACCTGCGGAGGATAAGCAACTTCTACAAATAAGCTGTAGCTCAAATCGTGGGAAATGCGCCGATAATTAGTCTGATACCTCGAGGATGAGCCGAATTCAGACGATTTAAATTGTATGGTTCCTGACAAGAACTTGTGATGGACAAAGCGGCACAGGAACGGGTTCTCCTGTTTCCCCCGCCATCGCATTCCACCGGTGCTCCATCTTCATTCCATGAATCACCATTGTCATCACCTGCGGTGCCACAAGTGGTAAAAGCAGGCGTTAAACAGCATAAAAAACCGGCAAGAACACACAAGGCACCCGCAATCAAATTTGTACCGTAGCAAAGAGCGATAATATAAAAAAAGTACTTTACGTTCATCTCCCCAGGATGTGCCATTAAAGCTAGCAAATGTTTAAGAGAATATCCAGAATATACATTTGAGAGTAATCTAGGCGAAAAAAGATAAGCCTTCTGATAAGTCTTCAAAGATAAACTCTGCATATTTCGTTTCTTCTCTGAAAGAAAGAGGTATTAACCGAGATATAGAGAGGGCAAAATGAGTGTTCTCTGATATCAATATATCACGCAGAAAGGTTTCTCGGCGGAAACTGAAATTGAGTTTTGTTTACATATCCTCTTTAGCTGCTGCAGTTTTCAACGTCCCGATCTATATTGGGCGTGGAAGAACACCTAATTTTTTCCTGGGGCCTCTTCATCAGGCTAAGGGTAAAAGAAAAACTTTGTCATTCTGCAAGTTTCATAACCTTTCTGGAGGTAAAATCAGGAAATATTCATGCAAGATATGTGTGATTAACGACACTAACGCTCGATCGTAGAACCAAAGCGATGAAGATCGCATTGACATTCGATCTAAATTTCTGAGACACTGGCCACAATATCAACCACCCGTTGGTTACACACTCCATCTCCTTTCAAATGCAATTGGTGATATAGTTAGGCCGGTAAGTGAAAGACAGCAATTCTTCCCAGGTTTTAGTATTCAGACCATGGTGACCTTGTGCCAAGTTGCAGGACACTAAGCGATTTGCACTTAACAGGTAGGCCGACAAGATAAACACTTTGCTGTCTGACGGAGGCTGCTGGAGGATTAAACTGAATTGTGCAACTAGGGGTTGAGAGCCTAAAGGAGTTTAGGGATTGCTCTTCTCATGCATGATGAAAAAAGTGTTGTAACACTTATGATTTAAATACTTTCAAAAGGAGCTTAGGCAGTTCAACCCGGCTCTTAACAAAGCGAAAATCGGCCATAACTGAAGGGACTGCAAACATGTATCACACACAGTGTTGCACCGCCTGCGGTGCCATTAGTAGTTAAAGCGGGCGTTAAACACTACCAAAAAAAAAAAAAAAAACACACAGTGTCCACAACATTAAGGTGGTCAGCGATGGTCACATTATTCGTCTTAAGATCAAATAAACAGACTGTGCTATTTTGATAGTCACATGAGGAAGCATTTCCTAAGACAAAGACGAAGGCCTGATTGAAGGATTATACAATCCTGGACTCCGAAGCTGAATAATGCGTCAAATTTTGGCGCGCTGTATTTATACGTAAGAGGCCAGATTTTTAACCACAGGATAGTGCTCAAAAACAACTAAAGCAAAACGCAAATCTGTGTGCAGAATTAACCGCCCCGTAGCATTCCACAAAGGGATCGATAAACTTCTTATTGCAGAGGTAGTGTGGTCCACAATCAGGTTATCAAATTCGAAACGGTGATCTTCCAAAAGACTGGGATAGAGATCGCAGTTAGCCTTGTTTGTTTGCCAGGTGAGTGCATGTAGCGGCGAAATCTGTAGGTGAATGACTCAAGGGAAATGAGCACTAAATAGGTATCAGGGATAGTTTTGCAACGAAAGCCGTACAGAGAGAACGGATAAATCCATGCGGGAATGCCAGAAAAATCTAGAACAGAAGTGGGTTTGCCGGTGTTTAAAATAGAATGGTTGTTTGTGAAAAAGTGGACTAATGTGTCCCCCTTACACAAGTTTAGGATTAACATAAAAAAAGGTGGTAGGTATTCAACTCTACCAACAGAATGGCTCATCATATGTGCAATGTTTGCGACGCTGAAGGGGGAATAAGGTGTCTATTGGATGTGCATTTAAAAATAAATAAATATTGAATCAGGGTCATGAGTGCTCTATGTACATGACTGTCTTGTCCGCTGTAAGGCTAAAGTATATGTAGCCAGGAAATGTGAGTATCCAATAGGCGAAAGTTGTTCTTCTGTAATCACAAAATGTGGAAATGCTGCGATTTAATAAGTCATAGCAGTCTTGCACTATGTGCGCGAATGTTACTTGTTTTCCCCTGAAATATGGACTTATGAATAAGCTCTTTAACAACTGCATTTGGTAAATAGCCCCTCTGTAATTTGGTTCACGTGGAGATTTTGATAGCAGAATGTTCTTGTTTCACGTGACCTTTAGAAGAAATGCTCTCATTTTCAATGGAAACTTCCGCCGAAGCTGTTTCGTCGAGAAAGTTGAAGTAGAACTCCACATTAACACGGTGTCTCCCGCTAAAATTGTGGGACAGATCTGCCACAAGATTGTTGTATGGCTCATTCAAAAGTCTAAAGTGCTACTTAGAGTGAAAGGTAATATTATGTTTCTTTAATCACCGGTTACCATAAATGATACCAAATACACACCTCTGTGTTCTAGCACAGAAGAATTGCTACATTTATGTATAGAACCTTCTAATGGTAGATTAATAATGCTACCATGGCTTCCAGCAGCTATACGAGTTGTGTTCGGAAAGTAAGTACCATTTCGTTCTACCGCCACCGCAACACTGGTATCGCAGTTCCAACGTTTCTCGTTCATAGTCTGTCCACGGAAGCCATTATAGCCGTACCATGTTGTGATTACAATTTTTAGTGTTCGTTCAAAATGTTTAAGACAATTTCTGATCCCGCCGTCTGTAAAGTGCGTTCCGCAGAACACTTTTTGATCGCTAAGAATGTTAAGCCAGTTGAAATTCATCGACAACTTTGGTAGTAATAGAGGGCGTTAAACACTATAAAAAAAGTCGGCAACTTGTAGATATTTGCAGAGCAAATGTAATGGTGAGAAAATAGATTAGGCAATTCAATGACGACGATCTAAGTTTCAAGACGAAGCACGGAGTGGGCGGCCTTCTGTTGTCACTGATAGGTTGAACAAGTGAATGAGGCAGTTCGTGAAAACAGGTGGTTCGAAATAGGAATGCTTTGTAATGTGCTACCACAAAACACAGTGTACATCAGTAGCTGTCTTCATTTGCGATAGCTTTCTTTAAAGAGGGCATACAAAAGTTTAGCTTCACTGGGGTGCACCTATGATTGTATGAAACATCAGCAAAACAAACAAATAACTCTCATTGAAGAAGAACAAAAGGCATGATCTAAAATCCAGACAAGAACCTTATAACTTTGTTTATTAATATCCTAGGAATCCTCTTCAAGCAAAGAAGGTCTAATGTGACTACCATCATTGTTTACATTGCGTGATAAATATACGAAATTCATGAAAGCTTTGTTTACTCGTAATAATTAGTCTCACCTGGTGTAAACATTGCATACGTATTTAGCACCTCCTTGACGACGAAGATTCTTTAACTATTTGTAAAGTATGAACCCATGTAAATAAGATTGAAATCCTAAATTGTAATCCTAAATGCTTCTTTTTCGGTATTACTTCAAAATATTTTGTTTGCATCAGTGCAGATGGATAATAATATAATCTTTGGGGTAATCTTTGCTGCTTTATCTGCAGTGGACGATACACAATAATGACAATGAATCATTAAACCGTAACATATAGTTATTTGAAGTAATAGATAATTCTAGATCGCTCTTATGAATGCTCTAACTGTTGATCTTGAGCATTTACACACTACTATACTGGATTTGATATTAAAGTACACTTTGTTACACGTTCTTTATTTATATAAACTTTTTTGGCAAGTGTCTCTAGCAAACTAAAACATATCAACCAAGTAAGAAGACATTCTTTATGCAAAATCATTTTCTTTCAAAGCAGCCCAAACGAAAAAACTAATATAAATGAGAGCCAGAGCACTTAATGTCCATTTAGTTGTCCCCGTCGTCCTAGTCAGTTTTTTTTTTTTTTTTTTTTTTTTTTTTTTTTTTAATTTTTGTGTTGTTAAAGCTTCACATAAATTCGTGTACAGTGAACTGAAACTGCATATTAATGAAACATAATTAATCATTTTGTTGCCCATCCACGACGTTATATGCAGAATTACATATCTACCGTAAGACATTTTTGCACTGCCTAATGCCGGGCTAGCTAAAAGTCCCGCATCACATAAGTTAACTTTGAACCATGTGCCTGATTAACTGGAACTTGATGAAGGCAGATAGACAGTGTTTTTCCATGTTTTGACTCTTCTTTACTTTTATCCATGAATGCATGTTTATTCGATTGTCATCCGTTTACATCCAAGGAAACCGTTTATTGATAGTGATTGATTTACTGATTTGTGAGAATGAATAGGACATATAGCATGTTAAATGATATTCCCTGTCGTGAACAATAAAAAGGAAAGGATTATAATTTAATTATATTTGGCTGTGAAGAGCGGCCAGGATCTCATCATGAGGCCGCGAATCGTACTTCAGCACCCAAGGGTACTTCAGCTCCATATACAACGACTACAAAGACTGTAAGAAAATATACTGAAACAGAAGAATAGAGGATTTACCAAGACCTGGTTGCGCTGGCACTGTGCTGATACGCTTATTGGTCCTTTCTGCTTTAGAGAAACGCTGAACGCTATTAGATACTTGGAGTTGCTTCGAAATGAAGTAGTAGCGGATATTGTAAACTTGTGTCTAAACCCAATCAGCCATCTGCAACTCAAAAACATTTTTTTTTTAATGCAGCTCCAGCTCAATTTGTAAAAATGTGTTGTCAGTACTTAGGTCAGATACTTCCACCACTAAGGATTGATAGGAAATGCCGTATAGAATGGGCAGCAAGATCCTCAGAATTGTCACCCTTTGATTTCCTCTGACAGATTAGAAGATCTAGAGCATAGTATAGTGGAAGCGATGAGAGACATTCCTAAATCCTGGTAAGTCATTCTTTAAATGGTTGCTGTAATCGAGCCAGTCTGTCAAGCAGCTGAGGGCTAACAGTTTGAACACAGAATTTAGAAGTTTAACTAGCTTATTTTTTTTTTTTTTTGTTTTTTTTTTTTTTTGTTTTTTCTTATTCTTGTTTAGTTTTCTTTGTTTTTCTACTGTGGGTACTTATTGAAAAGCTATCGAAGAGTACTATGAAATATATAGGAGAAATAGGGTTACACCGTTTAAAACAATAAGTTGTGGTCACTTCTAATTAAACTGGAAAGTTTGCTACGGTTGCGTAGCAAATCCCTCACTATAATTGTTGATTTCTATGTGCATGACTGTCTCGTTTCGTATTCATCAGCCACATAGTTCAAAAGCCATTTAGATCGTGCGGGATCTTTAACTGTGTATAGTAATAACAGCGCTTAGCAACTACTTCTGCCAGCTTTCAGGGAATTACATATTTAAGATGGCCTAATTTATATGTAGTTCAGCCCTGTGGAGTAATTCATATTCATATGAATTTAAAACTTATGTAGGTGTATCGTGATATACATAATGCTTACAAATTAAAACCCAAATTAAAATTAATCCAATTGAATATGCCACGTGTTTCTTTTTAACTATGTGGAATTAAATCCCATTTTAAAACAAGTTACAATGCGTTTGGCTTTATGCAGTCTTCCTAGTTGTTCTTAAATCATATCTTCATGACCCGACACACTTTCAACTCATTTCAGATAGAGATGTGCAATGGCGAATGGAAACAATTACATAGGGAAGATAATGGTTTGTTAAAAATCTCTTCTGCGGTTTAATGCATAGTATGTATACTCAGTAATCCAGAGGGAGTGAATTTAAGCGTTTATTGTGGTGATTTATGTATATCCGAATCCCCTCATGGGACTTTCATCATTATGTTAAGAAAATGTGATTTTCCTCTGAGATCTTTAGCTTATTTAAGCACTCATTAATCACCAACTCCTAATGTATCAATTCTTTAGACCTGCGAAGACAAAAGGGACATTACATTCTTAATCAAGGGATAGCCTTTATGAATACATGTTTTACTTTTGTTTCTGGTCATGGTTAACAGAAGCACAGCGTTGGAATGCACAACACTAGTGATGCAGGTTACTAGTTAATTAGGGTAATACTCAACAGTTATATAAATCATTATGGCATGTATTTTCTAATTGAGCAGTTACTTAAAACGCTAAAAACCAAGATTGATGAAATAATGCAAAATATCTTTGATATGCTGCCGCGCCGTGGACAAGTGGTGAGACCATTCCCCTCTCACCTAGGCCGCCAAATCCCAAGCGACCGCATGTGGGATTTCTGGTGGACAAAGTGGCAGATGGGTGGGTTTTCCCCGGGCTATCCGGTTTCCGCGCCATCACATTCCATTGGTGCTCTATCTTCATTCCATGTATCATCAGTTTCATCGCCTGCGTTGCCCGTGTAGTAAAAGCGGGTGTTAAACACTATCAAAATAAAGTCTCATATACAAAAACTCCTGATGCATATTTGAGAGAAACTTTATTTTATGAGAAAACAAAGAACGCTAGCTGGGTAGAAAACAGATTGTGTATGAAACAAAACGCATGATTGTTAAAGTGGATTGGTTGTTTAATTTCTACTAAGCAAATTATTATTATTATTATTATTATTATTATTATTATTATTATTATTATTACTATTATTGTTTTGTTGTTATATCTTCATTATAAGCAAAATAATATTTGCGGGCCCGCAACACTAGAGGAGAAGACAGGTGAAACAAAGTAATCCTCTTCTTTCCTGAGAAAAAAGTTAGGAACGCAGAGGTGTCAAGATTAAAACCAGTCTAAGAGCAAACTGTACTAAGCACTCTCTCTTTTATATAGGTACGTGTGTGATGCTGGACGGGATTCCGCACTGCAGCCATTGGCTTTTGATGTCAGATCCCAGGAGAATAGGATGAGATGAGAGTAATTACAACGGGCGCCCGGAAACGGACGGCAGTGAGGTAGACGCCGTGGAGAGCTCCTATAGTTTCCAAGCAGTTCTTCATCTCGTCGCGGGGATCGATAGGAGTCCGCGCCCCAAGTCTGACCAAACTCCTTGAGTCTACAGACGACTTCCAACGTTATCCCGCCGCCGCCGGGAGCTGTATTTCTACAGTGCAGTCACCTCCACGGTAGGTTGCCATCACCAGTTGCATGAAATGGAGATGCAATGAAGAGGAGGAGGTAATGAAGAAACCTCCCCCAGCATTCGCCTAGTTACCCGGGAAAACCCCCGAAATAAACATGAGTCAGAGAGTTCAGCCACGGGGAACCTATCCCACGACCTCCGAATACCAGTCTCAGACGATATGCCTGAGACACAGATAGATAGGTACTGCTTAAATATTGTCAGTAACATAATATGTAGATTATGTTATATCACAGTTTTTTTATTCAACTCACCCCTCACAAACCAATTCACACTTCACAAACCAATCACATACCGATTTAAAGCATCTTTTCTAAAATTTAAAATTCAGCTTAATGTTTTAATGTACAAATTAAGTATAATAAAAAACATTAAAAATAATAATTAAACTTGTTTTAGCTTTCATTAGTTATCATTCATCATTATCTCGGATGATGTATTAGTATTTCACTTGCCGACAGTCCTTCTATTTCAGTTTCACTATAGTTCTTGCACAATTTAGTGTTTTTAATGTCACTATGAAAATGTCTGCTGAAACCTGAAGCATACATAGCAATAGCAATAATTTTGTGCTATTAAATTCAATATTTGTAATCATTTTAAGGCAAACGTCATCACGGAGAAAGGACAATTGAAGAGGGGAAAACATAAACAGAACATGCGTGGATGTCAAGAAGAACAGACTAGTGCACAGTTGGCTTACCTGTCATATGGAAAGGAAGTTTCTTGAACATGGAAGCAAGTAATGGACAAAATGTTTCTTATGTCTAAAGCAGGTGAAATTTCAGGGAATATGCTGCCTGATGTACTTCGATTTCACTATTAGAACAGTGATCGATTTCTATGGTGATATTTATGGCCCAATTCACTTGAAAGCAGTGGTGCTGTTGGTCTTTCTACCAATTTGGGGAAACTTTCTTTAAATTGGTTAACACGTTTTAAAAATTGGAACTATGCTAATCAGTGCTTTGTTTTTGGTTTGTTAGGAAACCAACAAAAGTGTTTACTTTTGTTTGAACCTATAGCAATTTTTATGTATTGTTGCACGAAGTAGAAATATAACATAGGAATAATAAATATCATACGATACACCCCACATTTATTTGTGACCCTTGACCATCAGGAGATTTCAAACAGTGAGCATGAATTCGCGATGGCAGAAAAAAAAGAGAGTTGAAAAAGTTAGCGTCAAACTTTCGACTTTTCGGATCGACGAGGACGAAATCTTCTTCTGTCAGCCAGAAAGACAATTTAACATTGTTGGTACACAATAGAATGATCCAAATGTAACTACTTACTTACTAGATCAGTCGAATAGTGGAGAATATCTGGGATCTAGTAATAAGTGAAGATGCAGATAAATTCTAGGATGCCCAACAGCCCCGTATCTGACCTGTGCAGATACGAGTATGCATTAGTGCGCTAAAAGAGTTACAGAGCTCAACGCGCTATTAGGAGAACCGGCGTGAGTAACCTTCGTTTTATCCCTCTCAAAGAGCGCGACCCGCTCATCGTCTCAGCTGATAAGCACGAGGGATAAACCGAAGGTCGTCCTTGCAGGTCTCCATTGGTGAGTTGTAACTTGAATTAGTGTTCTGCAACTCTTTTAATGCACTAAGTGGTACCCGCACACGTCATATACGGGACAGTTGGGCCACCTGATCGTCTCCTGGCAATTTTTTTTAAACAAAGTGAAGAGAAGCAGATAAGGAAGCTAGTCGGTGAAAATGAGTTAGTTGACATGAAAGCAAGCCAATTACTAAGAAAATGAAAGGGTTAGGTGGAACAAATGTTTGCTAAAATATCTGGAAGTTATTGTGGATAGATAGGCTACTGCTGAATATATCTTACATACGCAATATATTAGTGATAGAGGATGGTCAGGATTGGACAGAAAGGTAAACATCGTTTATTATCATTTCGGGTTTGGTTACAAACAAAAGTCAGAAAAGCGCACACATCCCTGCTAGCGGCAACAAGAGGGAAACGGCACTCGGCAGAATTAGAAACGAGCACTAATTCTGATACCATTCAGCAACGTGACCAGAATTTTCGATTGTTTCTCCAAGATCGACACGCTGTTAAATATTTTAATGGGTAGTAGAGTAGATATTTCTGTATTACCACCCCAAAATAATTGCCAGAACTTTGTATCACATTTCAAACTCTAGCTGCTATTGGTACATAAATACAACCTTAGGTACAAAACATTTGAACATTGATTTGGGTCTGGAAATAAAACTATAATCGTCATTTTTAATAAAAAAAAATGTTTCCAAAGGTATATTTGGTGGAGATTTCTTTCCATCTTTTGAACTAATACTTGATATTATAAACAAAAGACTTTCTGATTGCAAAACAAAAGCCGGCATCAAAGCTGATATTGTAGTTATCATTGATAGGATTATGAATAACATACAGAATAATCCAGAATGTTATTATTTGTACATTCCAGAAATATCCCACAGTGGAAGCAGCGGTCAAGGGTAGACAATGAAAGGGTAAACCTGGCGCACTGCGAACTATGCAGATCTATTGTGACTAACACACCCCAGGAGGATGGGATGAGATTGGGAAAGAAAGAAGCAATGAACCGCAATTAGACAGGGCACCAGAGACGTGCGGAAGTTCCAAATGTTTCCAAGCCATATGTCCCGTACCACTTCCGGGCCACCAGTGAGGGCGTGCAAGCGACCCGTCACCTGACAGTCACCTAGGCCTACGGGGAATAATATTTTCAGTGAACATGTATCCGCGCCATCATCCAGCACTACCATACATTGAACTTGAAAGAACGCCTGAAAGATGAGACGCAAACGGAATAAAGGGGAAATTATGGAAATAAAATCATGTTAGATGAGAAACTACCGCAGCATTCGCATGGTGGCCTTGAGAAACCACGAAGAATCCTTGGATCACAGGGGGCGGTCATCGGGAATCGAACCCATGACCTCCCAATTGCAATTCAAACACTTTACCGCGGCGCCACCTCGGTCTGCTATCTTAAAGTAACTAATCCAATTGTAATGCCAATAAATTTAAAGCATACGTAGGGATTATATTAATACTTCTAGTGAACCACTGTGTACCGTAAAACTGGACGCTTGGATACTGAACATTTGAAGTCTTGTAAAAAGGAAATTCAATTCATATTGCAGCATAGCATTTTTAACCTTCAAACGCACAATGCCACTGCACTTGATAACAAAGAAGAATTGAACTTGGTGTGTTTGAAGTGACTATCGGAGGTTCAACGAGAGCACCATACCTAACCGTTACCCCATAGTGCACATTGATGACCTGGTCTACATTTCACGTGGTAAAAATGTTTCCTTTAAACTAAGATACGTCTCGTGCTTGAAAGACAGAAAAGTTTAAATGGAGCGCACTACGTACTCGTATTGCCAATGTATCTCCTATACGCTCCAAATTTGGCTCTTAGCTCTGATCGATTCAATGTCGCCTTGGGAATGATACCTCACTAAATAATGAAATATCTGCACTGTTATTTGAGGCTTTCGAAATAAATTTCTTTTTCTCCTGCATTTTATTTTCCTACTTTTAATGTTTAGCCCCTCGAAACATGATTTTACAGACACACACACACACACACACACATATATATATATATAACATGGAGATATAAAACGGTAAATTCTTTACTTTCATGGGACATCGTCATTGTTTACTGTTAAAAAAATTACGTTGAGATGAGTGGAATGTTCTAAAATAGTGGTGTGTTTTGTGCTATTCCATTGTATTGCATGCACCTAGCGCGGTTTTGTTTCTCTCACACCTTTCAATGTTTCAATTCCAATGGCGTCCTTACGGGACATTCATTCGTTCCTATTTTGTCCCTTACACTACTGTCTCTGAACATCTGGTAGAATCAGCTGTTTCTTTTATCCGAATACTTATTTTACTTAAATAATTTAACGCATTCGCCGTTATTTTGCGTTTCTCGTTAGTTTACCAACATGTTTCTCTTCAGAGTTTCTCCTTCCATAGCTATAAATACGAGGCATGTCCGAAAAATAAGTATTTGTTTGCAAAGAAGGCATGAAATATTTGTTTTAACAATAACATTTGTTTTTATACGAAAGAGCATTCTTTGAGTTATTTTTCGACGTAGTTACCATCATTTTTCAGGCATTTCTCATGGCGGGGAATCAAATTTTATGTGCCCTCTTCAAACAAAGAGGGCCACCCACTCCGTGCTTCGTCACGAACATTGGATCGTCCACAATTAAATTGTCTAATCCAATTTCTCATCGTGCAATTGCTATTATATTTTTGCCAGAAATCTCTGCATGTTCACGATGAATTTCAGCTGGCCTAAAATTCTCTGCGTTCAAAAACCGTATTCCGTAACGCACTTCACAGCCGGCGAGATCAGAAGTTATCTTAAACACTTTAAAGGATCACTAGCAATTGTAAAAATAGCACGATTCGTCTGTAATTGCGTCAGTGGACAGACAATTAAGCAGAGAACCGAGTGCACATGCGTGGAACTGCGACATTAACGTTGCGGTGGTGGTAGAACGAAATGGTACTTACTTTCCGGATACGCCTCGCGTGTGTATGTGTGTTTGTGTTTATATATATAAGCATGAGTTTTGTAAGAAAGATGTATATGGAACCTATTGCACTTGTGCTATATGTCAAGGTATTGGCATGTTTTCTGGCTCGCATACCAGTGACCATAAATTAAAAGAACGTGGACGTGGGGGTCCCATTTGCATTCAGAACGCTTCACCGGTATGCCAGTAGTCGAAAAAATTCAGTATTGGTGCACAATCAATACGATATTTAAAATTATTGGACTTCCAATTTTGGCAAAATTGTTCTTTGAGGGTGTGCATGCCATTGACAACCGTTTGGTTGATTTCAGATCACATGTAGTTAGCTAGAGCGTCTCGTTAGAATATACTGGTGCGAGAGTCAGTATAGTGCTGGTCAAATAATACCGCGAAACACTCTCTGATAGTTTCATATTCTATTTCTTTTTAATTTTCTTCTTTTTCTCAAACAATGTACACAATTTGACCGCACTAGTGCGTTCAGTTAACATTTTTGAAATCAGAACGATACACTCTCCGGTAGAAATTACTTCTAAAAGACTGTGAATGAAATCTACGTAGTGTTCAATATTAAACGCAGTAACTGTTTGTCAACGATCCTGCATAGATTAATGTAATACAACAATTATGGTTGTCAGAAACATTCATGTAATGTGTGCTTTGAAATGTGGAAACTGAACTGTGATTTTAGTGTCGTTCTAACTACTTAAGCTAAAGTGGCTCTATGCGGTTGTGCTTATGAAAATGTTGTCTAATTTCACTCACGTGACTGCTGTGAGAACAATGAATTGCTAAACAGTGTGTTCATATTGTAAATTTATACACATTATGTGTAAAGAAATAAGTTGTTTCAATGGTGCAAAAAGGAGATCATATGGACTGACATTGTAAGATAATCTAAGCAACGAATTTCTGAGCTCATGTGCTCTTTGGTGTCACGTAGTGCCATTGTGAATGCGTATCGTACCAATAGTATCAACGCGAGCGATTAACTGTTTCGCGCATCACTGCAAAAGTCACAACTATAGCGTGTACGTACATGTCCATATGTGATACTTTATTTAATAAATTCCTTCGAGGAGTATGGAGAAGTGCACCCCTTGAGGTGTTGAATATAAATGTTACTGAGACGTTCTCCATTGCACCCACATTCTAATCGTTCATTACATTTATTTGATTTGTTAGTTCGAAAAAATCATATTGAGTAACTCAGCAAAATATGAACGTTTCATTATAAAATGCATACAAAAAGAGACAAAAATGTAAATGGAGTGTTATTTATGGACGCTCTTTAACTGCTGTGGTTTTCAGCGTCCCATTCTAAATTGGGCATGAAAGACCGCTTAATTTTGCTCAGAAGCCTCTCTATCAGGCTTGAGGTTTTTTTACGTGCAGTAAATCTACGACACGGGACCAACGGCTTTACTTCCCTTCCGAATGACGTCATGCTAAGGATTTTACACCCGAAAAATCCATCGCCCTCCGACGGGTTTGAACCCGCGACCCTGGGTATATGAAGCTAGAATGCACGGTAACCATTACACCACGAAGGGCGACAAAACAAAACAAAAAAAAACAAAAAAACGAAAAAAGAGAGGGAGAGAGAGAGAGAGAGAAAGAGAGAGCCAAGACAGAAATAAAGTACACATGGAGGCTTGAACCTTCAACTTCCACAACATCTTAACCCTATGCCTACACGGTAACCATAGAGCTAAACAGTGCCACTTTCTCTGTACTCTTTGAAATCCGGGTGTTCACGTCACGGTCCATTGCGGTTTGATCAGTGGCGTGCTAACCCTTAACACGTGTTATGCTATAGCAAACAATTTAGAACCCACAGCACATAGGTTCTCAATTTCAAACTGTTTATCTTGTACGCCTCTACAATCTCCCCAAGATGTGCGGTCGAATTCCGGACATCCTCTTTGTGTGTGTGTGTGTGTGTGTGTGTGTGTGTGTGTGTGTGTGTATGTGTGTGTTTGTGTTCCTTTCAAACTGATGTTGGTCTTTACCACTTCACAATATCTACTTCTTGCCTCGCGTCTGTGAGCTGAGTAGTTGCATGAATTTTGTTTGTCATACACAATGAGAGCAAGAAAATACAGGATTTCGGTTATTATTTAATAAACGTTCTGAAACTCTTGTCGACATTCTCTATCGCTTGGCCATCTTTATAAACCCAATAACAAAAAGAGTATTTCTGCCCGACTTGTCCACTGCATAGGTATAAAATTTTCTGAATATCTTTTATTTAAGCCATAACACTCATCCGATTAAAGATAGAGAATTCAAACTAGTAAATATCACCACTGTAGTTTACTGCAGCTAATACAAAACATTATTGTGTTCTTACCGTTAGTTCGTTATATAGTTACTGCGTGATAAGCATGGACTTTTACTGGAAAACACGTTTTCTTTAGAAATGTGGTTCCACGGAAATCTATAAATGTCAAAAAATGATGTAAACTAATAGGGAAACATATTCTGTATGATATAATATGTTAAAGGCGGAAAATTATAGCAAAGAAATATTTATACAATTTTAGCAACTTGGCGCAGCACGAGAGTAGAAAAGGACGAAGCATATGACAACATGTATGCGTTAGATACAGAGATATCCCGCGTAACTCCATATTGTCTTTTATTTTGATTTATTTCAAGCTTACCACCAGATTCTAATTGCTGAAGAAGATTATGGAAAAACTGTTATAATTACTGCCTTTGAGCTCTTTAAATTTCATTTCCTGCCGTTTTGATTTAGAAATGCAGCTTATTCTTTGCAAAGATTCATTAACGATAAATTAAGATATTTAAATATTTGCTTTGTATATTTGGATGATATTACTATAGCTTCAAACCACCAGAAAAATGTATTCATTATATTTACAGAATTAGATCAGCCTGGCTTGAGAATTAACCTGAATATATACGTACTAGATGTCAATAGTACCCCTTTTATGGACTATCTTATTACATATTCTGGTACTAAATATTATTAAAATTCCCAAACACTCAAACAGTGCAACAAAATAGAAAATATCTAGGTATCATCAACTTTTTCAGCAAAAATACTAAAAATGCAGCTAATGATCAAGATCTTTAAAACGAGCGTCTTAAATACACAAAAAAATAAATATAAGGATAAGATAAACTGGTCAAAAGAAACCATTGCACAATTCAAGCAACGTAAATCAGATTTAGCAAACTTTACCTTGCTTGCATACCCAAACAATCAGTATTAGCATTGTTTGTGGATTGCATCTCATTGGATGTAGGATCTGCGTTACAAAATTTGAAGAAAACATTTGTAATCCAATTGGATTTTATTCCAATAAGCTTAACAATACACCAAACATGCATAGCACCTATGACAAAGATCTGTCACATACGTATCCTTCAATGAAATCTTTTAGAACAGCTGTTTTAAGGAAGAAACTTCACAGTATACACAGATGACAAGTCATTTTCTCTGATTTAAAAAAAAAAATAATGAAAAAGCATCACCTTGACAGCAAAGTCATTTACAATATGTTTCTCAGTGTACTACAGATGTACACCGTGTTCCAGAGAAAGATAACATGCAGTAGTTTGTCAAGACTTGAGGACATTACAAGTTATAATACAATTGTCAAAGCTCTAGAAAATTATAGGAAGCTTAACATTTTAGACTGAATCCTCGCAAACCTCTTAAATTCAAATCATTCTCACAAATCTGGAAAGCAATTAAGGTGTGATACTTCCATATCAGCCACATTTCACCTGAATTCAGGCTTCAAATACTTTATTATTACCAAAAAATTTGGTTTTGCTGTTCGGGCTACCGTAAAATTAACCACATCTAAAGCAATCTGGAGCATTTTTAAAGAGATCTGAGTAACTGGGCCAAAACTTGTTTAAACTATCAAAGCAACAAAGTATCAAGATATGCGTAAGCATCAGTTGGTATTTTTCCTGAAGTAGATTAAAGGTTTAATTTAGTGCACGTGAATACAATTGGACCCTTACCCCTTTCAGAGGGACTCACATATTGTATTATCTATATTGGTAGATTTACACTTTGGATAGAGCCTGTACTTTGGCAAATATAACAGCTGAAACGGTGACTCAGGCCTTTTACAGCTGGATTACAATATTTGGTACTTTTTCAGAAATCATTTCAGATCAAGGCACTCATTTAAATAGGATCTGTTTTATTCCCTTGCTAAATTCTGCGAATACAGGCTTAACCTCACTACAGCTTATCATCCGAAATGCAACTAAAATTGAACATACACCGTACACTGTAAACTGTTGTAAGAACACACAATTCTGACCAATGGATATGAGTGTTCTCAACAGTTCTTTTGGACTTAAGAGTTGTTATAGAAAACATCAGTTCGGTTATTGCACAAATGATTTATGAAATATCATTTAAACTACCAGGTGATTTCTTTGATGAATATAAGCTTAAAATAAATTCATAAACATTTACATACAAACTGTAAGACGAATGAATAAACTGAAAAATTGAACATTAAGCTTAAGAATCGTGACACAACTTTTTTCACAAAGATTTGCAGAACTCGGAGTTTTTATTCGTAAAAGTGGACAGAGTAAAATCTTCCTTTGACAAGATGAAGGCCAGCATTGTATATTTAAAAAATGTGACAACCCCTTCACTCTTATTAGATAATAGAGAGGTTAATTTTTCCATATATCCACTAAAACCAGCCTAAATTCTACCTGATTTTTATCTTACTACTGACAATACATTGTCAGTAACTATACATGGTATTCCATCTTAGTGAATAAAGTGAAAAGATAAATGCACAATATGACGTGTTGCTCATTTTCAATCAAAATATTTGTGAATATTAACATAGCTTAGGTAACGAGGGGATAATGATATAGGAACAATATTTCTATGTTGGTTAACCTGTTCTAAAATTGGAACTTTGCTAATCAGTGTTCTTTTTTTAACCATCAGAAACCAACAGAAATCCGAGGTCTTGTTTCTGGATAACGAAATTTATTTCCATTGATGTGTAGTGTAAAAATGGTCATAGGAGTAATAAAGATCATGAAATAAATATCAATATAAGTAAAATAAACATCATATAGAGTAAACAGTAAAACATGTTGTGCCACGGCATTTCAAATTAGGTGAAATTTGTCACACCTGGCAATATGATTTTCATTTTTAGAGAGACTGTATCCAACAGTTTAAAAAAAAAAAGAAAAAACAAAACCAAATGTTAAAGCCTTAAAAAGTTTTCACTATCCTTTGGGAAATGCTGCTCATATGTTTCTTTTTTCTCTCCCTTTCTCTCCTTTTCTCTCGGTTTAGCATGACCAACGGCCACAAAAAAGCAGGCGTATAGATAGAATTTATTTAAAAATTTACAACAAAAAATTATCTACTGATTCACCAAAGGGTTATAAATACTAGCAGAAATGATGTAGTACAACCTCTAATAACTTCACCACATTCCGTTGGCAAATGCATTCCACTACCTGATACGAGTAACACTGTGTGACTTGGCTTTTGTTCCTGCAAGAAAGGTCATTGAAGTTCTTCATGTTGTATACTTACCATTCTATTGCATCAAGAGTGAATTTAAAGGATTTTTCCTGGTATTTATTTAGCTTTATTTTTATATGTTTATATATATATTATATTTTATATTTATTATTTATATATATATTTATATATATTATAAAAATTGTATATATATTATACCCCCATTTCATTATAGACACAAATAAATCTTAAAAAGTACCTTCAGTGTTTCTCAAGAAATAGACATTTTTCAGTAGCAGTAAGTTATACCTGAATCAGAATGCTGCAAGTGTGTGGAACTGGCAAAGGGTCCATTAGGAACCCCACCTCGAACAGCTGTGGTCTGTTGTTCTTCCCCAGTCACTACCACACTGGGAGTTCGGACGCGACGAGGATTGAAGATTGTAGGTATATCACTGTCCCTCATTTCAGATGTTGTTCAGCTGCTTTTCAGCCTCCCATGTTTTTGGGCAGGCCATTGGTAACTTGCTTTAGAATCTGTGCATAAAAGGAAACAGGGTATACATATAAAATTATGGAGAACGATTATATTGAATATTTTTTCTCCTTCTTCCTTATATTAACCCTTGAAGACCTCTCCCACTGTTTTATTTCAAATAGATTTCATTACATTTCTTAATGTAATGAAATCTATTTCTGTTGTTCCTCAGGTACAACAGAAAGATGCACTTTTGAAGTGTCCGTACTCCTTCAGAACGAAATCAAACAAAAGATACAGTATCTTTATAAATGCTATGCAATCTATATGTTCTAACTGAAAACAATAAATATAATCATGTGTTTTATTCTTATGCAATTGCTACCCTTCGCTCTTGTATATAGGGAACATGGTTGTGTAACATGCGAAAGAAGAGTGGATATGTTTATTTAGTTAATTTTAACATTACAATTATTTGTCTTACTTAATTGTTTCTTCTACGCAGAATGTGTGGGACAGAAGTTGGTAAATCAAACTGAAAAACTGAATGGAATTTGAACCATGGATGTCCTGGTCTCCGTCCAGTTGCGCTAATCAGTGAGCTATCATGGCAATGCCGACACGTAATTAAATTCCCCAAGTGACTCGCATCCCGATAAACCAAAATGGAGATCTGAAATAAAATTGAGATAACATACCCCAATTACGATTCACAATATCGAAATACTTATGCCATAGGCTTCATAGCTTAATCAACTTTGGGTCAGTGTTAATTGTTTTTCTACACAAACCGTATGGAGGACGGTGTTTGAAATATAGAGTCAGACTGAAAAATGCAATGGCTTAGCCAGGACTAGCACCACGGGTCTCCCGGTTTCCGACCGGTTGCTCTAACCACTGAGCTACCACGACAGCATTCTAACACATTAACTATAACTCCATGGCACGACAGCTCACGGGGAACCTTGGCCTACCGCCCTGCCGCTGCGTCCCCAATCTCGGTCCACTACAGACGTCATGGATGGGGTGCAGTATTGGAGGGTGAGACGTGGTCAGCGCCTCGAGCCCCTCCCGGCCGGTTAATGCGGTCCTCACGACCTGGAGCCGCTACTTCTCCATCAAGTAGCTCCTCAATTGGCCCCCCAGGGACCTCACGAGGCTGAGTGCACCCCGGTCCAGGTCTCCTAGCGGGGGAAAAATCCCCACGCCGGTACTGGGGATCGAACCCAGGTCTCCCGCTTGGTAGGCAGCTGCGCTACCACCGCGCTAAGGAGACGACCTCTAACACATTAAATTCCTCAATTTACTCGCATCATCTTGGTAGACCACAAGGAGATCTCAAATTATTTAGAGATGATACACCCCATACATTGTGAAACTGATGCTCGGATCCACCACTCCACTAGCCACACCCTCCTTCACTGACATTATGACAGACCCCACTTCACATTCACAGGCATGTCAATTTGCAACAATGTTTGGCTCGACGTACGTTTACGAGCAAATAATTTCAATAACGAACCTTAATAAGTCAGAAAGAAGATCAAGAATGTCAAATATAGCTTTGAAAGCAATATTACGCTTTCAATCAGCGCAAACTATTTTCTCGACATAAATTAACCGCTGGAATCCAGCGGATGCTCAGTTTCTATTTCAAAGAGATCATTGTGCGTTTAAATAGAGTGATTGGGGTTGGCCTATATAAGGAATTGAAAAATATGATCCAAATATCGAATTTCTTTTGAACTTGGGAGATAAAATAATTTGCCTTTTTACCTTGCATTACACAATTCGGTTATTTAAAATTATACAGGTATTAATGGTTTCATACGATCAGCTTTTTTACTTTCAAATATTATCCTCTTATTTAATATGTGCTAAGTTCAATACATGTATATTATTTTTGGAGGAATTAAATATGACTTGCATTTATATTTTCACAGATTACCGTAGTTTATGGATGTGTTAAAATCGGATACAGTTAACGTTTATTTAGATCTTGTGGTAAATATCATTTATTATTACCATTATTAGTAGAGTAATCATCAGTACGGAACAATCCCCTTTGTTTATCCGTGTCTTAAATTTAATATTTGTTTGGTATTAACAGTCTGTTAAGTTCACTTGATGTTTAAATGTATGTTTATTATGGAAATGTTGTGCTAGACAGTTGTCCTCATTGCTCGCAGGGGTGAACACCTTTCTGGCCTTGTAGTATAGTCATTCCGTCATATCTGTTCGCTCAGTTTCCAGGATCGTTGATCGGCTCACTTGCAGCTAGTGAGGCTTAGAACTGAAAAGGTCTAGTTTAACCAACTATTCGGTCAATCCGCATTAATTAATTGTTTTCCCCACACAAGCCGTGATGGGACAGGAATTGAAACGGCAGGGTGAGACTGAAAAATTCAATGCCATAGCCGGGATTTGAAACACGGAACCTCCGGTCTACGTCCGGTTGCTCTGACCACTGAGCTATCATGGGACATACCAACATGTCATTAAAATCCACAACTGACTCGATTTACCCGGTAAACCACAAGGAGATCCCAAATTATTCACATGTGATACAATCCATTAGCGAATTACAATGTTGTTGGTGGTCGCAATTATTTGACTGTACGGATCTCTCATTTCCAACTACCTTTAAAAACTGGAACTCATTCCAAGCAAAACAAACTTGCAAAATCAATCCATTATAATTTGTGGGGATTTTAATTCAACTACCTTAAGAAATGAACACAATCAAATTATCTGATATATGTAGTGCTAACTCATAGCCTGAAAGCCATAAAAAGTTGCAACACAGACAAGTATAAATTTCTCTTTGGAAACAGATTTTAATGATATTAATCAGCACTCTACAGTAGGCAATTTAAAATGGGGTACAGCAACCTATGTATAGATGCTCACTGTTCCATTGATAAAAATGTAGCTTAAAACTCAACTTTCGGGTAAAAATAAATAAAATATCAGGTGCTCGCTTACACAACACAGATATGCTTACTAACGCGTCTTTATCTTGATAATCTGAACATAAATATGCTGTTATTTAGGCATGTGTAACAAATTCAGTCCTTTTCTATGTACCTAAGTTCCACTTCCAGATATTTCCCCCTTGAAACTATCAATATAAGACAAATACACAAAATGGTTGGTTAATGAAGGGTACTAGAAGGACATTAATGAATGAAGCTGCCAAATTAAAAGTAAACTCCACATAGTTTGAGGCCTATAGGTAGCTAGTATTAAATTAAATACGAACATTTCCGAATAGCCATGATACAAGGTAAACCAATGCACCGTGACAAGATGCATTGAAACACCATCAAATCAAATAAAAGCTACGAGGAGAGTAATGATAAATAGAATAACCAGTTCCTCAGCCAAAGCTCCGCAATGAAAAGAAAAGAACGACCTCACGGTACCCCAAACGTAGCAGTGTAGAAGCTTAATGTTGGTACTCTTTATAAATTATGGACAAAACAAAAAAAACAAAAAATGGCATTAAGTTTACAATTTGCTGATAACTTACATGTATAATAGAGCACATTCCTAAAACCAACAGATTATAAGGAAATATTTATATAACGTCACAGTTAAAATCGAACAATTCTCATGGATATGATATTATATATGTAGCATATAGGATAATATATATTAAACATATATATGTGTGAGTTAGGGTATAAGTATGGATATTTTGTATTGATGATTTAACAACACTGTAATGAAAAATATTTCATCAATATTTTCTTCATTTGCGGACCTATAACTTTACTAATAATGGGAGTATATTTTCAGGTTTGTTAGTACTTCCAAGTAAGCGGGACACACACCGTACATACGCGTTTATTTTCCCTGAGACCGTGGGTCGGTAGGCGTAACCTTGGGTGGGTGGGCCTCACTATAACGAATGTGATGTGAGTTTGAATACTTTGTGCAAGACCAATGAACCCTCACTATCTAGGCCAGCAGGTCTCGAATTGCGGTGTAAAAAAGTGTATATTTATAGGTGTTGTCATTTCTCAGGTTACATAAGATCATGCAAAACACATCAGTTAGTAAATTATGTGATTGGTTTGTGAGAAATCTGTTAGATGAATATAAAAAAAAATATTACACTAAAGTGGATTCACATTAAGGACCATTTAACAAAATATCTGTATCTGTACCCCTAACATCCTGTATATAAAAACAAAAATTGCTTTTGCATAATCGACTTCTGAATGCACAATATTCTGGCAAGAGCGCAGCAGTTGGTGTCAAATTCAGCACAAGAATCCTACGTAAACTTTTAAGCTTAGTATGCATGCCATGTATTAGTGGAGCATTTGAATTTATTTACGGTGATATTCTAATTGCATTGATAGAGCCTCAAGTATATGCAATAATACGAGTATTAGTCTATTATAATAATAGCATTAACATAATATACGTAATCCAAGCTTTCATATATACATTTTTAATATTTTAAACAATTTGACAATATCATAAAATGGTCAACTTTAGGGAAATTTTAATGTACACTAGATTTCAGATATTTGATTCCATCTTGTAGAGCAATGTAGTATTTTCCTGTCCATTTATTGAAGTTTGCTGTAATGGACATTATATGTGAAACTCAAATGTTTTTATAGTTGTAAAGATTTTAAGGAACATTTTACTGTTATTGCATTGGTTTGATAATTTTACGTTAACATGAATACCAAATTTTATTCAAATTCAATAAATACTTTGAAATATATAAATTATTTCATAAATCTCATTATGTAAATATGTTGCATTATTAAAATGTTCCACGCTCTTCAAAATTTGAGAAAATTGATTAAATGAAATTGAGTTTTGTTCATAGACGTTCTTTAACTGCTGCAGTTTTTTAGCCTCCCATTTATATTGAGTCACTAAAAAAGTGGCGAGAAAATAATCATTCTTCATATATATAATAAGTTTTGTGAAAAGTACCCTACTCTTGCATTAGACAATATGCTCGTCAGCTTAACGGCCGAAATAACTGGTGATTCCCAAAGCGGCATAAAGTGTGCAAAACTTTTAAATTAACCGAAGTGCAACATCTTGTGGCAGCAACTTTACAAGAAGTGACAGCCAGAAATGTATTGAGTGTGTACCACACATTGTTTGAGAAGAGCAAACAAATTAGGATTTGGAGGGAATAGTGAATATTGCCGCTGGCCAACTAAATTATGAAACCCGGTGATGACTCAGACAGTTCGAGTGCAACTGCAACAGATGACTCCCATTTTGAAGGAGTGGCATTACTGCCATCTTTAGTTTAGCTCTTCTGGGTAATTCTTAGAAAATGGCAGTATATTAAAGAACTGTGTAGTGTATGGTTGTCCACAAATGAATGTTAAAATCCGAAAGGAAAAGTTGGAGTGATGTGCATATGCAATACTTCAGCAACCTTCCAAAACAACATGTGTATATTTTGCAATGCCATGAGAAATTTCATATTTCACATTGAATAACAACTCGCTGACTTGTATTATTGTGATTTATTTATTAAACATTTCATAGAGGTAATCATTATAATCATTATCTATGAATAGTGAAAGTAGATAGATATTTCTTTTCCTGCAAATTATTGAAACGCAGTTGCGCTGTTTTATAACTGTACACTAGACGAACACAGGCTAACACCACATGGTATGTGCAGATGCGTTCGCGGAAGAACACATTCTGATATATCGGTGTAGTAAGGATGGATAGATTACACTTCTCGATAATGTCGTGGTGCCCATTAGATCATGCAATAAGTCCTTGTGAATTAAAATTTGGCCAAAGATGTTAGTCTTTCTTGTGTCATTGAACGGCGAATGTGCTTTTCATTGTGAGTGTAGAAAACTTCTCTCCCCACTGAAAACACTCGTCAGCAGCGTAAAAATTAATGACCTGAGTTTGTATGCCCCTTGAAATAAGTCCTTACAACAAGCTTTTAAAGCCTCTGATGTCACATTTCGTATCCTTTGTTTCCAATTTATTAGCCGAAAGACTAAGGATTGATTTGGACTGCTGGTAATTGTCATCCTCTTTCATCGTTCTTTGTCCACCATGAGAAAGACTTTTGTAATACTCAACACAGTGTCATTCTGGGATTCATTGCAAATTATCCAAGGTATAATTTTAAGACATAAACTAATAAGCAGTTTGAATTCACACCAGCAAACTTTCAAGCCCATACACAAAACAGAATAATTGCTACGTAAAGATTGTTTTCGCACATGGACTGAACTGATACTGAATTACGGATTCAGAAGGCTTGGAAGTTTGAAAATCGATTTGAGAGAGACAACCTTCTGTTATCCATAGGAAGGGACGTTTGTAAGATTTCATAAGCGTCAATGAGCACCAAATAGCCTCCATAGAATGTGTTTCTAATCCAAAAATTCCAGTGTTTTAGTTCCATTACAGCTTCGAATCAGATAGTTTGTGGGGGTAACTATCCCCCATACAATCCAAGTTTGAGTTGGTTATCATGGCAAAGAGACGTAAACAGTGCAGCTAAATATATCATAGCCAAGAGTAGCTGCACCCAGTCCTGTTTATACATCATCGTGGACATCGTGAATTCCCATTTCACGCGCCCATTCTTTCCTTCCTTATTCTCTATTACTGTAGGGATAACACTCCGGAATGGAGCTTTTTCGATCTTAAGTTGGTGATTTGTGTAATTATATTCCTCTTACGTGGGTAGTAAATATAAGATGTGTAAAATAGAGATACAATTACATTCAAATGCACCTGATCAGAAACAAGTGCAGTGGCGTTTCACTAGCTTCACCAGAGGAACATAGAGTGCATGGTTCCTGAGTTCACAAAATCTTCAAATTTAAGTCTTCTACTAATTTATGTAATTCCAGTTATACGTTTCTATTTCTCTAAGCAATAACTTGACCAATTCGTAATCTCTGTTTAAATTGTAAGCGGTCGTCCAATGTTTGTTCTCTAAAAGGACAATTTTGCATAGGCTTAGGCAATACATTTGATTACCATCGTCGTTGTTTTCCTTTCATGGAGCATCAAGTTAACTGCTCCGTTCTCGTGCCGTATTTCCTTAGTATTAACCTAGTCTTCTTTTTCCATATACTGGATAATATAAAATGGATCTAGGTAATTGAGATGTTTCCATTCTGTTAAACTTTTGTCCTTTCTTCTCTATAATTCTGTAGATATTGTAGCATAGGATTAACGTTTAGATTGGTTAATATCTCTTCATTTTTTTCTCACTCATTATGCATAATATGCAATTCCCCTTTGTAGCTAACATTTTTCATAATGTTTTATGTGAGAATCCATGTTTCACTGTTGTAATGTGACAATGCCGTCCGGTAGGTGCTCTCTCATAAATTCGCTCTGGTATGCGACAGTGAACTGGAACGTGAGTCATCGCAGTTCAATGGTAAACAACGACGCTACGCAACATGATGCTTCGAAACGCGAGACTTCTCGCTACATCACGATTCTTCTTGAGATGTTTCTGCATGTTTCGGTTTCTAATACCTTCGACAAGTTTTAGGAAGTTTGTGACGTCATTTTGTCGCTATACAAGGAGGAAGAAGTGAATTGTGAACTCCACTGAGTCCTAAGTGACTGGAGTGTTAGCGCGCAGTGGAGCGCGAGCCATGGATAGCGTGCACCCATACACTGTCTACGCGTCGAGTGAGGTCTTTGCAGCAGTGGATTTAAAGCTGTACTTTAACTATATTTTGATCCAATAAAAAACATTTGTTACACTTGTGTCAGAATTGGAATATTTACGCCGAAATAGAGGAAATGATAAAAAGTTTGTTGGCCGAAATGAAAATCGGAATGGAGAAAATGATGGAGGAGCAGATGAAATCTCGGATAAAGAAGATGGATGGGAAACTGAAAACCGGAATGGACACCGCAGTAGAGCAGATGGAATCCGGCACAGGGAAAATATAATCGAAAGTAAAAAAAAAAAAAAAATGCAACACGACATGGAGAAGATGGAAAACAAAATGGAGTCAGCAATGAAGAATCTGAAAACGGAACTTTCCACCAAGACTGACGAACAACTGGTCGGGATGAAGAACTACTTGACAGAACTTGAGGAAAAAGTGGAAGACCTCGGGGAAAAGGTTGAAGAGCTTGTTGGAACATCGTTCTATAAAGCTGGAAGGAAGATTCGAGGCAAGCACAAAAGAACTGAACGCTATGATGCAAAGGATGCTTCATGGGAGAGTTAAGGATTCGAAGGTTAAGATTCCAAGAAGTGACAGAACATCCACGCGCGTCAAGCCACTTAAGTACGACGGAGCGTCAGCTTTCGAAGTTTTCCACTGAGAGTTCGCCACCGTCGTCACCCACAACCAATGGTCAGCAGACGAAGAACCCGTACAGCTGATACATAGTAGGCCTCCAGGGACGGGCGGCAGAAGTATTGAATGCAATTCCAACGTCGGCGAAATCCGGGGATATCTGGGAGATCCTAGAGAAGCGCTTCGAAAAACATCATCTGGCTGCAGCCTATCGAACAAAGCCCTGGTGAATCTACCACATAGCTACTTGTCCTTTGTCGACGGGATGTATGACACTCAGCTAAGACAGCGCCTGACGCTAGACGACCATAAAGCGATACACGAGGCACAAGCGGCAGCACATAGAACGGAAACTGCCAAGACCACAACTGCTCTCACCTCAAGACCAGGAGTATTCGCTATGACAGAAAGAAGGAAGCAACCCAGAGATAACAACATCTTCAGGTGGCCTGTGCGTAAGTGTGGCGAGTCAGGTCACCTAGTGAAAGAATGTCCACACCAAGACGATGAGCAGACGGGAAAAGTGTAAGGACCGGCAAGACAAGGGTCATGTGGGGCGCATCTTCATCACCCCCTCGAGTGACATCACGTGCTTTGGGTAGAAGAGTGGACGACAGCCTCATCGTAGACAGTTGAAAACAAGGGAAGCTGCGTCAGATACTCATAGGCACAGGTGCAACCATGACTGTAAACAGACCTGAAGTGGTGAAGGACTTGTTGACACGAACACTCAATCGGCCTTATCAACCAGTGATGGCGTTGGACGACATCTAACCTATGGAGAAGGAAGCTCTGATGGACTTGACATCGGGGCGGAGCACTGTGGGCCTGTGGGTGTTCGTCGCGAGGGTGACTGAGAATGTGATACTGGGATTGATGACCTCAAGAGCCACGAAGGTACAGTCAATGTCGGCCGGAGGGTTTTTGCGACTCGGCCGAGATGAGCCAACAAGAACATACAGGATCTGCAGAGTGATCTTAAAAAATTATGTAGTTGTGCCCGCAAGAAGCGAGGTGTGGTGAAGGCGCACAGGGTCAACGTTCAAGGAACTTGGTATTGGACTGAAAGACATAATTACACGGACTATGCGTTGACCCATCATTGGTGCCCTGCCGGAACGAAGTACCGTGAGTTTGCTGAACCCAATGGACACCGCTCAGGACATCCTGGCCGGGACAGAGTTAGAGAAGTGCGAGCTAGCTGTCAACGTAACACCGTGGGACGAATCCGAAGAGTCAGCACCGTCGAAGTGCCTGGGGCCCCGGCTGAAAGATCTGCTGAAGAGGGCGGCCGACCATCTAACCGTTTCACAACTGGAGAGCGTCCGGCTTCTAATTAGCGAAGGGAAATGCGAAAATTATGATATTTTATATCATAAATATATTAATTTATTTCAATATTACAGTCGTGTTTTCGATCAAAAAGCAAAATCCATGTCATTGCATTCAAATTTAACCCCATCATTGTTCCCGCGTGCCGCCACACTAGTTATTTTACGTGGGCCCTCCCATTCATTACCAAAGGGCACAACTGAATGGAGTCACCGGGATTCGATGATCCAAAAACCTAAGGGGCAGCTGACTCACCTGGTATAGAATGTAAACTTTTCTTTGCTTCGTATCATTCCTCAGCAGAAAGCATTATTTATTGCCGATCAAAACCCTGTGGATAGTGGCTTCACATTAAAAGAGAAGGAAAATTAATCAAGAGAAGAGAAATAATTTGATATGTTGCATTCACTTGGCTTTCTCCACTCAATTTTAGAAACTACTCTCACAAAAGGTTAGTATTTCATCTACTTATTACTACAGATAAACCTTCATTACTCCATTTACACATTTCGTTATAAATATAAGAATTTTATATTAGGCCAAAGCCATAGTCATATTTTTCAAAGCGGGTCGCTAACCGCCAATTTACCTGAGGGAAGAGGGAATTTTGGGAGGATGTACGGAAGAGGTACATATATCAGCAAGTTTCCTGGAAACATTAGTCTCCATAGCATCTCTGCGGAAATGCCACTAAATTTTATCTCAGCGGAAATGTCATTCAGAGAAAACTGTCACAAGCTCTATACAGTGATGTGAGCGAGTACGTGTTGTTTCGTTTCAAGGTTCATATCGGCTTCAATAAGATCTCTTCATAGTGTAGCTCAGGGTGATTCCTGTGAGAATTTAGGCTGCCTTCTGTACCCAAATGAATGCACTGTGAATTCATATTACAAATATGTCACATTCGCAACCACGAAAATGTAATGGACATTCCGATTGTGTTAATTCGTCGTGTTAATCCGGAGCCAAAATTTACTGAAACTTGTCGCGATGATAGTAGGGCACATCGCAAAACAATGGAATAGAATGTTCTGATCTCGTTACACTTTCTATCAGTTTTATTTCATTTTTCATATTTAATAATTTTATTCTGGTTGACTAGTATACTCTGATGCTGGTATTAGATCTTAAGATGTAACACGTTTGCTTTGAAACCCACCTAAGTCCAGTTTGTTTGAGCCAAGCGCAAAACTTTACGAAGAAAGTGCCCCAGAGTTTCTCAAAAGACGATTAACCATTGACGGTTCTGTTACTTATACCTGGCATTTAATTGCTCTATTCGTTTATTGCATTTTGGGACTTTATACCCCACAGTGTTTTTACACACATACCTTCTTTCTGTTTTATTCACTTTTGTATACTTTATTTTTAACCTAGGTAAAAACCTGCTTTTCGCTCACTATTTGAATCCTATTCATTTCAAATTATATTAATTTTAATATGTAATGTACTGTACGATATGGACGGTCACAAACTCCAGATTCAAAGACGTTTTAACGACAAACAGAATAATTTGCGATATATGAAGTGACGTGCCAAAAGAAAGGATATGAAGCAGTAAATTAGCAAATGATGCTCAATTCAAAGGGAGGATTAGAAGTTTGTGCAGAAAATAAAACTCAGCGTATGTCAATTAAAATACAAACGTAATTAGATGAGTACCTTAATTTAAAACAATATGTATTTCATTCACATGACCTTCTCTACAAACTATTGTTACAAAAGATCATTCCTTTATATACATCGTTGTAATTGAGATAAGCATTAACAGAAATGGTTGTACTAGTTTCTTGTAAGTAGTAGAAGGGAAATAAGGTTGATACATTAGGCTAAAGCGATAGTCAAATCTTTTAAAAAGCCAGTCGCTATATGAAACAATTGAAACTCGGTTCGCTTTGCAAGGCCAAGAGTAAAACAAAACAGAAGTGAAACGAAAGATGACCTCCCGTTTGAGAAAAGTATCCTAAAATCGAAACCAATTACAAGGAATTTCTCGGAAACGCTTAAGAGTGTATAATAATAATAATAATAATAATAATAATAATAATAATAATAATAATAATAATAAACACCAGTGGTCCAAACCTACAGCAGAAGAGGAGAGGACAGATTCACCTCCTCCACCCATTTATTTGGTAGCTGCAGGCAGACGTCGCTTTCTACCAGTAGTGGCGACTTCAGTAACGTTAATATTACATGGTATGGTACAATTAATAAGAACACCTTGAACACCGCTCTTGTTAGTGACTTGGTTGACAGTGTTTACTTGTAACAGTTCACCAATGCTTACCGACAGGGATGAACAACAGAGTCTTAAAAGGCAGGCCAAATGATCCTGCTCTACGATATTTGCTTTTCACTTGATCCACTTTCGAGAACATCTGTTCACAAATACAGGTAGAACCAAATATTGATATTAACTTTGCAGCAAAATTTCGCAAATAAGGAAATTTTCACTGGGAAGAGATTTAAATACATTTCAAAACTCTCCTGAGAATATTTCATGGCTGCTAAATTCTATAGTGTAACTAGTTCTATTTGAAGATCGTGAGAAGCGTGTCTTTGCAGGCAAAATTAAAAGGATTGTGTAGAAGACCGAGAGTTTCTCCTCATTGTTTTCAAGTCTCGGAGATTGGTAACATATAGTTCCTTCAAAACTGTTGTATATTTCTCTAATACAGTGACTTTGTGGTAAAAATTGATTGCAAGGATGGAAAATTATATATCATCAATTTCAAATTGACCTTGCTATTGTGTTAATTGTACAATAAAAGTATTCGCTGCGTTAACTAGCGTAATTATGTTTCTATCATTCCCATGTAAGCTCATATTTAAGACATCAAGATAATGGAACAGATCGGTCGACAAAGCAAGATCACAGAGCCACTCTTCAATCAATTAGTTCTGGAACGTGATGGCCCTACAAATTTTAAATATTATGAATTAGGAAAAACAAGTATTTATACGAGTGGCTCATGAGGATACTAAATATAAGTAATTTACATTTATATGCTTGCTTCTTTGTTCGTGAAGTTATTTATCTCATACCGAGCTGAAAGAAACGCCTGAACAGAGCACCGCTACTGAACCATCTGGCATGACAATAATATCGCAGATTGACATAATGAGATCCCAGATCTTCTAGAAATGCCTTAAATTGCCTATGACGAAGTGAGCTTGTTTTAATAAACTTCAGACAGTTCCCAACTACATACACAATATTATTTGATGCAATTGATTTTGCGCACAAAGCCTCCCTATGAATTATGCAGTGTACAGACAAAAAATCAGAGGACACATCCATATTCCTTAAATATGTTCTCAGTGTGCTAATAAAAATCTTTTCACCCCCTATCATCGATGGGGCCGCTTCGATCGCAACACTAACTAGTTTAGCCCAAGGAAGTTCTAATCTGCTACAAACATCTAGCACAGCATTGAAAATATCATTCACTAAAGGTTTGCGTTTTAAGAGAAACTACATTTAGAAGCTCTTCAATGATACTGAATTCAGTATCAACCCCCCTCAAAAATACAGCCAGTTGAGCTTCATTAGTTATATCCTTGCTGCCATCCAATGCTAGACAAAAATAAATTAATTATATTAATTTTTCCTTTAGCTGTTTTTATATTACACCACAATTATTCTTCCACGCGCCTTGTCACGGTATTTCAAGATAGACTCACTGATTTAAAAGTGTCTATTACATTGGGACACACTTCTTCGGCAGCTATAATTAAACAATCTTTAGTGTCATTAAAAGACCTTATTTTATTTGAAATGTGTGCAACAATTGTATAAGATGCTATCAATATTATCAGGGGAAGGTCGTCCGCAGTTGGTGCTTTAATATCGTTTAATGTCTGTATTCTTGTTTCACTTGGAAGTGAAATAATTTAAATACAAAATCAGTTTACAATTTAGCTGATATATTTAAATTCAAGTGTTGTTACTGATTGCTTACCTGGTAAAATCATATTTGCCACAATCAGTATGATGGTATGTTTAAAAGTGTCGTTTAATGTTATATCGTGAACCCCAAGATAAATGATGCTTGCAAATAAGACATTTCACCGCAAGGTCCTCTTTAACAACAACAACAACAAATTTTCCTACCATTCTTTCTGGAATAGGATATATTTGGTTCGCTTGAAACCTGCCATCGTGTTGAAAGTCGAACCCAATTAAACGCTACTGAATGAATGAATGAATGAATGAATGAATGAATGAATGAATGAATGAATGAATGAATGAAGGGGAAATGCTTACTGCCTGGCCACGCACAAAACGAAGGAGGCGGGGTAGCGCGAGCAGGTGACGTCATTAGCTCATAGGAGCAGAGGTTGGACATTCTAGATAATAATCATAATAATAGTAATAACAGTAATCATCATAATAATAAAAATAATTAATATATACAAAAGAGTTGTAATTCTGTCTTTTAACAAGATCTACATTTTTTTGTGTAGTAAGCTTTTTGTCTATCTCTCACGGTTTATCAGTTATGCAAAATTCATCGAGAGTGAAGAGGTCTTCAGTGGCTACTCCAAGAAAATTCAAGATTACACTTTGTCAAGCAAATATCTTTAATATACAGCATTTTAATGAAAATAGTTAACGCCATTTTTGAGAGAACCAAAATTTTCAAAAATTGTTCCATGTAAAAGGTAGTTTGGGGTGGGTGATTTTTCTGGAAATGTTCCTCTCGCATCCTTGGAAGATACTGAACTTAAATACCGAATTTGGTATTAAGCGTCTTTTCGTTTTTAAGCTATGCTGTCCACAGACACAAGGTTTTTTTAAAGGTTCTTTTTGTATTCAGGGGACCTCAAAACATATATTTCCGATGAATTATTGACATCGAGCTTTAGGGTGGAATATAATACCGTTTCTACCTATTATTTTCATGGTAAGTTTAGAGAAAGTAAAGGAAAAAATCGGTTAATATAAATATGTAGCATACTTTACAGACGTATAAGAAAGTGTATTAAGCACTCGTAGTTATATACAGGCGATAAAAATGTTGGTAAGACGTGATTTAAAATGCTAGGATACATACTTATGTTATCAATATAGAATTCACCACTTTAGGGGCTCACTGTGTTTGCCGAAGAAAGATCTTGAAATAGTCTAGTACAGCATATATATTTGTATTACAGTGTATTTGTGAATATATTTGTGCCAAATATTTCGTGACGTCCTCTCCACATCAAAACCGAAAAAAAAAAAGTTCACATTAACATGAGACTGGAAATCATTTGTTAAAGAGTTATTAGCAGCGCTAGGAAGTTTGTACCGTTCGCCGTTCCCTACGCAGATTGCGACCGACCATCTCGACGCATCTAAACAAATCATTGATAAGAACAAAAATGACTGATGAGGCATTCGAAAAACAGATCCTTATGTACAACATACAAATTATTACATAATATATTATATATGAGACATTTGTATGTTGTACATAAGGATCAGTTTTTCGAATGCCTCATCAGTCATTATATATTACATATATATGCGTAAATAACAATTTGTATGTTGTACATAGGGTTCTGTTTTTCGAATGCCTAATCAGTCATTATATATAAGGCTTACTCTGATTTCCTTCTTTGCATATGTATATCACGAAAACATCCAAGCAGTTATAACTCGAATTGTAATATTTACTTATCGAATGTAAAATAATATCCAAATAATAAAAATAATTTCTTAAATTTCTTCAGATTCTTACCAAGTAAAAACGAAAGTAGGAATTAAAAGTAAATCTTTACTCATCTGCATATGTACTTCTGAAGCCTTTCAAACTAAAACCTCATTCTATGTTCGAACAAACAAGATTTGTAATACGAAAAAGTTCCCTCCACTTCGCACGATGTATCAGTATCACCAAGCAAATAGCATTTGTTGGGATCTAAAACAGTGTTGCGATCAGTATTTCAGAAAATTTCTCCCGAATCATTAAAAAAAACGCAAAGTTTCAGTTGAAGTCGCCCAATATTTGCATTAAAATAAGTAATTTACTTTACAATTACAGCCCCCCCCACACACACACACACACACACACACACACACACACACACGCTCGCACCCACGCTTGGAATATTTTCAAAATATTCTTATAACCGGTAACTCTTATAAGTATAGCACAATCATATGAATGGCATAACATTGGAATACTAATGGGAGCTGCGCTAATACAGATTCAGGAAAGAATATGAAAAAAATCTGATATTTACTTCATGCTAATCGTGATAAAATGTAGCAGAAATAGACTTATTACTTGCTTCCTTGTAAGTAGAAGGGAAATAAGGGAGTACCATAGGTTAAAGTGATAGTCAAAAGCTGGTTGCTATGTGACTGAAGTTGCCATAACAGGCGTCAGAGAGGATTTAGTATTTGTCTTGCGTCATTTTAGATTTAGAGCTTTATTCCCCACCAAACGGCGCATAAAGTTAAAAACAGGCATTAATAAAAGTTGTATTTTGTAGAAATATTTTAAAAGCCCAAAAATTCGCAAATCGCTTTCTTCAAAATGCTGTCGTAAAAAGCGGATTTTAGTAGTCCAAACAGCGACTTTTCACCCAATCTGGCAACACTGATCTAAAAGTGCTGCTTACATGCGATACATCACAGTGAACCCTGAATTCTTTTCATTTACAGTTTTCATTTTCATTCTTATTTCAGGTAGGAAGCTCGTGGATGGGTAGATCCGTCTTGACATTTCTACATGCCGCACAGACTCAGTTCGGCTCCATACCTCTGGACTATAACAGTGTGATAGTTATGGGTAACTTCCTGAACAAATTTACAATCAATAATGTTTCTGTGAAACTTTCTGTTACTAGACATTTTACAGTTTATTTACTAGAACTGCCATCGGTTTCTGAATAAGTACCTGCATAAGTGTACTGCTAGAAAACTTACTATGGTTGTAAAAAAAATAATTTTGCTCACATTTGAGCAGAAAAAAGATGTTATTCGAACGCCTTTCTTCCAATCGACCTGGTTTTGTGTTATGCAGTGATACCTCTTTTGCAGTAATGGGTTGGACTCTGCGTTGACCTTTGCTCGCGCAAGTAGCGCCGCATGGTTATTGCCAATCTTGGCGCTCTTACTCTGCTTAAGGAAATCGGTACGAACTTCCTAACTCTGGTTATTAGAGGATTTGACCCTTCGTTGACCAATACTAATTACTTATATTAAAGTGTAGTACATTTTAGCTGTTTTATTTGGATGTTTGTTGTAGAGTAAAGAATTCATAATTAATTGAGTTAAATTGTTTGATTGTATTGGTTAGACTGTAATGCATCACTGCACGTGAGCCTTAGGCAGTTACCTTTGTTCACGAACATTCACAGGAATTCACCAACGTTTGAGATATATATATATATATATATATATATATATATATATACACTCATTTGAGAGGAGTGTTTCGGATATTTGACATGAAGAACGACGTTCGTGATGTGGCGCAAATCCATTAGATAACGCAATAAAAACTATTGCAGTAAGGGGAAGGCTTTAGTCACATGACTATTTGGAGAAATTTTCACCAAAATCTTTTGTACTGGTATCGCCTTCAGCGGGTACAAAGATTAAATGTGGCAAATGTTGAGCCAAAAAGAACTGCAATTGCATGCTATAGTATTGTGTCATGTTCATCAATTTCTGAGCAAGCACCTTGTTCACGGATGACGATGGGTTTACTCGCCACGATATCTTCAATTTTCATAACACTGTGACAGTGCCATCCCTGTGTAACCACGCTCAAATTCACTTTGGTATGCGAGTCATTGCGGTTGGAGACCTTGGAAAGCGCACAGGAAGTGCGGAGCAACTGTAATGGAACCTTCGGGGACGCGACTCTCGATTTTTCTCCAAACCTTGACTTCCAGAAATTTCCAAGAAGCTTTGTGACGTTATTCTCTAGCTATAAAAAGAGGAAGAATTGCAATGCAGTGTCGTATGTTGTGAATTGACGTGAATGACTGGAGTGTTAGCGTGCAGTGGTGCGCAAGATATGGATGGCGTGCAGCTGTAAACCATCTACGCGGCAAAAGGTCGAGTGAATTGTTTTAGACTTTACTTGTAAACAATTTTTGAGTCAAGAAAGATATTGATCGCACTGGTGTCAGGAGTGGTATTATTAAGTCAAGATGGAGGAAATAAAGAAAAATTTGCTGACCGAAATTAAGATGGACACAGAATTAGAAAACGCAGTGGAGAACAAGGGCAACAAAATGGAATTCAGCATGGATAACGTGGATGATAAAATGAAATTAGGAATGGAAGAGAAGAAATTCGGAGTGGAGAAGATGAGAAATGAAATAACTACTTGAATTGAGCGATGGAGAACCTGGAAACAGAACTTTCTAGTAAATTCGACGAACAACTGGTTGGCATGAAGAAGTACGTGGAAGAGCTGGGGGAAACGATGAAGAACTTTGACCATCGCGTTAACGCCCTAGAGTGCCTCGAAAAACGTGTTAATGCCCTGGAGGGAAGAGTCAACAGCGACGCCAAGGAACTGAACGTCATTGTGGAAAGGATGTTCGACGGAAAGTTGAAAGTTGAAGGTCGAGACGCTAGGACGTGACAGAACATCAACGCGCGTCAAGCCACACAAGTACGACGAGACGTCAAATTTTGAAGTATTCCGCCGACAGTTTGTTGCCGTTGTCCCGACGTCGACGAAGTCCGAAGAGATCTGGGAGACGCTCAGGAACCGCTTCGGAAACCATCGCTGGCTGCAGCCTACCGCAGCTAGCTTAAGGCGAGGCTACAACAGCTATGTGAGACGATGCCGGACTTCGCCCTGGCCATCGGAAAGCTTCCGCAGAATGCCCTGGTGAATCTACCACCAAGCCAAATGTCCCATGAAGCTGCCTAATCCATCGACAGGGTGCGTAACGCCGAGATAGGACAGTACCTGATGCCCAGCGACTATAAGATGATTCATGACGAGGCAGCACTTAGAATGGAGGCTGCCACTGTTACAGCAGTCCACCCGGAGGATTAGGAGTCTACGGTACTATAGTAGGGTTAGAGACTCGACCCAGGGACGTCGGTGATTATCTTTCAGAGGTTTGTGTCATCAGTGTAGTCAGCCGGGACACCTAGCTCGGAACTGCCCATACCAAGATGCATAGATAGGAAAACGCGGACCTGGGGAGGAAGCAGCCGACGTTCAGGGTAACTAAGAAGGGTAGGAGTACCCGATGCTACTTGGGAGAGGGACGACGGCAACAACCTTCAAATGGTGTGTACTGGGGATGTGGCCGACTTGGGCACTGGTGAAGGACTGTACACAACCAAGCCAATGAGCGTTAGACAGTGTGTGAGTGTGTGTGTGTGTGTGTGTGTGTGTGTGTGCGTGTGTGTATGTCTGTCTGTTGGAGGGTGCGGCCGCCCAGGGCACCTAATGAAATGATGTCCGCAATCTATTAGACTGTCAAGCGGGGTACGAATAAGACCGGGTGTGGCGAGGGGCACACCTGAGTCATTATCGCCGTCACTCTGCCTTAGAGAGACAGAAGACAGTCTCATCGCGGCCGGCTGGATACGGGGGAACCTGTGCTGGATATTAGTGGACACCGGTACAGCCGTGACCATAATCTGACCAGACGTGGCAGAGGGCTTGCCAAGAAAGAAACCCAATCGGTCCTATGAGATAATGACGGTATTGGGCGAAACCTTGGTAGTGAAGGAGGTCTCGCTGGAGTTGACCCTGGGCTGCAGCGCCATAAGTCTGTGTGTATTCGTCGCGAGGTTGGCTGAAGGGGAGATGTTAGCACAAGATTCTGTCAGGAACCACAATGCGATAGTCGACATCAGCAGAAGAATCCAACGACTCGGTGAGGACGAGGTGGTGCTCGAGTTCCGACAGACATCCTATAGTCCGCAGGGTGACCCTGAAGAATGATGTAGTGGGGCACCTCAGGAAGACCGGCTGTCGAAGGACTTCGTGAACCGTTCAATTCGTCAACACATCCAGGGTGCGAGCAAGAATATGGAGATCTGTTACACGGACCAACGGGCATAGTTCCAGGTTCCAAAAACCATGGGTGGGACCATGCCATATGGTAAAAAGGGTCAACGAGATAGCCGACTGCACCCGACGGGAAGAAACAATAGTGCATTCGGATCGATAGTGCTGGTCATGACGATCAACCCTGATAGGGGAGCAGTGTGGATAGTGCCGTCCGTGTGTGACTGAGCTCAAGTACACTTTGGTATGTGAGTCATGGAAAGCGTACAACACAGGAAGTGCGGCACGACTGTAATCGGAGCCTTCGGAATTCTCGATTCTTCTCCAAGCCTCGGCTTCCAGAAACTTCCAAGAAGTTCTGTGACATTATTTTCTAGCTATAAAAGGGGGGGATTGCAGTGCAGTGTCGTGTGTTGTGAATTGTACAGAGTCGTGAGTGACTGAAGTGTTAGCACACAGTAGTGCGCGAGCTATGGATGGCGTGCAGCCGTAAACTATCTACGAGTGAATTATTTAAGACTTTATTTGAAAACGACTTTGAGTTAATAAAGACATTTGTTACAATACTCATAACTGGACATATGAAACCCGCATGAAGTACGACTGGACAGATATCAACAGAGGCTTGGGGTGGACTAATTCACGGCCACCTTATTGGTTCTTATTTCCTTCCTATACGCATGAATGCTGAGACATGTCTACAACATCTTAGAAATCAGATGCATCATGCAAATAATGCTGTGCCTTAGTACGTAATCCAAAGAATGTGGTTTTTACATGATAGTATGCCAGCCGCTTTCAATTGGATAGTATGTAATTTTTTAAATGATAAATTTCCCCACGGAGGGGGATTCATGGCATGGTCTGCTCGATCTCTTGAATGGATCCAATGGAATTTTTCGCCTGAGTATGGAGCACCTATGCCAGATATTCACACTCTGAGAGAACGCATCCAAGCTGGATTTGACCAAATATGAAACACTCCAGGAATTTGTAAGCCTACTCGATAGTACCGAGAGTAGGCATAGCGTATACAAGGACGCAAGAGGAAGCTCCTCCTAGCAATTTCTGTAATATTCAATCTTGTCATGTAACTCAGGAATAAATGATTTTCTGACTCATGTTCACATGAACTCTTGCTTACTGTTTTTATGTTAGGAATGCGTCCCCGAAATATGTAACCAATATAGATACCCCAACTATGAAACTTTTCAACGACTAATTACGTCTAATACCTTAGTAAGGCGTGAAAAAGTCAAAAACTTCATCCAAACTCATCTGCAAACAAACTATTCTTACAAAAGACTATTCTTCTGTCTACTTTATGCTAATTGAGTTAAACATTAACAAAATGATCTTACTACTTAGATCCTTGTGAGTAGGAGGGAAATAGGGGATAACACTGGGTTAAAGAGATAGTAAAATGTTTTAAAAACTATCACTATGCGATTGAAATTTGGTTCTCTCTACATGGCTAGCAGTAAAATAAAAAATGGATAATGACGTTCTGTTTGACGAAAGTATATAGGTACTTTAAAATTGAAATCTATAACAAGGAATATCTCGGAAATTAAAGATTTGAAGGTTTTTTGGTCTTGGTTATTAATGATGACTTCATGGGATAACAACCGAGTTAAATTGGAGTTATATAAATCCAAGCTTTCGACCATCTTACCTCTGTGGTCTTTGTCAGGGAACTCAATTGGAGGCATAGAAACATAAGCTTTCAACCATCTTAATTCTGTGGTCTTTGTCAGGGAACTTGGTTGTTATCCCCTAAAGTAATTATTAATCTTGGAAATTATTAGCTCCACAACAAAAGTGTGTAGGACATAAACTGTAGGTTTTGTCGGGATCTACTTTTATTTGTTTATTCTTTTTATATTTCTTAATTTAAGTTTTTGTCTATCTCTTAAGGTTTACCAGTTATTCAAGAGTCATCCAGAATGAAGAGAACTTCAGAAGCTATTCCCAGGGAATACAATATGAACATTTTATTTGTCATATGAATATCTTTAATATGTGGCATTTTAATCAAAATCATTACAGTCATTTTTGAGAAAATAAACATTTTTGAAAAATGTTCCATATAAAGGGTAGTTGGGGTTGGGGATATTTCCCAGAAAACCTTTGAGTCACAATCCTTGGAAAATGCTGAATTTAAATATCAAAGTTTTTTATTTAATGGACTTTTCGTTTTTGAGTTGTGCTTTTCACACACACACATGCATGCACACATGCCGCACGCACGCACACACACACACACACACACACACTAGTACCTACATATGTACATTGCACTGGCAAAGTAAAAATATGCAAAATTGTACATTCACACCACATTTTAGCATGTTAAAGAGAAGGAGAGAGCATATGGATGATTCCAACAGAATTCTGCAACTACTCTTAAAGCAGCAGAATCCATGAATGAAATTAAGGAAGTGCTTGAAGATAGGATGATTAGTGCTGGGGTATGGCCCTCATATGTACCAGATTTAACAATGTTTATTATTACTGTGGGTTTATCAAAGGACTGATTTTATAAAACAAGCCCTCATACGTTGATGAACTAAAGAAAAATATTACAAATGAAATCAGGAACATTACAGTGATGAAACTTGAGCTTTCAATCTGAGTATGCCTTCCCAACACAATGTCTGTTTAGCCAAGAAGGGCCAAGATTCCCAGGAGTAAGATTTTATACACAATATGATAAATGATGTTAAAATACACTCCTGGATAACTGCAACATACCCAGCTGCAGGGAATCAAAACACAGCACATACCAGATTTTATGTGAAAGCTCAATACCTCAAAACTATTAAATGCTGAAGGAACTGGTCATTTGCAGAAAAGTCTACATAAAGAAGCATAAAGGGTATCTATATAATAACTGTAAGCACTCTCAAAGCAGGGTACCCCTCTTTAAGTCAATTGATAAACCACCAGAGAGACCTTCAGGCCCAAAATCAATTGCTTTGAAGGTGTTCCAGTAGACACATGGGCTAAGTATGCCAGCAAATGCCAGCAAATAATATTATAAGTGAAAAACAAGTTAGTAGATTTAAAAATAACTGTAGGTATCAGTTAGCTTTTTAGCAATTTAAAGTGGATTACATTTGCTTGATTGAGTTTGATTACACATTCATTTTTAAAAATAGTAAAAGAAGTAAATAAAAGAATGAAATAATGTAGCATTGTATTCTTATAACTTTTCCTGAAACTTTCTGTCCATTTCCTGTGTAAACTTTAGTTTCTTTTCCAGTTTCTTTCCTCTGTGTTTCAATTCCTTTACATTAATACTTCCATTTTAATCAGCAAAACAATTATATATATAATTATTTTGCTGGTTAGACTTACATAAGAAAAGTTCAAGGTAAAGGGGTGCAAGGTATGCTGTTTTCCTGGTATTAAATAATGGAACTTCAACATCAAGTAGAGAAAATAAATTTGTAGCAATCAAAACTCAACATAGTAGTGCTTCATGCTAAAACTAAAATATTAGGAATAGAGTTGGGCTCTAACATAAAATGGCCAAAAATATGAATCTAATAAAGGCAATTGGAAAACAGTCAAGAGACACTAAAATCATAGGAAGCATCATACTGCATAGAAGAAATGTAAATACAAGGATTATCAGGGACATAAACCAGGAACTTTATTGAAAGTGTTCTGTAACAGACTGTTTGATAGTGGGTACAAACTGCTGGTTAAACAAAGGGGCTCATTTAAGTTTGGGAAGTTATGAAACAGTGCTTATCTTCACTGTTAATGGGAAATGAGTAAAAACTGAGGTGTATCCTTTTCCTTTGGAAGCTAGAAATTCTGCTGTAAATTTAGATATTCAGTGGAATGAAGTCTCAAAACAAACATTCAAGGTTAGTGCTGCTCCAGCCAAAGCTATTAATACTAGTAATCAAACTCATTCATACTGCAAATGTACAAGCTTACACCAAAATACTCAAAGTATGAGAAACAAAGAATGTAAAATGAAACTATTATTAAATTCTAAATCAAAAAATTTAAATTCAATACTCTTAAATGAATGCTGACTGGATGAACCAGCAATTAAGCACTTTACTTTACCTAATTAATTAGTCAGTTCTTATTCAAGGAAAATATTTTTAAATCTACTGTCAACATTAAAGAAAATAATAAATTCAAATATCTAAATGAGGAACACTTTGAAGCCAGTATATGTGGGGTAATTGACTTCAAAACTATTTTAATCTGTGTAAATAGAAATCCAACAAGTAATGTTGTAGTTTGCTTACAATATTTAGAAACTATTTTAGTATATAACTGTAGGAGACATGAATGTAAAGTATCTAACTAGAAATCCAGCTAAAATTTAACTCCAAAATCTTTTATACATGTTTGAAAAGCAATATACAGTAAGAGTACCACCTAGAATCCCTAGATATAGCTCTACTACAACTGATCAGGTTATATTTAACACAGAATTTAGGCATTTGACTCAGCACTATCTGATCATCGTGCTCAGGTACTGTTAGCGGTTCAAATGAGAGATTGCTTATCTCAAGAAAGGGAACACAGAGTTTTAAAGGTGTTAGGCTTACAAATGATGAAAATCTGAATTAATTCATTTTTATTAGATAAAGAAATCTGGAAAAATGTATATATCAACAAATCATTAAATGAAGCAGAAAATAAGTTCTTAAAAGTATTTGATTTTTACTTTGAAGCAGCAGTACCAGTAGTCAAACTTTAGATAAATAAGCATAATTGGACTCAACTGGGACACATAAACCAACGGAAAGGTTCTTAAATAAACACATTTCAGAAATTAAAATATAGCAAGGATCCAAAACCTATTTGAAGTTCAAACAATATATAATGAGGTAATCAAGGAGGCAATTAAGTATAAAATTTAATGAAAATACCCCTTTTAATGCCAATAATAACTGAGGAAAATAAAGCTGTAATAAAAAATTAAACATAGACAGTATTCAATGGATATTTAAATTATGTTGTAAAATAATGTGTATTGATTCTAATTGAATGACTGTGCCATTTAACAAATCATTCACTAACATTTTGACTAGTCCCTGAAAGGCCTAAAAACCTTATACAAGAAAGATAATAAGTATGAAGTTAGAATTCAGACCAATATCACTTATATCCACTTTTGAAAAATTTTTGAACAGATAATGTATAACAGATTAATACATTTCCTGGATGGAGTCAAAATAATAAATGAAAATCAATGGTTTTAGGAAAAACAAAGCAATTAATTTCACACTAATAAATTTTATTGAACAAATCATAATACATTAGGTAACAAACAATTAGGATTAGGTCTACTCCTAGATCTACTGAAAGTGTTCAACAAAGTTGATCATTTGTTGTTACTTGAAAAATTATCTGTATATATGGTTAGAGAGAGGATTAGTCTTACACTGGTTTAAGTCATATCCTGAAAAGAGGAAATAATCTGTAGAAATTGAGTATTTCGATACTGAAACCAATAGTAATACTTATCACATATGCATAGCATATTCTAAAATGGTGCAATGCAAACTAATTGCTACTGAGAAAACAGAAAACAGCAGCAGTAAGCTTCTATAATAAACTTAATAAGAATGTTAAGTATCCAAAAATTAAACTGTGGCAGGACAGGATAAAGTATGTAAAACCAATAAATTATTGAGTTTGTTATTAGATGAAAACTAAAGACTTAGTAAGTTGTGCTTCTTAGTAAGGTTAATTAAATATATGTCTAGTCTGCATATTCTTAAACAGTTTATTTGGCATACATTTATAGTTAACTAGTATACAGTATTATCTTCTGGGGAAATTAAAAAAACAGCATTTATATCTTCAGGGTTCAAAAGAAAGTAATAGGAATTATGGCTGATATCTCAAATAAAACTAGCTGGAAACCATATTTCAAAACATTTTAAATTTTACTCTTACCATGCACATTGATTTATGAAACACCTACATACATATATAAAGGAAAACTTGAATTCTTTTGAAACAAATGCTGTATTCACACAGATAACAGTAGAGCAAAGAACAATTTATTTATAAATTTACATAGAACCAAATTCCACAGAAACAGCTTCACACATGCTGGTGTACATTTATACAACAAACTACTCCAAGATATCACAATATTGAATCCCAGCTAACTCAAGAAAGTTTTATTTAAATTCTAAATGGACTATAGCTTTTATGGTGAGATGAATTCCTACATCATGAAGTAGTATAAATTGGTAATTTGTAAATAAATGCTGGAGTAATTGGAGTTATTATAGAGACACTTAAGTTTCACTTAGTTATTTTACTTGGACATGTTTCGGAGAACCTTTTTATCCTCATCGTGAGCAAATCTTGACTGAAGCTTAGGGAAGTTTTTGTTGCTCATGTGGTGATTGTGCTGTTTTCTGGTGCTCTGGTGGTGAACTTGAAGAGGTCGTCTGGTGCAATAATTCAAACTTCATGGCTGTCACGGTTTTTAAAATTGTGGAGATTTTCCCAAACTGTCAATTGGCAGATTTTATTATAGTGATGTCTTATTGAATTTTGTGCTGGATGGTCCGAAAATAGTATATTACTGTTGATTTATCTGTTTGTTTAACTTCAAGTTCCATAAATATTTCTTCAGTCTAGTATTTGCATTATTGAACATCTGTATTTGCATGATATGGAACAAAAATAACATGTGTTTTACAGACAGACGGACAAACAGACACAGACAGACATAACATTGCAATCTGTAGATCCTATTATGAGATTAGACTCAATGCCCAAACTCTAGGATGTAGATCATGTTAAAAATTACATTTATTCATACTTAATAATACATTTATTTACAAATAATAACTCTGACAATGAACTTTCAAAGGTGTCAGTTTTGCATAATTTTCAATTACATGTCTGTTTCCAAAAGCCTACTCATACACTTGCATTCTTAGAATAACGTTTATTATATTTACAATGTTACATTATTACCAGTATTTTTGATTGAACGAAATCCTCCTCTGTATAGAAAGTGTGATTAATAAGGTATCTTTTTAATTCTGATCTAAACTTGTTTTTGTTCATTTGCAATTCTTTTATTGAACGTGGAAGTGAATTAAACAAAGCTAATCCTTTGTAGTAAATCCCTTTTAGGAATGACTACAAATTATCTGTTGCTCTATGTGAGTCCTGCCTATGTCTGGTCTCTTTGTTATGAATATCTGCATTTTTTGTAAACTTTTCTGGGTTATTTATTACAGATGACAATATGACTAGAATATATTCATGGACTAATGGTAAAATTTCAAACACTTTGAAAAGTGGTTTGCAGTGAGTTAATCGTCTTTCCAGTGCCATTATTCTTATTACCTTTTTTGCGCAATAAACCTTTTTTGGCAGTTACTGAATTTCCCCAAAATATTATTCCATAAGTCTCAATGAATGAAAATATGTACAATAAGCTGTTTTAGTATGCTCTTATTTTTAAGCTGAATTAAAGACAATATCAGATACTGCTTGCTTGGTTCATCTTAGCAATATTATTTCATACCAAATAATTGAATAATGAATGAGAAACAAATCTTACTTGAAGAACTGAGATATGGAGCTGTGTTAAGGATGCACTTACACTAGATTTGCTGAAGTATTACAGCATTGAAAAGTTAATAAATGTTGTTGGTAGTGGTAGTGGTACCAGAAAGAGAATGAAAAAGTAATTGCTTATACTATGATACTAATTCTGTTTTAAATGCAGTGGAATCCTGCAAAGGATATTGACATGACTTTCTGTGCTGGTTTGTCTTTCATGCAAGTTTTAAAAAAATAGTGACATGTATTAACATCTCCTTTTCTTGCACTGTCATTCGGATGCAGCATTAAGATCCGGTCTCCAAACCTAATGCATTTTTTGTTATCCCTCTAAAACATTCAGGATGATGAGTGTACAACTTCAGACTGGTTTGAATTAGGATGGAATCATGGGAGAGACCACAACTGAGAACGGTGACTAAGTAGGATGATATCATGGTGGTTTTGAAGTGCCTTCCATGGGATCAAAATATCGGGACACAACACTCAAACCTGGGAAGAATCCTGGTCAAGGAAAACCCCCATGCCCCCACTGGGAATCAAATCCGGTCACCCCATGCCAGAGGCAGGCATGTTAGCATTACACTACATGGATGGTCAAACCATTGAAATGGTTAGTTATATTTGAGTGTATTCCACAGTCCAGGGTTTAATATCCAAAGCAGAGTCAGCAAAGGAAAGAAGAAAGATATTGACACACTTTTCCCGAAGAGCTTTGGGAGTGAATGGAGATGTTAGGTTGAGCCACAGTTTTAAGTGAAGATTAAGCATCTTTATTTTACATAAAATATCAGAATAAAGAATTCTACTTTTTGGAGGAAGAAATGGGCATTGTTTAAATATATAAATACACCTGTGTTTGATGAAAACACACTGTAATTATAGTGTTTAAAAAAATGACAAATTTAATTTAAAACTCACCTTCTGTTTTCAAAAAATCCACAATGAATTAAACTGACTTTGTATGTGAAATTGAAACTATATATTAAAATATCAAAAAAAATCATTTTTATCGCTTTTTCTTAGAATCCATGATAGTTTTATCTGTATAATTGCTTCAAAATGTATTAAGTGCAAAACGTTTTTCATTTTAAATTTTTAAATATGGTATAAAAAAGATTTTGGTGATAACACTATTTATAAAGTGGTATTTACATTATAGTTAGATATGAAGAACTTTAAATAGTGTTGGTAAGTAAAATTTCAACATCTATTTCTTTTTCTAGTATCATATTTCACCAAAGGAGGGACTGTCAAAAAGACAGAATTGCAAATCGGGGGGGCAAAATAGTATGCATTTAATAATGACCATCCCCCTGTCATACAATGTTAGTCACATGTTTGAACTTAAATTTTGACTATAGTTATTTCGAGCATCATTTTTCCAAATACACCTTTTTCTCAAAAACTACAGATGCTTCAAGTCTGAAATTTGGCTTATGTCAGATTACATATAACATGCACTGAAATAAGGTTATATGTTAGAGTTAAATTTTATATATCTGTTTTATTGAATTTTGGAATTATATGCATTATGGATGAATAAGGGAGGTATTCTTTTCAAAATTCAGAAAAGGTTATTAGAACTATTCTGTTTAAAGGAAGAAGAAAATGTTTCAAACCTTTGTTTCACTCATTAAATATGTTACTATTTCAAGTGTATTTATATTAGAACTGTTGTTTTTCTTAAAAAGACATCTATCTGGATTTAAGAAAAATCAGGATAAACATAGCTATGGTGAATCTACAAGTAAGCAACAGTTATCCTATGACTTCATTATATGAACAAAGTGCTATATTATACAACAGTATTCAATTATATGGTATGTGTGCACTTGTGCACGTGCATGCATGTGGGTGTATGAGAGAGAGAGAAAGTGCCACTGTTAAAACTTGGTTGTAAAAATTACAGCATTTGAATTTAAAATATGTACTATATCATGTATGTGATCAAAAGGATGAATAAAGAGGAAACTAAAGATATCACATGTTTTTTGTTTATCTACCAAACCTCTTTTGGAACTTAATATTTCGCTCAGGTAAAATGAAAAGCATGCAATTGTTAAAATTTAAAGAGAGATACAAGTATATATGCAGACAATACAGTACTTATTTTAGATGACCTATCAATTATATCCAGAGATATCTAAGTTTCTTGGGTTAGCTGCATATTCCTATAATGCTCACACTTCCCACACCATTAATAGAAAAAAAATACTGTATCATTTGAATTCACTTATAGAGAGTACTTACATGCTTCACAGAGGATAATGTGCTCTTGCTTATCCAATTATATTCAGTTTCTAAATAGCCTATTTTATTTTTGGAATAAATCATTGTTAATCATTTGTTTTAACAAGTACATGATTTTGCAGCAAACTTGTTATAACTTCAGGCTTTTTTCTTTAAGTCATATTATTTTGACCGTAAATCATTTTCTCATTAGATTATGTTCAAGCAGTTCAATTGCTTTGGAATATTTATCTGTAACTGTTGTATATTATGCTGTTTTGATTCCATCAAAAAATTATGTTAATTTTTCTACATAATAATTTTAACTAGCCAGGTTTTGGTTGTGGATATTTTTAAGTTAAATTTCTTCAAAACAGAACTGAGGCAAAGTAGCATTTTCCTTTAGAAGTAATGAGTTGGGCTTGTTAACACTAACATCACTTAGCTGTATTTCTTACTTGAACATGTTCCAGAAATGGTTTGTTTCCATCGTCAGCATCTATCCAACTGACTTGATGCATGGTTTGTTGAGGTAGGTAGACTGTCTGTGGTGGTATCTTGTGGTTGTGAGATGAACTTCCATAGTGAATATCCTGGCAGTAAATCAGTGTGTAATTTGTTTTTTATGATGAGTATCTTTCACCATGTGTCGAGTTTGGCTGTGTATCTGGCTGGTTTTATCAGTTTTATATTTGGTGTGATTCCATTCCAGAACATACAAAATCAGGTGTATACAGAATTGATTGTTCAGATTGCAATAAAATTTTGCATCAGAAAAGCAAAAGGAAGTATACAAACCAGACTACAAGAACGCATGAGATGTGTGAAATACAAACAAACAGAAAAATCTGCAATAGTCCATTATTTCTGGTAATGAAATCACACCAAATATAAAACTGATAAAAACTGCCAGATATGCAGTCAAACTTGACACATGGGAAAAGATAGTCATCATAAAAAACAAATTACACGAAACTTTTATTTCACGCCAGGAAATTCACTATGGAAGTTTATCTCACAACCACAAGATCCCACTACAGACAGTCTACCTACCTCAACAAACTATGAATCAAACCAGTTGGATAGTTGCTGATGACGAAAACAAACCATTTCCAAAACATGTTCAAGTAAGAAATACAGTTAAGAGATGTTAATATTAACAAGTCCAACTTATTACTTCTAATGATAAACACATCACTGTTATTAACCTTCTATTTAATAATATTAGCATTTTCCTTAATTACATTAATGACTGCAGGTACCCAAAGTAAGTGTTACCAGAGGTATTAAAACATAAGTCTATGTTGCTATCCAGAAATCCATAGATAAATGCAGTATTTATTTTAAAAATAGATTACAAAATTATTTCCGACATACATAACCAAAATTATCCTTTATTTAGAATTTGTTTGAAGTGAGGTCTTACCTAACATACTATGTTTAACATACATCACAATGCTCCCATGCCTTTGTGTACAATTCAACTGAAGCTGCTACTGATACTACAATTAATTTGCTAAAACACAATTGCTAAATTCTTCTTTTCCTAGCTCATGTCCTATTAATATTATTATGGTGTACTTTTCAGTCATCATTTAACATTGCTTCCAGTTTATATGTTTAACTGCTCACTGATTTGATGAGAGTAAATTTGTACTTGTATTTCAAATGCTTTCTTATATTTGTTACTGTCAGGTCCTGAATATTATACTGATTCTACCATTGGCTTTGAGTTTGCTTGCCTGTAGCTGTTGTTTATAAATGCTTATTAAGTGGATTATAGCTTTATTTTGGAGGTACAAGTCTTGCTTATTCATATTCACCCTTTCACAATCATTCCAAACATAATGTTTCGCATTACACCAGATCATTGTTGCTGCTAAGCTTACCCAAAGGCATATCAGAAAGATGATATAGCAGTGTTTGGTTACTTCCTTTCACAATATGGGAATGAGGTAATTACATGTATGCAGTCATGAACCCAGAAAACTATCATTTCAGGGTGATAGCTAACTTTAAACTGTCACAGCTTATCATGCGAATATCAGCTATCTTCACACTATGTGTTTGCCTGGTCAATGTAATAATCATTATAGGATTTCAAAGTGTTTAGTATCAGTCAGTCCAATTCTTTCATAAAAGGAAGTCTACTTGCAGAAAGTGCCCAGGTATTTATAATAACATAACTCCATGGCACGACAGCTCACGTTGGCCTACCGCCCGGCCGCTGCGTCCCCCATCTCGGTCCACTACAGACATCAGAGATGGGGTGTAGTATTGGAGGGTGAGACGTGGTCAGCACCTCGAGTCCCCCCGGTCGGTTAATGCGGTCCTCATGACCTGGAGCCACTACTTCTCCATCAAGTAGCTCCTCAATTGGCCCCCCAGGGATCTTATGAGGCTGAGTGCACTCCGGGCCAGGTCTCCCAGCGGGAGAAAAATCCCCATGCCGGTACTGGGGATCAAACCCAGGTCTCCCGCTTGGTAAGCAGCTGCGCTACCACCGCGCTAAGGAGACGATTACATTTGCAAAAGAAATGATCTGCAGGAAGTCGCAGCATTTAAATAAGTGCAAATGCTGTAACTCTGAAACCCTGCTATGTCACAGTAAAGAAAATGTATTTGTCTATGTGACAGATATTAATGTTTCTTTCTTTTTTTTTAGCTTAATGTCCTTTAACCTAGTTAGTCATATCAGGAGATGAATGAAATCAGTGAAATGATGCTCAAATGATCTCAGGGTCCATGGAGCTTAAAGGTAATCAACATTTGTCTTCTAAGGATAAGGGAAAAAACCCCAAAAAGCATAATCTGGGTAACTCACCTTAAACAAGATTCGAGCTCGCGACCTGTTGATTATTAATGTTCATGTATACATTAAACAATGCTAACCTATCAACAGGTAGTAGTACTATTTAAAAGCATCAGTAGCTCATTACAGAAAATTAATGCTGCTAGAGAGGTAATTTATTGTTCCTGTGAATATCTTGCTGGACCGTCAGTAAAATGTAAATATACTCTTAACTATGTCTGCCATTATTTATGTAGTTAACTCACAGTGTATCACTTCATGAACTGATCAACTTTGTGGATGGTTTCTACCTCCATCTTAAATGTTAAATGTGGGAAAGAGAGATGTAGCATGGGGAAGGAGTTAGAAGAACATTTTCCTAATAAATTTCCAAGGCCTGGCTTTGAACCAGTTGAAATTATGAAATAAAATGCTCTGCATATTTAGAAAAACTGTAAATAAGAAGAAAAATTAGATTCACTTTAAGTTGCTAATGGGTAGATGGAACATTATTGGAAATACCACCATTATTATTGAAATTAATGCTGTGATAGGGTATTCTCAACACTATTAATGGAACAGGAATCAATACCCATAATAACTGACGAGTGTTATATTGTAATTAACAAAATCAGAGTGATTTAAAGATGCATAAAAAATTATATTAATCTATATTTAATCTTTGTCTGATTTTATAGAATGAAAAGAAAAGAAAGAAAAAATAAAAAACAAGAAATGGATCTATGCAAGTAGAGCAAACTCAATTAAAACTAGAAAAAAATTATGAGCAGCTGGTAAATATCCATATGAGCTCTAAATTGCTTCATGGCAGGGTTGTTAGGAATGTTGCACATAGGAATAAATTAGAAATACTTGCAGTTGCTGAATACATCAATTTATATAATAGAATAATTATTTAATGTGGTCTTTTCATTCATCTCACCTATCTTAAGTTGAGTGCTAGTCCTGATGAAACAGTAATGTTCATGGAAAGCCAGAAAGATTACTGCACAGAAATTAAATTCACTATTTCATAAAAGCTAAACCATTATAGCTAAGAATGAGGAAATTAACATAGGTATCCAATATTATAATAAATCATAAGGAAATTTGGAACCACAGCAAAATCATACATATGTCACTCAGTGTCAACCATTGATACAGTGATGTGGGTTTGACGTTTGTGATTTACCCATTTACACAGAGAATCACGTTTTTATACTTTTAGAAATGCTAAGAAATAATATGGTATTTCTAAGGCAGTATTGAAAAGCTGCAAGAATTTTACTTCACAGACTATATGAAGCAGCTAACCTGCAAGTCTAATGATGAGTTTCAAATATTAATGGAACCTATAAATGTGTCATAATACCACTCATTTGCACCATATGCTATGATAGTTTACTTGGAATTAACTCTTTAAATGCAGTGTTCAAACATGGATTCACACATTAGCAATATTGTGCGATCAATTCAATAAACTATTAAGCAGCATTCATAAATAATGGGTGGCATTACAAACTCACATCTCTTTTCTCCAATACAGTTTTATTTTGGGAAACCTACAGCAGTCATAATTTTGTCTTCTGGTTCTATCATTTTCAAAAGTTCACAGCTATTGGTGATAAAGGTATGCTGGCTCTGCCATCATAACATTTGGAAAGAAATGTTGCACATAGTGTGTGTGATTGCAGTAAAAATGTTGCAGTTATATGCAGATTTAAAATATGATATAAGTATACACCTTGACTGATTCCAGCAAGCTGTTCTGTCATAGTTTCAGTAGTCCATAAATGCTTCTTTTGGGATTGGTACTTATCTTTAAAATCAGAGGGGAATAGAGAACTATTGGTATCCCTGATGGGCCAGAAAATAAACCTTTTTGTTGCATGTACATGTATAGATAACACAATTTGGAAGAGGTCCCCTAGAAATAGTGGGTACTGAATACTGAACATGATGCACGGACAGTACTTAAATAGAAATCTAACTTGAGTTTCATTAAAACCACTAGTAATAGTCTATTTTCTTTACTAATTTTACAGTTAGTATCTGGTAATAAATTTAAAAATAAATTTAAACCTTTGCTGTCAACACCAGCCAAAGTATTTAACTGTGCTTCATCAGAAACTGAACTATAACTTAAAATCCTCTTTCTTCAAGTGGGGAGACAAATCCTGATATTTTCCTTGCATATCATGTAATGTATGAAAGGTTGGTATACTTGCTGTCCTGACACTGTTGTCATAAAAAACACGACTGAATTCAAACCTGCTTTCTGTGCCACAGTTTCTGCCTCTCTGAGTTTGGTCATTGGCTCTCATAGTGACAAGATAAGGTCTACTATTTTGTAAAGGGTCTGATGTGTCCATTGAAGAAAACACAGAATTTCTGTCTTTGCTTCTCTTCTCCAATTATTTAAATTTATTGAGAGAGTCTGTTTGTGTTGACTTCCTTTTGAAACACCATGAAAGATACTTGATAGGTATGTATATACTGGATTAGCAGGATGTTAAGAATTAAACCCTGGTTTGAAGGTTCATTAGAGATTCTAGATGACTTTGAAGGTTTCCACAAAATACCATTTGGCTATAAGAATAGTTTTTATTAATGTACTACTACATTACTATTATGCAGTTAATAGTAAAGGATAATCTAAATAATATGTTTTAAAAGTTATCCTTGAACCCATAAAAGTTCAAACTTAAGTTCTCTTATAGTATGCAGTGGTTGTTTTGTAACTTTGTATTTTTGTTAAATAAAAACACATCTGTATAATTATTTAACACATTGCAATTCATCTCCATTTACCACATTGGACCAAAAATAAGCTGCATCCTTAGGGAAAAAACAAACATAACAACCAGAGAGAATAAATCAAGGTGTATCACATAGGTGTTTTCATATTAAGTTAGTATGTACCTAAACCAAGTTTCTATGCCTGATGACTCCTTCAGTCAATGAGATTCATCATATCAGTAGTAGATATTATTTCTTATGCACTGAATACCAGTGTATGAAATAATAAGCAGAATCTACACAAAATTAAAGTTTGCATTATTATGCTATAGAATAAAGTCACTATTGTTACAAATGTTCACTACATTGTTGCTTTATTTAAGAAGAATGAATAAGCACCAATTTTAAGCAGATGAAATTTTACAAACATTAATGATCCAAATAATTATAACCAGACTCCCAACATTTTGCATTATAACGAACAAATTTTGCAGCTTATTTTAGATACATAGGGTATTTCTTTGCTTATAATATGAAAATGTGTTTATATAAGCTATTATTTCCATTCTGATTGTGTTTCTGTTCCGGTCATATAAGTCTACTATGTTATAATATTGACTATCATTAAACCTATGCTACAGTGGCATATAATGTTATATTGAGTGGTTTAGATCTTTGCGTAATGCAAGTTACTTTTTGAGTACAGCATTACCATAATTAGCCTAATTATAACATTCATGGTTAAAATCTGGTTTTGTAAATGATGTTTTGTATTTTATTAAAATGTATAAATCCCAAATATATACTTACTCCTTGATGTTCACTACCAATATTCACCATTTTTTCAAATCATTGATTTGCTAAAGTCATGATGGAAAATTGTAAAACTGTATACTTTACTCTCTATTACAGTATATATTACTGCAGCTAACATCCCAATAACTGTTTTGATATTTTCAAGATCATAATCTAAAATTGTCGCTGTTTGAGACATGGACAGGTTGCTAATGAACAGACCTCAAAGTTGTTCTTATGATCTCTGGTTGCGGCAGCAATTTTATATAATTCAGAGTCTATAAGGTAAATTATCTTTTAAATTCTTCACTTGACTCACAATGATTATTCTCTAAAGGTTCACTTTCACATTAATTATTGTTTCTTTCTGTTTTTCTTATTATCACAGTTACATTAAAGTTTCATTTTATATTATTTTTCATTATAAAGCACTGCAAATACAAGTAGGTGAATAATTATCAAATCAACACCTGCTTTATTTTGTACATGTTAACACATGAACCTACTCTGCATTCATCAGACTGTATAGTACAACTAGTCAGAACTAGTCAGAACATGTAGAGGCATGGGTACAATAGATACACTTTACCATATCAAAGTAAATGATTGGAATTTTCTCTGCCTTTCATTTGCTATGGAAATATTCTTTTAGCTATGGAAATCTTCCCAAAATAAAATAACATAAATAAATACTTTTAGGGTTCATTGCAAAGAAATGGTACAAAATATAAAATGAAAAATTCCGTTTCAAATTTATAGTTTAAATCAGGGATCACCAACTGGTTGCCATTTAAATAATACAGACAGAAAATTTGCTTGATGCTCATGCAAATCCCCAACTGCAAGGATAACAAAAACAAATAGTTCCTTCAGTGCTGTGGCAGTATGCAACATTTTGCATTTGAAATACGTAGGTACTCCACCTTTCATAGGTTAACACCCATATTTTACCTTCATGATTGGTAGGACAATTTGCTCTATTAGGTCTTTTGCATTAGTATTTATACTTTGGATATGAACATATACATATTATCATAGGTTTGGTGCTAATTGCTCTTTGCAACAAATATAATAGTTTATAAAATAGCAATTGTTATAGTCTTAACAAGTTCTTTAACTTGATTAATATCATTGTAATCACATTGTGTCACAAGAATTAATTTGTAATGAAAAACTTTCACATTTACAGCATTGAATATGAGCAGCCATCTTGGTAATTAATTGGGATCAAACACAATTTGAAAGAAATGTTCTTCTCCTTGGTTACTGCCATATGGGTTATGTAAAGATATTGCAAAATGAATTTTCTGAGTGCCAAAATTTGTTGAAAACTAAACACTTATTCTGTCACTTTCTATAAATAAGAAGGTTCCTCTTAGGCAGGCATAAACATAGGAGTGGATGACTTTTATGTTAAATTGCCTCCAATTCCTGACATTATAAACTGATACACAATGCACTATACAAGGATGCTTGGGGTCTCTTTGTTGTGAGACAAAACCAAGCAAGTTGGTGACAACTAGTTTACATCAAACCAATTTGATGTGATATGCATCATAGAAGTCATCAATGAGGAATGTAAAAATGATTAGTAATGCATTTTATAATAGAATTTGTTTTCACTTAAACAGTAAAAAGTGTTTATCAAACTTAAATGAAATCATTTTGATAATTTGTATACCAAATTCTACAGTTATTTAAATGCTATTTTAATCATAAAGTTTAACAATTTTAAATACCATTACTTCATACATTAGTAATATTGTGAACACATAATTTAAACCTCCATTCAGAAATCCTGTGAATGTGTAGATAGTCAGGCAGATGTTTACAGCACAATTGAACAATAAATGCATTAATTATTTAATTTTGGAGTCAAATTGTAACATTTAATTGTTTTATTCTCAGAACGTGTTTCAAAAGTGTCAATTGCTTTCATCATCAGCCAACTGTCTGCCAGAATTTTTCAATTTTATGGATATTATCCCCTCTGTGCTGGTTTTATAAACTTCTTGATAAGGTCATCATTAGGTGGGAATTCAAAGTTCATCAGTTTCTCGTTCTTCTTCACATGTGGATGTTTTCCAATGTTTCCAGTACTGCATAGTATCTGAAGTGCTTTAGTGACTTCAGGGCACTGTCGATGTTGTGCCCTTCTTTCTAAAAAGTATTGAGGATCTGTCTTCTTGTTTGAATCTGATGTTTCTGAAGTGCTCCTTGGATCTGGTTGTCAAATTCCTTTTTGTTTTGCCTATGCATATTTTATTATAATCCAAGCAGTTAATTTGATACATTAATCATTTATTTACCTGTGGAATTTCATCCCTAAGTTTTGATCTAAGTAACTTTTAAATGAGTAATCATTAGTAAAGTGCCAAGGTTATGTTTTGTTTCTTAATAAAGGCATAAAATGTGAGTAGAGTATTCCAATAGAGCAGAAATAGTATAGAGCTGATACATAAATAGCGACTAAAAACTTTTGGGATTCGGAAAAAGCAATAATAAAAAGCAAATGTAGTGATGTAATGCAACAAATCAGAAACATCAAACCACATAGTAATGAAAGCAAACAAGTAACAAAGTCATTAAGAAACAAACCAGTTGTTTAAACCAAAACAGATATAGAAAACCAGATTGTAATTTTAGACAATGCACACTGCATAAGTAGGATGCAAAATTGTTTAATGAAGAGGTACACCATGATAGGTAAGAAACTCTCCATAAAATTGCTAAACAAAGTCGTGCAGAATAGCCCTCTAATATAACAGAATAAACTGCATAAAATTTAAGTGGGCAACCCAATGCTTTCGGGATTTTATGGCCTACCAAAAGTCCATCAACCAGATAAATTGATGAAATCAAATACAATAACATAGATGAAACTACCTATGAACTTGCTAAAGGTTATCACTTCATTTAAGAAATTTAACAGCCTTAACATTAAGAATCCTTGGATTTGGTGGAGAAAATAAAAGCTGTGCAATTAACAGAAACAGTTACTCTGGTTTCATAAGAGCTAAAGTTCTTTTTCCAAGTCTAACAACCATCAAGTTAAACAATCTAATCAGAAAATGTCTCAAATCCATAGAAAAGGCCCAAAAAGAAAAAGATGAAAACATCTAACAGAAATATGTACACAACAAAACTTTTTTCAAATTCCATGGGGTAATATATCAATAAGAGTTTAGCCTCACAATGGTAAACCAATTATTGCCTTTACTGGCACACTTGTTCATCAGCTCTATAGAAATACATTTAGCTAGAGCATTTCTGTGAATGTCTAAAGTATCATAACAGTATGTGGATGAAATTTTTGCCATAGTCCCAGAAAAACAAATAGATGATGACGTAAAGCTCTTAAACATGCAGGAAAGAGCAATAGGATATACTATAGAAAAAATAACAAATGGACAGCTACCTTTCCTGGATCTAAATATAATAAGATAAAATAAAAATTTTAAATTTGTTATATAGAAAACCAACACCTCAGAAAATTATATCAAACAGAACAGCTACAACCCAGTATCCCACAAATATACAGTAGTCAATAGCCTAACACACAGGTTAGAAAGCATCCCTATGGACAACATAGAATAAAACAAGGAATTCCAAAACATAATAAACAAAACAGAAGCAAATGGTTTTGACAAACAGTTTTCAAGAAAATAAACACAGCAAAAACTAAGAAACACGTTAAAAACATCAGCCCAATAACAGTTAACAAAGAAAGGATCTCTTTCAAAAAGTTTCATATCAGGCTTGGACATTTAACAGATATCAGAAAATGTTCAAGGAACAAAATATAGCCTTTGCACCTACCAACTTAGTTAAAAATCTATTTAGCTCAAAAATTAGGGAGTAAATTCCAGGGGTACATAAATCAGGAATATATAAAAGTAGCATCTTGGAGTGTAATAAAATATAGAAAACAAAAAGGAATTTGATAACCACAACCAAGGAGCACCTCAGTAACCTCAGATCAAAACAAGAAGACAGATCTACAGTGGCATGACATTTTTGGAAAGAAGGGTACATCAACAGAACCCTGAAGTTGCAAAAGAATATCAGAAACTATGCAGAACTGGAAATATGGGAAATGAAAGAGCAATGAACTTATCCAGAAGTTCATAAAACCACCACCAGAGATGATAATTCCATAAAAATCAGAAAATTCAGGTAGTCAATTGGTTGATGATGAAAGCTATGAACACTCTTGAAAGATGTTCCAAGAACAAAAGAAGTAAGTAGTATATAAGTGTCACAGTGCAACTCAAAAAATTAAATAATCATTAATTAACATCACTGTAACTAAACTCTTTGAAATAGTAATAAATGCATTATGCCATTATGAGGCTTGGTGAGGTACATTTTTACATCTAATATGTAATGATAATATAAATTATGTATCAAATATGGAAAGCTCTGGATATTTTTAACATGCACCTTTTTTATGGCTACATTCATAACACTTGGACATTAACTAAAGCAGTATTGCCCCTCCCCCCCCAGATACAGTCAACCACATTAAGGATATTTTTAGCATGTCCTAGCCAAATTTATACTATAGACTCTTTTGCTATTTTAGCAATCCTTTTTTTTTTTTTTTTTTTTTTTTTTTTGTGCTACATCTGTTCTAAATGCCTAACTACTGATAACAGATATATGAATGTGACAAGAAACCTGAATTAATATGTGTCTTTTATGTTTGTGTGTGTTTAAAGGGAGAGGAGGAAGGGGTGGGAATGGTGAGGAAAAGAGAGACCAACAAAGGAAAACCCAGCCAATTCTTCAACATTAGCATTTTCACCTTTTACTTTCTCTAGCATGTATGTATAATACAATTACATAACAGTAGAGAGGTAATTGTATTGCAACCAAATTGTTTGTACCAATATTTTACCAGAAATGCATGTTTTGAGATCCCTGAATAAAAAAAACATTTTGAGAAAAAGGATAGAGACTCTGTGTGTGTGTTTGTGTGTGTGTGTGTGTGTGTGTGTGTGTGTGTGTGTGTGTGTGTGGGTGTGGGTGTGTGTATGTATTTGTGTGTGTATGTGTGGGAACAGCATAGCTCAAACACAAAATGTTGTTAAATACCAAACTTTGTACTTAAGTTTAGTATCTTGCAAGAATACAACACGAAGATTTTCAAGAAAATCCCCCTCTACAAACTAGACATTATATGGAAACATTACCAAAAATGGTTGTAATGATTTTGATTAAGGTAGCATAATAGATATTTACATGAGAAATAAAATGTATATCTTGAATTTTCTGGGAATAGTCCCTGAAGATCTCTTCATTCTGGATGACATTTGTATAACTAGTAAGCCATAAGAGATGGACAAAACTTGCAGCACAAAAATATTAATCTTGTTAAAATACATAATTTATCTCATATACATTTTTTGTAGAGTTAGTTGTTTCCAAGATATTTGTTAATTATTTTAGTCCCTTATTTCCCTTTTACTTACAAGGAAGCAAGCAATAAGAGAATTTCTGTTTATGTTTATATTGATTAGCATGATGTAGGTAAAAGAACATTCTTTTGATAGAATAGTTTGTTTGCAGAACTGGCAGAAAAAGTGATGTGAATAGAACACATCAAATTTTTTAATCTGCTAAAGAGAGGGAGTGAGCAACTGCTTTACAGTAAAGATAGCAAAAGTTGGAAATGTTTATGCCAAGTAATCCTGTCACTCTGTGATTTTGGGCTGAGTTGAGAGGAAGCGCAAGATTTTCTATTTATGACACAAACAGTATATGTAGCAACTGGTTAAAGGTGACTGAATATCAGTAAATAACATGTTGTGGTACTTCAGTCAGCTTCCTGTCTTGCGAGTACCTTAGTTTTGATGTATAATGCTTTAATTCACATATTATCTGCAATCAGTTTACCAATTAAGTGAAAAAGTGGCATTTCTGATACAGCACTTTATGCACCTACTAATTTAATCATTACCTTGCTTAAATAATTTTTAGTTATTGACGTAGTATTCCAACAGCTGAATACCCAAAAGTGCAGGAAAGACTAAGAGGATTAAGGAAAATCTGGATTAATGGTAAACTGCCTCACACACAAAACATGCATGGTTATGAAACTAGATCCTGGTATTGCACTTTGCAAGCAATTTCATTAGGAGTACTGTTTGTATAAAATACTTTTAAGAATTGGAGGGTATAACATGAAAAAGAAAGAAATAAATAATAGATGGGTGCTTTGAAATACAGATACTATCCAACAATACAATGCCTAGTTTTCTCATTAACTTTCTTCTTAATCACTAAAACTTTAATTTATGTTGAAATGTTAGGTTTAATTAATGCCACATATGGCTTTTATTCATGCAGTTTAAAGTGACTGGTTAGTATTCTTAAGTTTGAGGAGACTAAAAACACAAATATTTTATTTTTTCCATCAGCAGACTTCTTAGGAGCAGTATCTTAAATATTCTAAGTGCATAATCTAAATGACAGGAACGTTATACATCAATAATAAATATATTTCACTGCATGGAGAAAACAGAAGTTATATCCATTTAAGATCTAAGTGCTATTGTTTCAATTAATAACTCCATCAAATTTGATGAAGATCTGAAAAATGTATAAACAAAAATAATCAGCACTTCAACTATAAAATAAGCAATACCAATCACTCTATGATCATCATCATCATCATCACCATTATCATCATTATCATCTTCCCCACTGTTGTTGCAGCAAATAAGGGGATTTAAACTACAGTTCACATTCAGTCTACCTAGTATTCTTGTATGACTAAACTGATGTATATTTTATTTATTTAATGTTTTATTGATAGCTTTAAGATATAAATTGATACACTTCTCACAATTGTTTGTTGCAGAAAACTGATGGATGATGCTAAAGCAAATTAGTTTGTGGTATATAGGAACACAAGCATTTGAAAGCTTTCAGGTTTTCAAATTGCATTTGTTTTCCTTTTTTTTTTTACTTAAGCATTCTTAATTTGGAATATTCTTGGTTCTACAACAATCTCCAATGATGCATTGCTTCATATTAGTGACACTTATTTCATTATGGAAAGCCTATTGTAATACAAACACAACACAGTTGCACTTTCTAGCTTACCTTGGCCGTAATAATGCAAATGTCCCTCTCCGAATCACGTCATGAATCGCACGCTTCACAACATTAAATTCGGGGCACCTACATCATCTACCGCCACATTGATCACTTGGAATCGCAACCCCTCGACGCAAGCGCAGATAGGATTCTCGGCTTCGGCATGTGCTTGACAGGTCACTTTGCTCCAGCGTATGCAAAGTAACTAATGTTTGTTCCACATTCTAAAGTCATAAAACCATCAACATCGTTGAATAAAACTTTGAATAATGTATTCTCCAATCCAGAGTATGCTGATATGAAGTGGTTTCGTCCTTTCAAGTTTTAGAGATTACTTGCATTACCTTTGCGAATGAAGCGCAACAATTTTAATAGGGAAAAACAACTCAACAACATTATTCCGTATATAATACAACTATACGACCTCTTTAGAGGAAACGCACAGCAGATAGAACAGAGAGCCTATTTAGTCCCTCTAAAGAAGGGCTACGCACAGGTGATTCCGTGCGGAGAGAAATCAATATTATAGTGGTAGTACAATGGGCTACCGAAAGTGTACCAAAATGGATGTCTACGGACGAATACTTCAGTGCACTAGAAAATAAAGAGATGAAAATACACCTTTGGGTTGCTGTTTTAAAGTTTCCGAATAAAAGTTTTCAAATTTCAGAAGCTTATTTATATTTTCGAGCTATTTGAAAGTTTCCAGATGCGAGCAATGCCTTTCACAGTCGTTTATGAAACGTTGTTTATTTTTATTTTCATTGCAATAAATAACTATTTATGTAACTAGTGTATAATCTGACTGATTGTGGCACGAGTATATGTTTAAGGAGTGACGAAATCGAACGCGCTAATTTTTAGGAGTGATACATAGACGTTATACACGTATTACAAAGACTTTTTTTTTTTTTTTTTTTTTTTTTTTTGCAATTTTGGCATTAAAATTCGTAAAAATAATGAACAAGTTTACTTAATGAAAAATATAATATATCAAAGACCACAGATGTATGGTGTAATATGGTTGCTAAGCAGATATTAATTTGTTTCACCACTTATAGAGGAAAATAGAAGGTAATGATAAAATTATTGAAAATATTGATTGTATTCCGCTTGACATTTTGAACAAAGTGTTGAGAATTTATTAATTTCAGAAAAATCAAAAAGATGTTTTCAAAAGAAAATATAAAACATTTTGTGGATGGAGAAACGAAAAATGCGTTAATTTGCCTAATTAAACCACATAACTGGCATACCTTTTATAGCTGGTAATCATGTAAACATTTATTACTCCTTAATACAGTAACTAATTTAAAGTCAGATTGTAAATGCTGTTTTCTTTTTTCAGTCGAAGATTTTTGTGCCTTCGACACTCTGGTGTGTATATTCAAAGGTGAAATGAATGCTGAAATTGAAAGAAAACGTCAACATTTCATCTGTTTGTAAGGTTTTTGATTTCATGAAGAAGTTAGCAGTAGGATATAAGCCAAAATAAATAAATTAAATATGCTCTCAAGATCTGAAATTAATCAATTTTTTATTGAAACTTCTGATGATACGGATTTACGCAAGAGTGACGTATACTTACAGGCACATTGTTGTGGCGGTGGTGATGTCATTGGTGTCTTGTTGCCATAGTAATTACCTCATTCATTTTCTGGCACTCATGCCAGAAATAGGGTCATTTTGCACGATTTATGTCGTCATAATAAGCCATTTAAATTCTAGGATTGCACAAAGAAATTTTAGATGGGAGGCAGACAACGCAGCGTTAAGTCACATCAAAGGAGCTAGCATGTACTTACAATTAACCACAGTAATATCTAATTGTTAGGTCTGCGACATTTCACGTTGATCGCCGTGGTGTGCGAGTGCCTAATTTATGAAAAGCATTAGCCACACGCCATATACGCTGAAAATTCATGCATAACTCGTGATATGAAAATCCCAGGTATATATGTCAGTTTGCTCATAGGTAAATAATCCTTATAAAATATATAACTGTACTACATATGTGCCAAAATACACTGCTATTCATTATAATAAACATGTAACATACCTATAATACTTATAGCGAAATGGCTTAGTGGTACTGCAGATCTTCATGTTTAGTAGGTAAGAATGGATGGAGTGGTGGACCGAAACATGCAGTAAAATTAAGTGAAAACAGTAATAAAATATTTCAATTTCGTGTCTGAAGACGGTGTTAATCTTAACCCTAAAAGGGCTGAAACAGGTGCAAATGGAAGGGACGTGAGCGTAAATACGATCCCGAGAACGAACTTTCATACTGAATAGCATTTAAAAGATAAAAAATAAACAAATAAAAATCTGCCTACAAAGTGAAAATTACAATATGAAGATAGAGTGAAGTTCCGCAGAAGTAAAGGAAATGCTATTATTCCAGCCGAAGTCCTGATATAAACAAATGCACGTGTCACTGTCGCAGTATAACTTTCAAGCGAATTAAAATACTGCATTTTATGTATTAGCACCTTTTTTGCACATCAGATAATGACTACAGCGATAATTTTTTCTTCACACAAGCCGTGTGTAGGGCAGGAATTGGGATAGGTAGAGTAGGACTGAAAAATTCAATACCATAGCCGGGATTTGAACCACGGATCTTCCGGTCTCCAGCCGGTACTCTAACCACTGAGCTACCATGGCAACATACCGACATCTATTTACATTCTCCAACTGACTCACATGTTTCACGGTAAACCACAAGGTGATCTTGCATTATATTGAAATGAATACCTCAAAGACGACTTACAATGTCGTAAGTACTTTAAGTCCCGGGCGTCATAGTTTAGTCAACAATAGGCCATTTTGTGTTAATTTATTTTTTTTTTTTTCACAGAAGCCATGTATAGCACAGGAGTGGGAAGATCCGTGGTACAAATCCCGGCTATGGCACTGAATTTTTCAGTCTGACTCTACATATCGATAAATGATAATGTTTTAAAAATGGTTATATTTAAACATAACTGAAATAATTGGACTATATTTGTTATTAATGGCATGCAATCATCAGCCATTTCCGCGTTGTTTATTGCAGAGAAGCAGTAGGCTTCGGACATGACTTCAAGTTGTTAACTATTGCATTGTTTACAAGCAAGCGGGCAGAAGTCCCGCACGCTGAATTTGTACTGCACAATAAGCCTAAGGCTGAAGTGCACCCGGAGTAATGACGGGAATCTGTATCGCAAATGAAGAAGAATAGTGAGCACAGAAGTAAGTTACAGTTCTGTAGCAAACATAAGTTTGTGTTATAACTCCATGGAACGACAGCTCACGGGGAACCTTGGCCTACCGCCCGGCCGCTGCGTCCCCCATCTCGGTCCACTACAGACGTCATGGATGGTCGGCGCCTCCAGTCCCTCCGGCCGGTTAATGCGGTCCTCATGAGCTGGAGCCGCTACTTCTCCATCAAGTAGCTCCTCAATTGGCCCCCCCAGAGACCGTACGAGGCCGAATGCACCCCGGGCCAGGTCTCCCAGCGGGGGAAAACTCCCCACGCCGGTACTGGGGATCGAACCCAGGTCTCCCGCTTGGTAAGCCGCTGCGCTACCACCGCGCTAAAAAGTTTGAATTAGTAGGTATAATTAGCATGAACAAAATAATAAATCTGTAGTGACAGATGAAATAATCAGTTTCATGTATGGTTTACAAGCATGGAGAACTATTGCAACGGATCACAATATATTTTCTGAGTGTGTCTAAAGCAAACCCTCTTCTATTAGAGTTCGTAACTTCAGAAGAGGCTGTACATGCACTGATGGCTTTCTTTGCGAATGACCGGCAGTGGTTGAGGAGGGGGTGGTCCCAGTAAAACTTTGTGTGCACGTTACTAATTTCCAACCAGTGTGCAACCAAATAACAACCGTGTCCGAAGCCTACTAATCAGTATCGTGTTCTACTGTTTGTTAGAGTGTTATAACTTTATTGTTAAGAATGTTATTACATTAAAATAGGAAAATACCTACGTGTCTTTGTACGCTTTGCGATCAAATTACAGACAGGCTGATTATAAGATGATTCAAGCGGTATCACCATTTCTGATTCCAGCTGGTTGTCGTGCTTTCATTCGTGAAGTCCGATTAACACTAAGTTTTACTAATAAAAGGTAGTTTATACTTTATCACATATTCTTGAATTAATTAACTCTATTTAACAAGTATAAGAGTACTGTTTCTTAAATACTCAGTGCTGCTGCACTAAAAGAAAACACAGGAGGCTACAAGGGCAATTTCTTGAAATCCCAAAAGTAAAACGTTGATTAGTTGTTGAGGGTGAAAGAGCAAAGTTTGTCCATGTGTTCAAGAAACTTCAAAATACGGAGTGATAGTGTGTGCGTTTGTTAGGACCTGTTTCAGACAGGAAGGGTACTAGTATCTTGAAAAATGACATCTAAGAACTCAGAAACCAAAAAGCATAACTAAAACAATAAAAGGAATCTTCAAATGAAGTTAGAATGGGTGTACGGAAGAAACATAACTACAAAAGAAGACACTGTGCTGCAACACGAAGTATCGTGAAGTAATTCGAACAGCAGCTATATAGTAAATATGAAGAAGTTACTAGAAGCGCTGAATGACAACAGATGGAAAGGCTCATTGGCTGAGAAAAACTGTATGATACCGGAAGTTTGCACTAATGAAGGAAAACAAAGTACACTACCATGTATTATTAGTAGGCCCTTTTTTTAGTAACCAACAATAACTCGTCACATTGTCATCAGAATACGATATGAGGTACTTTCCCTAGCATTGAGATAAGTTAACCACAGCAATAAGTTGAAATAATACCCATTAATAGAAGTAACAGATACTACGACAACAAAAACTGAAAATATGTCTTTGAAGTATACAGACCACATGCTGTCTCTCTGAATTCCAACAGTTATTAGTAGATATTCTAAAGAAATGTACGAGTGGAAATGCAAAAAGAGTTTTTGGAGGGGACTGCAATGTTAAAACCATTGGCATGTACTGTCGCCCTCCGTGGTGTAATGGTTACCATGCTGACTTCATATACCCAAGGTCGCGGGTTCAAACCCGGCGGAGGACGATGGATTTTTTCGGGCGTAAAAATCCTTAGCATGGCTTCCTTCGTAAAGCCGTGGGTCCCGTGTCGTAGATTTACGGCACATAAAAGAACCTCAAGCCTGAAAGAGAGGCCTCTGAGCAAAATTAAGCGATCTTTCATGCCCAATATAGAATGGGACGCTGAGAACCAAAGCAGTTAAATAGCATTTACATTGGCATGTACTCCATGGAATTTAGGAAATCGATGATGGACCACGCATTGTCTATAGTGTTTAATATTTCCAAAGTTATTATAATCTTAATTTCTGAGGTTTTCAATGGTAATTCAAATACTGACGACTCGTAGCACCAGATGCTGCGGGGAAGAAACGTTTGCAGCAGGCCATCTCGATCGGCGAGAGATTATCTCCATGGCTATTGCGCCTATTGCGCGCTACGACCCGGTGCCGGTCCCCGTAGCCGCTCTCGCTAAAGTGTCTCGCTTTGGTGCTTCGCAGCGCACGGGATCGTGGGTTCGAGTCCCGCCATGGGCATGGGTGTTTCTGTGTTTGTAAATGTGTATGTGTTTGTGTATGTATATGGAAAAACGAATAGGTCAACTAAGGAGAGTTAGAAACTAGAACAAAGAGGTAAAAAGGAATACAGCGCCGTACAGGGGCCGTATTTTAGGGGGAAAAAAACCGGAGAGCTAGTCGCTTGTATAAACCCGCTAACAGGTCCATCTCAGTCAAGCAGAGAATCCAGGCCAGCTACGCCGAATCTTTGAACTTACCTGCTAGCAGTTAAGTTGGCACTGTCGCAAAAAAACAAATGATAAATTTTATTCTTTAGACTTTCCGCACCAATTACAAGGCAACATCCCGGTCTGTCGGTCATTAACTGGAAACGAAACTGAAAGTGGCTCTCTTACCAGATCTATTTCCAACCGCGTGCTTCAGTTTGTGTTCTTTGAAAGCTACGTTATTCATTACAATTATTTATATTTGTTGTTATTGTTGGTGTTTATATGTGTATATATTATTTAATTACCTATTTATATTATTTCATAAATATTAGTTATAAAGATTTGAAGTGCGACAAATTTTCAAGTACGATCACAAACACCAAGACATTTCCGAAAAGCAAATCGATTGCCAGGCATTTGAGTTACTGAGCTGGACATGGGAATTCTTTGAACGGGAAGAGGAGTATGTGAAGCTTAATTGGCATCCCTCTATTCCTGTTGATAAAACTGTACAGCAAACTGTAGCAGCTCTTAAACCACTCGCCAACACTGTTATTAGAAGAGAGTGAAATATGACAGCAACGACAATAATAATAATGATGATGATGTTGATACTTTCAAGGATGGTGATATACATTTGGATTGAATTGAGCCTTTACAGTTTAAAAGCATTTTGTTATACCATGCTTAAATCTATTTCATTGTTCTTCCTGCAGCAAGCAAGCTCATAATAATTTGTTTTGTATTGTTTGAAGAATTACATGCGCTGTAATTATTATGCGAGTGTTATTTTAACTAACAATAAAAATAAATTAGTTATATTCATCGGAAATCACTACTATTTTCGCTGTTTATATGTAGTTTTAGGCAGGATAGAAAAGTTAATAATCAGCTGTTGTTTATTAATAACTCTGGCAATGTCGCACTCACAATATAGTCAATGTTACGCGAAGTCACCCGAACTGTCAAGTGCAAGGATTCAGCCGCAGTGTATAATAAGGATAGGTATCCGCGCTGTGCACGAGCATTAAGAATTGCTCTTTACGTTTAAAATTAATGCACTGTAGAACAACAATTCAACAAGATATGAGCTTGTTCTGTTGAGGAAATAAAAAGGCTGTTTGGGCACATAGATTTCGCAAACTGGATGTAATAAGTAAAGGCCGGCCACATCCAAAACTAGCAAATACTAGCCTTCATTTTATGCCAAAGCCGCAACCGCCTTATATGCGTATAGGTCGAGACAGCAGTGACATCGGTATTATACCACTGCGCAGAAGTGCCGCAGGACGTTTCAAGGGTATGTTTATCAGCTGTGAGCTGTCTCAGTCGGTGCTTTATCTTTGTGCTGTGAAGTGCTTCGACAATACTTGTGTTGTATGTGATTTCCCAAGAAATATTATTTTCTTATTAGTCCACGGAAATGTTTACCAACAAACTCACTCTTGAACAGGTAGTTTTTATTACCATACATACGTGAAAATTGAATCTCGTAAACAGTGTGTAGAAAATTTCTGCAGAAAGTTCTTGGCCATCCAGTTCCGGTATAGACACAGTCAGATGTTTGGTCTATAACGTTAGAAAAACGGATCGCTAAACGCTATATCAAAGAAGCGAAAACGACATACTCGAACAGAGGAAAAGCTAGACGAAATTGGTGCTGCAAACGAACACTCACCTAAGAAGTCTCTCGGCCGTGTTGTGCAGCAAGTGAGTATTTCACAAACCTCTGTTCACAGCTGCTAAACGTTTACAACTGAAACCCTGAATCTCTCAGCAAAGTAAATTATGCAACGCTGTTAAACTTCACTGCACAATATAATACTCGTCTGGAGAATCATTTAAAATGATCCTCAGTTTTCCAGGCACATGACTTCATATTTTAAATAGTATAATTGCAGCAATTAGAAGTAGCGTAGGTGATGCAATATAAAAATAAATAAATATACCCCTTTTGTCTCCAGAACCCTAGGTGGGTAAAAACATTATTATTATTATTATTATTATTATTATTATTATTATTATTATTATTATTGTTGTTGTTGTTGTTGTTGTTGTTGTTAATATTAATCATGCAAACAAAATGCACTGTAGCACCAACGAGGCAGTTTCAAACAGCAGATTTTAATTTAAAATATCTATGACCTAAATACGACCATAATAGGTATAAGAGGATGTAGGATGTATGGAGGTTATGAAAAAAAATATCAGGAAATTTCACTGGTAAAAACAGGTCTTTGAATAGCAATTACAAGAAGTTTTCAGAGGTCTAATGCTCATTTAATCTCGTTGAACTGACTGTCACTTCCACAAGAGTTTAGGAGTGTCAAAAACACTAATTGAAATATGGGTGAACGAACCTTAAATTTCTGTACTACCAATATCTACTAACCTTTTTTATAGTGTTTAATGCCCGCTTTTACTACAAATGGTACCGTAGGCGATGGCACTGATGATACATGGAATGAAGATGGTGGGGGAAACCGGAGAAAACCCGCGCTTGCACCGCTTTGTCCACCACAAATCCCACATGCGGTCGCATCGAACCCGGGCCATCTTGGTGAGAGACGAGTGGTCACCCTATGCCTGATCATTACGCAGAGTGCGTTGGCATATCAGTTATGTAGTAGGCATAACATTTAAAATTAATAAGAAAACAAAGAAAATTGGAAGAGAGGAATTTGTTGTGGCCCATAAATGTAGATATTAAGTAAGAATCATGGGATAGTAGTACGCATTAATAAATTAATACATTTGGCAAATGGATTGGATTTTATGTGTTGTTTAATGTTTACTCTGACCATCGTTGTCTATGTTGACAAACAAACTACAAAAAAGTCATAAAAAATGTAAAGCTATACTACTGGAAAAAGAAATGCAACAGTAACAGAAATATGCATGCATTTGTATACGTTTCGCGAAGTTTAGAAAAGACATAAAGGGTTGTGCCGCTGATGACCTAACAATTTGAGGCGAGGTGATGTCCTCGTACCACAGAGAGAGCAGTGAACTTGCAGTTTGATGGGTGTAGCTAGTCACATGTCTATATTTTTTAATTGTTGTTTGTTTGTTTTTCTTTTTCAAATCAGTGGTACAAAATTTATGTAAATTTTATGCCACATTTACTGCGATTTATCCACTTACTTACAATCGTAATTTTAAACTTATTAACGTTTAACTATATGGAATAAAAACGTTGCTCATAATTCATATACAACAATATTAATTGACTATATAGTTTAATTATTGTCAACATATATCGAAAGAAATAAGTAATGTACACAAAGACAATGTTTTTACTAATTCTGAATGCAAACATAAATGTAAACATTGAGTTGTTATTAAGCTGCTACATGCAAACTATAAATATTATTAGATTTACTTAACTTGAGAAATCAGTTCGGTGCAGATTCACTCAAATCACCTTCAATACCTAACTGTATCCATATATCATCAAATACACTTTGACCACTGCAATAAGTATTTTCATTTTCCTTCTCATGAATTATGTAGGTAGTTTTTTCACACTAACAAACAATTTACGATTTTTTTTTATTTGATAACTGGTGCTACCAAACGAAGCCTCATTCAGATATACATCTCGATAACCCTACATCCTAAATTTCCCAGTTTGATTTAGGTAACAGTATCAGCATGCGATTACTTCTCGAGACGCGAACTGACATTTTTCCTTTTCACCACCTTCAGTGAAAATCCCGTGTTATAAAGTTAAGTGTTCATTTTGCTGCTACTACTATACGAGAATTCATAGCCTGTTGCTTTCGTTTTCTCTCTCATGGCATATGTCAGTTGATTTCATGTTGTGTGCTCCTCCTCTCGCACAAAACTCATGCACAGTGTGACACTGTGCATCGCGGGTAAAGTCATCAAAACCATGGAAACCTACACTTTTCTTTGTCTTCGTCTGAGAAATATTTCAAATATGGAAAGTTATTTTAATGCTACTTACACTTACACGTGTTGCTGAAGATGTTAGATTATTTATAAGGTATTTCTGTGAAGCACTTCCTTACTATGAACTAAAACAATAATAAAAGAAAAAAGGCCTTTATATTTTCATAATTTTCGATTATTGGTTTCGTAGCTTCTTAACTTTCCTTATTGTAGACTTATGCTGGTTTCAGTCAGTAGGTATCTTTAGCATAGAAGGGCCATGTTTTGGTTCGTCTTCTATAGGGTCTGCCAAGTTTGACCACGGTCGAAAAAGGTAGAGATCTGCAAGTAGAAGTGGTTCAAATGAACGCACTGATTTTTTTGTTATTGTAGAAAATACTAACATGAAACCTGGCCATTTTTACATGTTATAGTTCATAGCCGTAACCATTGACCTCTATACACTTTTCAGCGTTTTTGGCAACTTTTCTTTTTCCTAAAAGCTGTTTGGTTGATTGCGCACAATTTACTGGACAAATGTTCAACATGTGTTAAGGAGAGACATACTCTTCCAAAATGTTATTCGAGCATCTGAAGTATTTCCAAGGGTTGACCCTCTGCAGTAAGAGTCGCCCTCCGTGGTGTAATGGTTACCATGCTAATTTCATGTACCCAAGGTTGCGCGTTCAAATCCGGCGGAGGACGATGGGTTTTTTCGTGCGTAAAAATGGCTTCCTTAGGAAGGGAAGTACAGCCGTTGGTCCCGTGTCGTAGATTTACGGCATGTAAAAGAATCTCAAGCCTGATAAAAGAGGCCTCTGAGTAAAATCAAGCCGTTTTTCACGCCCAGTATAGAATGGGACGCTGAGAACTCCATTTCATTTTTTTTTTTCATTTCTGCATAGGAATTTGATGATAAAGCGTTGTTTCATGCTAACCGGAACTTTTTGTTCACTTAGACAATACTAACACGTTCACATCTGCCTAGCCAGGAGGGCAGGGAAATAACTTCCCCTTTTCAGAGTAAGTACCGTGCTGGGCAGGGTTTTATGCTCGTAAAAAACATCAACCCTGTTCATATTTGAACCCCTTGTAATAAGTACGCCATGAAATGGAATTGTATTCAGGACGCTCTTTAACTGCTGAGGTTGTCAGCGTTTCAGGCCATGTTGGGCGTGATGTTTAGTTATGTTCAGATGCCTCTTTACTAGGCTTGAGGTTGTTTTAAGTGCCGTAAATCTACGACATGGACCCAACCACTTTACTTCCCTTGCTAAGCATGTAAAAATTCATCGCTCTCCGCCGGATTTGAACCCGCGAACTTGAATACAAAAGGCTAGCATGGTAACCACTGCACACGGGGGACGACAAGGGTGCTAAATTAATACGAACTTAATCACAATAAAATGAAACTCAGCTCACAGAACTCTCATGAATAAAGCAAATGCTACACTTGTCTTTAGAAAACTGACAACACAGTAGTGTATATTAGAAAAAGAAGGAAAAAAGGAGAAGGAGATAGAGAACGGTTTTGCAGAAACACATGGACTCCACACCCTTCTGTTTGTTTTAAATCCAGGACCCCTTCCGTACTACAAAAGCATGGGTTTGTTAACAGCGGTTGTGTGTGTGTGTTCTTTTTTTTTTTTTTTTTTTTTTTTAATTTTGCAAGAATATATTACAAATAAAGGCACAAAATTATCAAGCAAAAATATTAACGACTGCCTTGATGAATTAAGGTAAAGTCACAGAAAATAGAATCAACAAATCCAATAGCTTACAAAAATAGCATGAGATTCATTAATGGACAAAGAGAAAATGAACAAACCCAGTAAGCACTACACTTACATTAGATGTAGAAATAAAAACATGTTGATGCTGTATTAAAAATATTTCAATAGTTCTTTTCTTAATATCGGTGTATAGTCCTCTACAAATGGCAAATTTTGAAATTAAATATTGAATACACACCCAGCACCAAAGAGGGAGTGAGAGAGGGGGGAGAGTACCATTTACATGGAACATGTTTTGAAACTTTTGATTTTCTCAAAAATGACTCTAATGATTTTGATTAAAATACCATATGTTCGAGATATTGTTATGACAAATGAAATGTATATCTAGGATTTTCTGGGAATAGCCTCTGAAGATCTCTTCATTCTGGATGACTTTTGTATAATTTGCAAACCGTAAGATATATAGAAAAACTTACTACATAAAAATGTAAATCTCATTAAAAGACACAATTTATGTTATATACATTTTTGTAGGGTTAACCGTTTTCGAGATATTCAGAATCATTAGTTTAAATTTTAGCCACTTAAACTTTTCTCAAATGGGATGCCAACGTTCTTCGCCTTTCTCGTTTGTTTACTCCTGTAAAGCAAAGACATTGGAATTTAAATTGTTTCACATAGTGCACGGCTTTTAAAAGACGATGCTATCACCTTAGGCTTTGCACTTTCTTATTTTCCTTCTACTTACAAGGAGCTAGTAATAAGACTAATTCTGCTTATGTTTATCTTGATTATCACCATGTAGATTGCAGATTAATCTTCTGGATAAAAGGTTTGTTTGCTGAACAGCTAGAGGACATCATGTGAATGGAACACACTAGATTTTTTCGCTTCTGCTTACAAGGGACCAAGTAATAACAACAATTTCTGCTAATGTTTATCTCAATTAGCATGATGCAGATAGAAGTACACGCTTTTTAACAATAATTTGTTACAGAGATGTGGAGAAAAGCATGTGATTGTAACACATCAGATTTTTTTAAGTAGATGCATCCATTTCGCAAGAGACCCTAAACTTAGCCCGTGAATAACGGCGGCACCACTCCAAAATTTTAGAATGCGACGCCTCGAAGGAGAAATTGAAGTCGGGAATGGAAAAGATGAGAAATGAAATAGCAACTGTGAATTTCACAGTAAAAAACATGAATACGGAGATATCAAACAAAACTGACGAACGACTGGCCGAGAAAAAGATGGAAGAGCTTGTTAGGACGGTGAAGTGTATGGATGAAGTTGGGGAACGATTTAATGTCCTAGAGAGAAGAGTCAACAGAAGTGCCAAAAACCCAGAACACAATGTTGTAAAAGATGCTTGACGGAAGGCTGAACGACTTGACGGTGAAGACAACAGGGCGCAAACAACATATGCACGCATCAAGCCATTGAAATACAACGGAACATATACCTCCGAAATCTTCCGCCCACATTTCGCCACCGTCGTCATCCATAACCGACGGTCAGCATAGGAGGAAGCTGCACAACTAATAGCAAGGAACGGACGGCAAAAGTAGTGAACGCGATTCCGATGTCGACAATATTCGGAGAGATTTAGGAGGTTCTCAAGAATCGGCTCGGGATCCATCGCTTGATTGTAGCCTACCGCAGTTAACCAAAATCTAGTCTGCAACAGCCACGGAAGACGACGCTGGAGTTCACCCTGGAAATTGAACAGCTGGTGAGCAAACACCTATTGAACCTATCACCTAGTTACGTATTTCATGAAGCTGCCTACTTTTTAAACGACGGGGTGTATGACGCCGAGATAGAACATTGCCTAATGCAGGTGGCTATAAGTCAATTCACGAGGCGTTAACGGCAACACTAAGGATGGAGGCATCCAAAATAACAGCTTGTAGACTTTGAAGACAAAAAAATGGGATAAAAAAAAACACCCACAGACGACAACTGCCTCCTTCTACCGGTGTGTGCTGGGGAGTGGCCAATGGATGCCTAGGAGAGACTGTACGCGAAAAAAAATAGCAGAAAGGAAACAATGGAGGGAAACATCGGGACCGTCCTTACCAACCCTTCAAGAAATGCCACGTGCCTTGGAGAGAAGAATGAACGACAGCCCCATCACAGACAACTGGATAAAAAAGAAGCTGTGTCAGATGGTAGATACAGGTGCAGTCGTAGCTGTAATCACATATATTGTGGCAACACCCAATCAGTCATAAAACTAATGATGGCATCGGGGGGGGGCACCTTGCCTGTGGAGGAGGCTCAGTTGGAGTTAACTCTGCGACGGAGCACTGTCGGCCTGAGTGTGTTTGTCACAAGAGTGTCTCAGAATGTAATACTGCGACTAGATGCCCTGAGAAGCTGCTTACGACGGTCATGTCGGCCGGAGGAACATGCGAGTCGGCCCAGATGAGGTGCTGCTCCGGAGCTCCAACGTACGTCCGTATATCCGAAATTTGTAGGGTAATTATGAGGGACGATGTAGTTATGCCCTCAAGAAGCTAAGTGGTTTTGAAGGTGTAAATGAAGAGCCAACGGTCAAGGACTCTTGTTTGGACCCAAAGAAACCGCTTAAGGTAGTTAAAGAAGTACGAGCCGTCAAAGAAATTACGCAGTGAGAAGAATCCGACCAAACAGCACCGTCGCAGAAATTGGGGCCACAGATGAAAGACTTCCAGAAGCGGGTGACCCATCATCTGTCCGCTTCACAACTAGAGAGGGTTGCCCATCTATTTAGCGATACGGATCAGTCTTCAGCTAAAGGAAAAGCGTTTAATGTTGCACTGACCGAGTACTCCATTACTTTGCCAATGGAAACGATCGACTTATCTAAACTATCAAGACATGCTCCTCTGGCAAAAAGAGAAGACGTGTTCGGCCTGCTGGGAAGTTTGAGAACACGGGCATCATTAGAGAGCCCGACAGCCCTTGGTGCTCCTTAGTCGTGTAGATGAACTAGAACGTCGGCGACCCACGCTTCTATATGGACTACAGGAAATGAATAACGTCACCAGAAGGGACTGTTTGCACTTACCCGGGATAAACGACACACTGGACACACTTTCTGGTACACTGTGGTTCTCGACTTTGCACTTGAAATCACGATATTGGCAGATGTCCTAGATTACAGAAACAAGAAAAAGACCGCATTCTCGACAGCCCATGAATTTGGTAATTTACGTTTATCCCCTCTGGCCTCTGCAACGCACAAAAAACGTTCCAGTACCTCTTAGAGTCAGTTACGAGGGTGTTGACTTACATCGCCTGCCTGTTCTATCTTTTTGCAGTGTTTAACGTCTGCTTTTACTACTATGACACCACAGGCGATGACACTGATGATACATGGAATGAAGTTGGAGTACTGGTGTAATGTGATGGCGGGGGAAACCGAAGAGCTCGGAGAAAATTAGTCTACCATGCAACCTGATGTTTGGGAGTCCTCCTGAGGCAGAACTGTCAGCAGTCGACTACGTGGAACAACTTGTAGACTACTTCACGACTTGTATGAGATGACGTTACACCTGTGACGAGCTACCGGATGAATACTCGTTACGTGCGGCAGGTCAACAGCTGAGGTTTTCCCCGGGGTGATCTGTTGCGACTATATCGCCATACCCGGACTAAGGAACGCTACACCAAGCTTCAACAACTGTGGCAAGGGCTGTACCTAATAGTGAAGAAGATAAATTATGTTTATTGCATCGAGAGGCTGCCAAGAGGGAAGTGGCTGACTATGTACTTTGGTCATCTAGCGCGTTACAGTTGTGCAGGCCAACCCTGAGGAAGGAGGGGTGTGGCTACGTCTTGCTGACCCGTAATCCCCGCACGTGTGCTAGCGATTGACTTTGGAAATATTGCAGGTGATTGTTGCACACGTTCAGTCGGCTTCATTTCAGTAACCGCACTCATTTTCACAGGGACCTAAATTTAACACGTGAAGTATGGCGGAACTACCTCAAAGCCTTGGAATACGACATTGGGCACAATGGACACGTACGGGAGTGTACTTTTTTTGTATTCGAAAATTTATGTCGGCGCCATCGAAAACTATAAAAGGAAGAGCAGCAAGTCAAGCGAGTCAGTTTTCGACGGGAATTCTGAGCCTGCAGTTGCGTGAGTGAACAGTCAACTGCCCATGCGTCGTCACGTGGAGAAACTTGTACTACATAATTGGTATGAAAGCAACGGAATAAAACCGATTATTGGTAACCACATTTGACAAATAAATGGCCGTTTAGTTACACTTTAAATAGTTATGCGGCTTACAATTTCTTGACTTTATCGATTAAAACTTAATTAAGTTCTTCACAGTTCAGATTTGTTGAATATACCTCAGAATTAGAATTTGAACCTACGAATGCAGACATCACTGACCATTGATGGCTCCGCCGTGGCCGAGTGGTCAGACCACTCGCCTCTTACCTAGACGGACCGGGTTCGATCCCAAGCAACCGCATGTGAGAGTTGTGGTGGACAAAGCGGCGCAGGGGCGGGTTTATCTGGGTTCTCCGGTTTCCCCTGCCATCACATTCCACGGGGGCTCCATTTTCATGCATCATCAGTGTCATCGCCTGCGGTGCCAGAGCAGTAAAAACGGGCGTTAAACACTACCAAAAAAATCTGCCCATTGATATTGGACATACTATTAGAATTCATAATGTATGCTGAATAGTAATTCATTATATCTAGCTTTATGGCATTGTTGTATTTATTTTTCCAGCCAATGTACTTGCATTTATATTCCGCAAAGTAAATATACAGCTCATAACTCTTCATATAAGTGTCTTAAAATTCGGAGTTCATTATATACCATTTTTATTGTTACATTTCTTGTCCAATTCATCTAATAATGGAAAAGCAAAATCCCTGTTGACAATTCCATTGAAATTATTAAAAAAAATAATAAAGTAATAATAATAACAATAATAATAATAATGATAATAATAATAACAACAATAATAATAATAATAATAATAATAATAATAATAATAATAATAATAATAATAATAATAGTTTGAGGTATAATCAGCTCTGCTATACAAATGGATCCAATTTATATTCCTGAATAAATAAGCAAAATATGTCACCTCACAAATTACTCATGCTTCTCATGACAATTGAGTATTTTGCTAAATAATGACAGCCATTATAATCAATATTAACTAAGAATATTGTTCAATAATGGCCAGTACTGTGATATTTCTTTTGTTTTGGATCCTCTTTATTTTTCTAGTAATTTGTGGTAATTTCAGCTGTTTCGTTATCATTTCTTAGGTTTTTGCACTGATTTATCCTGTCTCTAACGGTCTTTGTGCTGTTTCCATCTCAATTCTTGTATTATGATTTATGACATTTCCGTACGTTCTTGGACGAGTTGTTTATTTATTTTTAACTTTATAAGCTGTGCGGTCTTTTGCAGTTTCCGATGTATTTTTTCACTAGTCTGGATATTTAGTGAGCATTTCGTACACTATTACAATATTTTCATTTGCTTTTAAACTCATGCTGATCCTTTCTAAACCTCTACATGTTCAAATTGTAATTTATGAAGCCTTGTATGGTTTACAATATTTCTGAGGAATGTACCAGTGAGCCACTATGTAACCAGAGGTAACCAAATATATACTCAGAATATAACCAGAGGTCACAAAAAATTTAACCAGAATGTAATAAGGTATAACTAGAGTGTAACAAAAATGTAACTCAATATAACAGTTTTTTTTTATTTGTTTATGCTGACTTTCATGCCACTCTCCTCTGTTTATCAAGGTTTTCAAACTAATGCTAGAAGGTGTTTTAAACATCCTTATTAAATTAACTGTTATTTAGAGCCTATTAGTAATATATTTGAGCTTTCATTATTTTTATTTTGTGATTCTTATATCAATTTAATTAGAATGAAATCAATGTTCCTTGGGAAGATCAATGTCTCTGTTCTTTAATGTGTATTTGAGACCAGCATTAGGAATGTATCCTAGTGGCCCAGTTATTCTTATTATTCTTATTGTACTCTCTTCATCAGAAGCTTGCCAGTTGCATGTGATAGATACTTGAGGAAATTCTTGATACCAAGCACTGGTTGATAACCAATAGGTGTCACATGCTCTCATGATGTGTTCACAACGTTGTAATGTCCGTAAGCATTCGTAAATATTTCATAATCGGCATTCAATCATTTATCATCACGAGTCGTTAGAGGGAAATGTTATGCTAATATGAATGATGCAATTAATAGGAGTTCTTGTCATTTCCCCGTTTTTCAGGCAATTTAGTACGCTAACAATGGAATGTAGAGCTTTATTGCGCTACGTTTTATGCCTTATTCTTCTTAATAAAATCACCGTCGACATCGTGAGCGTACATCTTATGTCTCATTCCCACAAAACGCTGCATGATTTTTCTGCTGACTTCATGTAGTTTGCAGGGCAATCAGATGTATCTGGGTGCTTAAAAACGTAGTCTGTCCTAATATACATCCTGCCGTGACACAATAGATGAAGAGCTGCATACCCAGTGCATAAGCCTCAGATTTTCAACATCGTGGTATGGTAGCAAAACATTATAGTGGCAGTGGTACATCAGTGTCTTTGAGATATCCAGCACGCTCATATCTATGTATAAAGGCTTGCTGAGCCTCGCCTGCCATCTTGTCATAAAAATAGCTACCAAGTTGGGCTAATATATGCTTCTGTCGATGTATCTAGGCTTAGCAGTCAACTTTTCTAGGGTCTTCTTGTTTGTTACAAGGCTTATATTCATTTGATAATATATATTCTCCGTAGTTTTCCGAACATAGCATTGTTGAATATCTTGTCCATGTCATTCTCAAACCCATTGCTTACCTGCTGACGCAGCTTGTTTTGTATTCAGTGTCAGATTTAACAAGCAGAACTGACGAAATTAAATGGCGTTTTATTTATGGAAGCTCTTTAACTGCTTTGGTTCTCAGCGTCCCAGTCTGTACTGGGCGTGAAAGACCGCTTAATTTTGCTCAGTGGCCTCTCTATCAGGCTTTTATGTGCCGCAAATCTACGACACGGGACCCACGGCTTTATTTTCCTTCCGAAGGAAGCCACACTAAGGATTTTTACATCCGAAAAAATGCATTGCCCTCCGCCGGGTTTGAACCCACGACCTTGGGTATATGAAGCTACCATGGTAACCATTACACAACAGAGGGCTACGAAATCTTAGCACACGATGTATGTAGTCCATGTAGGATAGTATGTTTTAAGGTGATGTGCATCTTCCAAAACCCAAGGTGAGGAATTAGCTTCTCTAAAGACTTCTTAGGTTCATACAATCAGGAAAGAACGGTATACCGTTATGAAGATCGTGGAATACATAGAGTACTCGGAGCCGACCTCTGAAACGTTTCCGTGAGGGTTATCTTGTTGGAACGTTTCTAAGTTGACATCTTCAGGCGAAACGCAATCAAATCCTCCAGAAGGAAGGGCGTGACACCTCGTCCAACAATATTTGTTATTAACATCTCCATAAGTAATATATTGGGAGAGTTTCATGGGATTAAACTTCTCCATGTAGACGCTCTTAGCTTTGGCCAAACAACACGGAATCTGACATAGTCCTACCCTTATGACAGATTCCGCCATGAGAAGAGGTAGTCCAGTAGAAGTACCAACGCAATTCTGGTGTGCATTACCAGGCACCCCATGTAAGTCCAAATGATGTAAAATAGTGAGTGGGATCATTTTTATGTGTTTTCAAAGTTTGAATCCTGAATAGCTCAAATATCGGCTAGGAGAAATACACCCGAGGCTAAATAGAAGTTATTGTACTCACCTGAATTTCTCACATTAACTGATTCCATACATCTTTAGCATGTTGATCACCAACGTCTTTTTCATTTAATCTGTTGTAATACACTTCCCTTGAGGGTAATTGTTTCTCGTTCAAAGTATCTCATGAAGTGACATAATCAAATGAGAATAATCCCTTACGAGTGATCAAGTCGATCTTGTCTTCGCCAAGCACTTGCATGCCTTAGGAAACCATGTTAGATTTTTGCTAGTTTAACCAGGCTTGCACTGAGAAACCGGCATGCATCAACAAGCCTTTGCTTAATATATGCTATATAATATATGCTTCTAGCATGAAATGCACCTTTCCTGTGAATTGGTATTAACTCTTTCTTTCAATTGTGCCTTTACAATTAAACGAGAATTATATTCGTGCAGGTTATGAATGAAGAAAGGAATACAATTAGGAGTTTTGCTAGCTGATTGCAATTAATATTAAGATTTCCTGGTTATTTACCGCTAACGTGGCCGTTATGTCTCACCTTGCAGTTCTCATCAGTGAATTATTTAACACACAAGTAACATACTGTAGAGGAGTCAAATCCATTAGTTGTTCAACCGTCAACCTCAATGATGTAACAGATTTATATCATTTCGATTTTCTTTGCAAGTAAAATGATACTCCATAAACTTCTCGTCGCATCATAACTTCGATATGCATAAGGCTGAGTAGGGAAATTGGTTCTAGGGGATCAACAGATTGTGAAGGTTTCACATAAGCACTGACGCTCATTAGAATATGTTTTTGCTATGGTAGAGTATAACTGGTATTGGTACCAGGACTGAGGCTGCACTATAGTATGGCGTGAGAATGCTCTCAAAATGCGTAATTACGCTATATGAAGCTTCGGCATTTACATTTCCTGAAATTGAACGACCGAGTCGTCCTTGATGTAGTTAACTAACCTAGCGATAGCGCACTGACTGTGATCTAGTTTTACGGTCCATTTCGTCCATACAGATCATTAAAATGGGTGAAGTAGCGTTTGCATGTGTAGACTCGCCCTTTATATTTTGACTGAACTTCCAAAATTCGAAATGAAGAACAATGTATCGGATAATGTGTTTGGAGTGGATGAAAAGTAAGAAGTGTTCAGCGAAGTAGTTGGTGGATAACTACCTGATCAATATGACCTTCTAGTGCAGAGAGATGGCAGCAAGCATCACTATGTATCGAATTTTGGAATTTCAGTCAATGTTGTCCACAAGATCTTTATATTTGCTGACACGTCGAGGTTTGCTGTCGCTGAATTTTGCCGCGATAAGAAGGTCACTCTGAAAACTTTGGAAATGAACGTGATTCTATTTTTAAAATTTAGGTCTGGTCATTCTATATTTTCAAAGTATTTTCCATTGCATTCTATACAACGTCTCATCCTTTCAAAATGTGTTTAAATGCTGAATGCTATTCTTCTTTGGAGAGCGTGCAAATACATTCTTTGTAGGCAACTACTGCAGTTTCAGGTGATTCAATTCGTTAACCTCGATCTTATGTTTTAATTTGGGGAATAGAAGAAAGTCCCGTGGAGCCAGATCTCAAATGCAGTGAGGATGGTACAAGTATTTGACTCCCCACTCCTGCAGAAATTGAATTGTTACTCGTGGAGTATGGACAGAACCACTGTCGTGCTACCACAAAATTTCACTCAGACCAGTCTTGGGACCCTTTGTTCTCAGTTCATTTTGTGGTTTACCATCAATCAGTGACATTCTTTTGTCCCAGATGTAGACTTTTCACCCTATGGTCACTAATTGAAAAGAAATAAGAGCCAACTTTCTTGCTCACCTCACTTTTGTTGGGAAAATCTCTCCTGGGAAAACCCAAACCGATGGCTGTCAATTGGTTTCCAAATCAAATTTATATATTCGGCTTTCGTCACCTGTTACGATGTTAAGCATGATTTTGGATCTTCCCTCATCAAAGTTTTCAATAATTTCCTGGCACCGTAGCACAAAGCTGATCCGCTATAAAATATCACAGCAAGCTGTGATCTAGTAGTTAGTATGCAAAATCCAGAGGTCGCGGTTCGATTCCCGGCTGCAGGATGGGAATTTTTCTTCGCCAGGATTATTCCCCATTCTCCCTACAGATCGGAAGTATGTGCGGCAGTGTATATGTGTGAGAATATAATGTTTTAATGTAAACAAACCGAAAGATTAATATTACAACAAACGAGTAAACATCATATTCGACGAGCAATTGTTCTAGAGGCAAAGCCACCGATATGACTTAGATGTCTATTATTCTCTGAAATTTCTTCATATATGTATTTACCATATATTCTATCCATATCCATATATTCTGCATAGTAACTATATATTGGTGCGCAAATATATATTTAATATATGAGAAAAAGACGTGATATATTACATTTACATGATTTTCTCTACCTAATCTGCATCAAACTATTCTTACAGAGCAACATGTATGTATTTCATGCTTCTCGTGGTAAACATTAGCAAATACGGTTTTATTACGCATTACCTCTTAGATATAACGGGAATAAGGAAACACACTAGGCGAGAATAATAGTAAAAATTTGCAAGAGCTGGTTACTATGTCATATCTTGAAGTTCCGTTTTCCTAGCATGACCACTATGGTGGAAATATAACAATAAACGAATAATGTCCTTCGATTTGAGAAGAATATAGGTATTGAAATTTTATACCACTAACACGAAATATTTTGAAAATAATAATTTTACAAAAAAAATGTGTGCTTTAACGAGATATACATTCTTTGTATAGTAATATTTGGTCTGTCTCTTAAGGAGCACTAGTTCTGCATAAATCATTCAGGCTGAAGCGGAGTTTAGAGGCTAGTCCCAGAAAATTCAAGATATACGTAATTCAAGATATATATATATATATATATATCAAGATAATATTTTAAGCATATAATATATTAATCCAAGTCGCTAGTGCCTTTTGAAAAATAAAGATTTTCTAAGGAATCTTTTTTTTTTAAAATGCTCTTGCCGATTCAGGGGGCCTCAAAGAGATATTTCCGACGAAATCTTGACAATGAAGTTTTGAGGGAATACAATACTTCCGCTACTTGCTACACACACTGGAAATGTATAGCTGTGGACTAAAACTACTAGTCTTGGCAATTTAAATGAATACATAAGAAAACATGGAAACAACACAAGACTATCAATAATATGTAATGCAGAACACCTTAGAGAAAACAAACATCTCAATTATACTAACTGAGCTTACTACGGCAATACGGAAAACATAATAATCCAGTTGAAAAGATCAGACACATCCTATCAACAATAATAACCTGTGTTAGGTTTTGTGATGTTTTTGAATCACTTCTACGTGGACATAATGAAACTGAGAGATCAGAAAATCCTGGCATTTTTCGTGGTCTAATTAATTTTGGGAGATGGATAGTGCTGTATAAGGATGCAATAATTCCAAAAACGTGTTTAAAGGTACGCCAAAAGCTATACAAAATGAACTTTTGCAGTGTATCTTGGAAGTTAGCTGTGACACAATTCCAGACACGATAAATAAAGCAGGATATCTCGGAGTAATGGAATGATGACAAATGTAGCCAAGGGACTGGCCCATCTGAAACCCCAATCAGATCCATGACAAGTAAAGAAGAACCCCTCTATTTTAATTGCAATTTGTTGCATTCAAAATTATTTCATTAAAATCTGGATTACATTCAAAGAGCAGCTGAGCTAACAAATGTTCGTCATTCAAACGAATTCAGTAGTTTGACTTGAATTAATTAATTTGTGAAAATAGTGGGTAAAAGAAATGTAGAAACAAATATAGCTAAGATTTTTAGCTGCAAGGAATCTTAATTGTGTGCGTTTTGCAACTGGTGACTGTTTAAATACATTAGTGCTATGTTTACAATGGTACTATTTATAAAAAAAACTATTGTTTTTAGGGATATTAATGTTAGCTAAATTCCAACCTTGCCCTTGCAGGTTCAAAATGCATAACATTTATAATATGATTCAAATCATTTCCTATGAAATTGTTTATTCAGATTTTCTAGTTAGGTGATATTTATTAAATCCCATGTCCTCATTTGTACATGGAGGGATTGCTAAGATGTAAAAAGATACAGCTACTCCAGTTGAAATTGTCCTTTATACACAAGCTCCTACACGCCTAGCTGCGCAGACCAGTTAAAGTGTCGTGAAATGAAGAACTGGACTGGAAGGCAAGAGACTCCCAAGGTTGAGCGCAAAACAGTGAAATTTAAAACAGCTATAATTGCGTCATAAGGATACCTGAGAAGGACATTCTTTATGATCATCAGCATTTATGCACAGAGATTAGATCTTGAATGTATTGTGGGAGTTGAATAAAATCACTTCATTAACTAGACGGGATTTCATCCCACAACTGAAGAAAACAGAAGTAAATATTATCATTGAACTTGAGTATCGCATACCTGCATTTAAAGTGTTTTACAAACAGGATTTAAGCATCACAGAGAGCACAATTTAGCTTTAATTCCGTTTTCGGAGTTTCTTTTCAGTGATTCCGTGTATACTTTCTGCTTTTTGCTTTAATGTACAAAGTCGTCAACAAGAATTATAAAGAGGGCTGGTTAAGAGTGTCTCTGCAGTAAAGTGGTCAAAATGCTGAATTAAAAATAAAAAACTATGCTGGGTTTAATTCTAAGCTGATGAAGCTATTCTTGTTCCCCACCCTCAAGAAATATGAATGCGACACTGAATGTGTGTTAAGTTAATCGAGAAGTACAGTTTTAATGTACATCTCAACAATTTAAGCAGTCGTTATAGAAGATCAAAGTGGTAATACGAAGAGATTACCTAAGGCGGTATGTAAATAAATAAAAAACAAACAAATAAAATGATTTGGCAGAAAAAAACAACATATGCGATACTGGATTTTCAGACATGGTATGTACAATATAAAATTAAAATAAACGTAAAATTATTCATCTTCAGTAAACTATATTCAAGACGTTAAGTAAACATTTTCTATCAGTATTTGTGGTATATTTAAGTTAGATAGATAAGATAGAAATATTAATGTGTGCACCTCAGGAGAGTATGGTTTGTGCTTCCTGAAATAATGTATAAACAAATCTAAAATTAGAATGGATTATTATAAGATTCTTTATGTTCTAACACTTTTGCAGAATTTGAAATTATCATTCTCATTACCTTTGTCAGGTGAGAAGGGAAACTAGATACTGAAGGAACTGTGCCAGGGTTTAAAATCATCTTACCTTTATTCTCACGGAAACAATTTTTCGCAAAATGCACTGAGTATAGTCTGTGATATTTCGATGGTACACATTTGTTACGTCTCAGAGCAGCTGACGACTTACTCAATAATTCTAGTTTATGTACTAGGAACCTAAAATAAATTATCATTCGCTTAGTGACCGAGGAAACCCACGAAATAAATCGGAATGAATTTGGAACACAAATGTTACAATTTATTCTTACCGATAGAAAGTGGTCTCGGAATCATTTTTCCGGTGGTTTGTACAGTTAGGTAGCATAGAAGTGCACTATGTTAATTATTAATTCCCTATACCCTTAAACCTTTTAAAGTCTTTTAAGCGTACTGAACATATGGCAAAAATACGTTTGCCCTCCACCTGTCGATGCGCGAGAGGTTTCAATAAGCGACAGCACAACAGCGCCAGCGGTGAATCTAGGTAATGTAATTCCAAGGTCTTTGTTGACACAGCTCCATCTGCAATGCACATGTTTACTATAATTTGACTTTTTCCTTGTTGGTTAAGTTCATTTAAGTGCTTATTTATATATTTATTTACTCCTTTTCAACAGTGTATGTCAGCATTATAGAAAGTAGTTACCAACAAAGAAGGCCAAAACTTTAAATCTGGTGTGATTTACATCCTAAAGTTGGCCTTTGTGTCTAATGTCAAAACAGGATCCACAGATTGCAGTGTAATGTAATGGCAGATGGCACAACAAATGTTTCATATTACGCTGAGTTATTATCGGTGAGAAATTTCCTTGTGATTGACACTTGGGGTGTGTGTCGTCTGCTGGCAGGGGCTCATCACGTTGCTGACCAATCATAGTGTAAGAATACATAACCGCCAGAGACGTGACGTCATCGGCGTTGCAACACCTACGTGGTTCAGTGGAAATTTACGCGCGCGTTTTCATGCATGACTGATCAATTGTTTGCAATCTGATTATTTGATTTCATTCCGTCAAAAGTTCGGTTATGTTATACACAATGATTCCGTAAGGATTTACATTTATAATCATTACTACCTTTTATATATCGCGGACATTGCTCTTGTTGTCATCCTAGAAAATAATATAAGTGACACTGTGATTTGAAAATGTCTTACATCCGTAATAAGTAAGTTGAGGTTATTTTAGCCGAAATAATATAACTTGTCCGTTTAGTGAAATAGAGGACCCAATGTGGAAAGGAATAGATGAGGTGAGAAATGGGGAAAAATAATTCAACACACGACAGGTATGCATGGAGAGAAGGCATTTCAGAGGAAGCAGTGGAATGTGTGCCGCTGCAGAATGACAGTGAGTAAATAGGGCAACAGCGCACCGAGGCGGCCACGTGTCGGCAGAATGTCAATCACAAGGTAATTTCTCACCAATAATGGTTATAGTTTTCACGAATAAAATAGATGCCATATGAAAGATTCTGCTCTCTCTCTCTCTCTCCTCTCCTCCTCTCCTCCTCTCTCCTCCTCCCTCTCCCTCTCCCCCTCTCTCTCTCTCTCTCTCTCTCTCTCTCTCTCTCTCTCTCTCTCTCTCTCTCTCTCTCTCTCTCTCTCTCTCTCTCTCTCTCTCACTCTCTCTCTCTCTCTCTCTCTCTCTCTCTCTCTCTCTCTCTCTCTCTCTCTCTCTCTACAACTAGTGTTGAAGACGAAACAGGCCTGAGATAAAGTTGCAAGACGAGGAATTCCGTTTTCATTGTAATATTTTAGGTTAAAACGTGCTGAAACTGAGTTCACTGTCTTGTGCACTAGGTAGGATTTTTCATTATTAAAATGAATTTTATCGGATATTTTGAGCGACGTCTTCCGGGAACTGACAAAGCTCCTCAGAATTCTCGTAACTACAACTGTGACAACTGCAGAACTGGAGAGATGTTTTTCAACTCTTCGACGGATCAAAACTTTCCTAAGAAATATGACAGAAGAACATTTTTCTGCACTTGCTATGTGGTTCATTGAGAAGAAATTGATTAGCGGCATAAATGATTTCAACAGCAGTGAGCTGGACAAATTTTCCATCTTTAAATTTCGGAGGACTGAGTCCACTTTTCGTCAGTAATTATGTGAGTTTTAATTATTTCATCCACTCCTTTTTCGTGTTGCTTTGCATATCGCGCGACCATTTCAGCCAAGTGCGGCCGCAGAGTTATGAGGTATTTTAAATTTGCATTAATTCGAAAAGATTATGAAGTAGCAGACAGTCAAACTTGCAATTTATGTTGTAAATATGTGCAATTACTAAACACTATGCACGTAGAGAAAAAGAAACGTGTAAACATGTTTGAGACACTACTAATGAATGCAAGAAGAGGTAAATAACTAATAAGCAAGGTAAGGTAAACACATTTACATAATAGAGAAATAAGAATATATTATTACAGGATATTAGCATAAGCTTAATTATAAGAGAGACGAGATAGCTGAAACTGTACATAGGTCGTAAAAGAGAAATCTTTCGTAAGGTATTTGTGGACAATAGCCAGTGAGTTGAAATGAAATGTACAAAAAAAATTCTTGAGCTAAAAAACAACATAAGATTTAAGGGGTGGTGAGGTTGTGAAATTTGCTGAAAAATTACTGGGAACTAGCAGCCTAAGTGAAATGGCAGGATAGTTTTTATTGGTTCATGAAAAGAGACGCTACTGGGAGTGGGAAAAACATGTCAATTAGAGCACAGTTTAAATGCTTAGGCAGAACAAGGGTGATCGATACATATTCTACAAAGACACAAATTCTCAAACCATTCATACTATTTTACTGTACAAGTCAATTCACTTTAAGTAGAAGTGCAGTTAGTTGTTCTCCATAGTACTTAGGTCCTACATATTATTTGAGCAAGAAATGTGATACGCGACATCAGTTTTATTTGTAAGTGAACGCGTATAATACAAATTCAGCTAGGATTTCAGAGAATATAAAGTGTATATAAGTTGTGAATATTCTTGGTAACAGTTTAAATAAATTACCTAAACTAAGAGTTACAAAGGTGGTATCTCTAATTAGTTACTTTTGCCGTTCACGCCCTGTTAAGAGATGCTTACTCGACCGAAGAACCCAGTCGGCTGGAGCAAATGTGAACAATTATATTAAATACATAACTAATAATAAAAATAATCAGAGATAAGGAGGATCAGATGTGATACTGTATACTGTAAGAGTATATAAATCCAGAATTACTAACACTAATGTTCTGGACCTTCAACACCAAGTTCTCCTCACGTTAGTCCCTTAGAGGACAGACCAGGGATATTGTTTACAATGTTGCCACTTGCTTGTGAAAACAAGTATATGCTCTCATGCTATATTCAGCCATGCACGTGCGGATAGCAACAGCGTTATAGCAGTGATGGAAAACTCTCCATCCATCCCCACCTTTCCTATCCCCGCCTAAAATTCGAACATGGGACCCTCCTAAGAATCTTAAATATACATTACAGACATACATCCACACATATGTACATGCACACAGACACCAATACATGCCCAAATATACACACAAACATACAGACCCACACAAAAGCATACACCCAAGCATATATAGACATACATGCATATGCCCATACACATTCAAATACATGACAATAATAATCGCTGGTATCCATAGAACCTTGCCTGGAAATAGCACCCGGAACCTCCCAAAAATTCTGGGAAATATTAAAGAAATATCAGAACAATTGATCACAAACACAGGAAAAACCCAAATTGCCTAACGCAGGGAATCGGAACTGGAACCCTCATAATGAACTTATAAATAAATGCATGCATACACACACGCACACAAACCACTAAGGCAATACATATGAGTAATGAACAAAAGCACATTTCCCAGATTCTTTACATGGTTATAAAGACATGTCTATGCTGGAAACAAAAATTAATTCAGGTGCAAGACTTTTAATAATAAGATAATAAAACAAGGACAATTAGAGATAAAAATTCATGTGATCACAATATAACGAAAAACCGAGTCCAGAATGCTATCTCTATATTGCACACAATGAAAAGTTTTGGCCCACCTGGGTAGTATGGTGGTAGCGTGCCTGCCTCATATTCAACAGGTCATGAGTTCAAATGCCACTAAGGGTGAGTTACCTGGATAAGGTTTTTTTTGGGATTTTCCCTTATCCTGAGAAGACGAATGTTAAGTAACTTTAAGCTCCATGGACCCCGAGATCATTTGAGCATCATTTCGCCAATTTCATTCATCGTTGTGATGTTAAGCTAAAAAAAAAAAAGTTTGAATAAATCAATGTTACATCCTCTTCCAAGCTATGTTCTAACTCAAAATGATCTGCTATAACCAGCATGAGATGAATCACCACTTCCATATTCATCTATAGTTTACAAGCCAGAACTTGGTAAGTTTGGCACCATCTTACAAAGGCTGTTTTGGCAGCAGTAAGCTTTCTGCTAGAGGAAAAACTAATATTGGTTATTTTTGGTAATAAAATGGAAATAATTTGAAATTTGCGTACTTTATAGCATCTATCATTATAAATCTACATGTAATGAATAATATTCAGTTAAGGCGTTTTGTTGTTGTAATAAGTCTGAATTTACCACCTACTTCTCCATAGAGCAAAGTAAAAACAAGTAACACATTCAATTTAAAATTTTTATCACTTATATATGGCACTTTGAAAAAATTTATAGCAGATATATCCCATCCCTTATCGTTTCTCTGCCTATATATGCCAAGGAAGTGCTGTGTTCCTTTGTGTAAGAGCAATTACTGCAGCTCTAAAGAACAGGCTTATGTAGCTACTTTTTGATTTCCAACTGATTCTGAGTTGAACAAAAAGTGGTTATGAAGAAAAGCATCCACCAGGATCAATGGAAAGCAAAATAAAATCTCAGTAATGTGTACTAAGCATTTCTCCAAAGAGAGATTTGCTATAGGAGAAACATTTACTGGTAGTTGCAGTAATTTGATTACACTACCACCAAAACAAAACGAACTGCTCTCAGATGCCTATCAAACTGTATATTTAGGGCTACCCACATATTTCACAAAACATGGAAGTTTTAAAAGAATAGACTACGAACAAATGATAGCAGAAATTTAAACAGAGAAATAAGAAGAGAGATTCTACATGAGGCTCTCAAGCATATAGATTTAATAACTTTTCAGATATTAAGTTTCATATTAATAATTATGTGGATACTTCTGTGTGGCCTATAAATGCTTCTAAACAGGAAGGTTTTCTTTTGAATTTTCATTTCATGTCATGATACCTGTGTAACATGACCTAACTTGCTTTGAAATATCAAGTGGATATTCTAGCTATCAATACTATCATATTTCTTTTTGTGCATATGTGTTGCTCATATTTATAACGTTACAGTAAAATTAACAAAATTGTGTGAAAAAAAATTAGTAAAATACCTATGTGTTGGGCACACCACTTGAAAAACAATAAAAGTCAACTGCTTCAAAATAAACAAAATTCAGGTTACCTCCTTTTGGCACAGGATTTATAACCTTTTTAAAAGTATGACCTACGAAGAGTATCCAGGAAAGCTCCAACAGCAGAAAATAGAAAAGTTATTTGCAGAAAACTGCTAAATAAATTGAGCAGATTGGGAGAAAGTGCATAAGGTAATACAGAATCATTGGGGTTTAGCTTCATTGATCACTGAACTTTGCTATTAGGTCATTCCTAAACCTTCCCAATCCTTACAACTTGTATTTTCACGCAGTATTTCTTTTTTAAATCGCAATCGCAATAAAACACTACTTTTTCCCATTATGCTATTAGATATCATATGCCTCCAGTTGACATTTCTGAACAGCGTTGCCAAGTATATGTTCCGGTTTGTAACTATAGATGGCTCTGTCACTTCCAAGATAGTGGATGGAGCCAGGGTGGAAGGGAGGTAGATGCCACTACATCCACAGGGTGACTATAAAAAAATTTGCACCACGCTTTCTTTTGTTAGGATTATTATTCAGACGGGGGGAGGGGGGGCAAAAGAATGCAAACCTCTGACTGCATACTAATTCATACAACTGCTCGCATATCTTAACTATAAAAAGGAATGCAACCACCATCATAACATTAAAAAGGGAAGTAACACATTGGGAAAATAAATTCTCTCAAGAGTATTCCTTAGAAAGTCGAAAAATAACAAGACACTCAAGAAGTGTATGACACAAAAAAAACTTGAATGTCTTATTATAAGGAATATAGTATAATAAGAGGAAGGCAAAATCTATTTTATCATCTTGACATGAAAAAGAACCAGACAAATAACGAATTTCCTATATCAAAACACATAAAAGCTGAAATATTCAGTTGAACACTGAAAGAAAACTGATCCAAACTACCTTAATGTGGAGCTTTACAATAAAGCCTAACACAAATGAACACGGCAGATCTTTTTGCTTTGAGATTAATTTGGTATTCTTGGAAATTAAGAGCTTTTCATGTAACAAAACAAAAGGTTTCTTAATTCAAATAAATGACAGAGTTTTCCTCAAAGACAGAGCAAATAGGAAAAAAAAATACTTTAGTAAACAAATACCACACATATGCACATTGACATACACACAAGCATTTATCTAAATGCATGCATCACTCGCAAGCACAGTGGATTAAAAAATATCACCCCATGCAGGATATCGAACCTGGGACCTCTACCATACAACTCTGACAAATATCAAAGAAACATCAGAAAAATCAATTGCAATAATAGGAGATAAAAACACAAATCACCCTCCCAGAACCTTCATAAGGATCTTATACATACACATATGTACAAACACAGCTGCACAAACATACACACTCACACAGACAGGCACACACACAGACACATGCAAGTACATTTACGCACGCATACGCATTCACACCCACACGCACACACATGCACACATTCACAGACATTTACACAAACACATATGCACATCTACATCATTACGATGAACCTTTATATTAAACTATTGCAGAATACAAACATTCATGTAACACTTTAATCTGTTTATTTTTTCAATTGATAAGAACAATACCGTCACACCCAAAGTATCCAAAAGTAACCAACCAACTTTGCTCAAATTCAAAATAACTGATTTTCAATACAGAATCTAATTTCATATTATACAGTTGTTTTAAGCCATTTTCAAAAACTCCACAGAGTCAAAACAAGCTCCTAGGTACCCTAAAGTTAAAGGTCACCAATTTTGCTCTAATTCAAAAGTGGTTACAAATTTTTAATGCAAAATCTAATTTCATCACTTTTTGTTTTAATCCATTCCAGAAAAACTCTGTATAAACAACCACCCTAAGTATACAAAAATTAAAACTGACCAATTTCGCTAAAATTCAAGATGTACTGCTAAATTTTTAATGCAGAATCAAATTTTTATCATCATATTGTTGTTTTAAGCCATTTTTAAAAGCTTCACACAGTCAAAACAAGCCCTCAAGTGCCCAAAAATTAAAATTTTCCCATTTTGCTAAAATTCCACATACATTAAGAATTTTCATTGCAGAATCTAAGTTCATCACCAAATTGTTGTTTTAACCATTTTCAAAAACTCCAATAAATCAAAACAAGCCCCTAATTACCCAAAAATTAAAATTCATCAATTACGCTCAAATTCAAAATGTATTACTAATTTGCAATGCAGAATCTAATTCCTTCCTCATATAGTAGTTTAAGCCATTTCCAAAAACCTAGGCACAAACAAAACAAGTCCCTAAGTACCAAAAAAATTAAAATGTATACATAACTTTATGTTCAGAAACTAATGATGATAATAATAATGGCTATCATAAAATGTTACATTACTGTTAACATATACATAAATCCTTATTATGGATCTCAGATTAAGAAAACACATTTACTAGGTAATTTTTCAGTCGCTTTATGCCATTTTCTTAATTTTTAGTGTACTTTTTCAATGTAATGTTTATTTTGAAACTTTTGAGCTTTGAATCTATTTAGTCATTTTTCTACAGCTAGATTGAGTACATCAAATGATACAGAACCATTTCAATGCCAAAATTTCATTACTCGGTTGAGAAATAAGAATTGCTTTGTACATACTTATAGTGCATTCTTGGAAGAGAGTCATCTTACTCTTTAATGGTTGGTTGGGAAAAGAAAGGATTGACTGCAAGGTTTGTCAGGGCAGGAAAACGGCATTAGTTGGAACAGTACTCACTAGTATTCAGTGTCAGTAATTATGGAATTGTACCAGAAGTACAAAAGATGCACTGGCTATTAAAAGCAAACACTGTTTGATCTGTATGATAAAATGTTTAATAAATTCCTAAATGGAAAATAGCCTAATAACATACAATGGGTATATGATGATAGTGAATATACACATAATTCTGTTTTTGTTGCACACTTTAAGAGAGCCCAAATAAAATTATATTTCAAGACAACTTAATTTGACTCAATATTCATTGTCAATAATATGATATTGCCATTGAGTAAAATAAATCTTAAATGAATGTCTCATATTTTTTATGTGTCTCAACAATGATATGCAGAAAGTGTTTATAAATAGATAGACAAACATATGCATTCTTTACATTCCACATTCTATATTATACCATACATTTGCATTATGCTGTGGCCACATATCATCCATTGCAAAGTTTACTTTCATTGCAGTGACCACCTCTGTATTTTTTTGCTGAGCACTATTGGCAAATTACCCACTCGAAGCTTTGCTTATCAGCTGTGTCGTACTCAAGCTGCTCAGCTGTTGCCTTCTGTTTTTGCTGTTTGTGCTTGTGTATATAAACGATGAAAGTGTATTCAAGACATCTGTGTTATTTATGATTTGCTTAAAAATGTTCTTGTTATTTTTTTTTTTTTTTTTTATTGTTTCATTTATATAGCCCCCTTTAACATCTAAGGTCATATCGGGGGCCTTTAATTAGAAACAACTCGTCTGTAGGTTGTTTTTACATTGGTTTTAAATCATTTTATTTCCTCAAACACGTACACATTCACTCTCTCATACATACTTCCAGACTCTGTGGGGGATAGGGAATAATTCTGGTTAAAGAAAAATTTCCTGCCCCAGCCGGGAATTGAATCTGGGACCTCTGGGTGAGAAGTCAGCTCGCTGACCACTCGACTATGGAGGCAGTCTGTTCTTGTTATTGTTAATGTTTTTGTATCGTTATTAGTCTGTTGAACATGCTTGTATAACACAGTTTTATGTATAATACATATGTAAAACCCAAGTTGTGTACACAAATATGGATGCTAAATCTAAGAAGCAAAAACAAAATTTTCTAACAGAGGAAAAAATTAAGAAAATTGATACATCATTCAAATGCTCATAAAACAAGTGTCTATAAAACCTGTAGCACAAGTGATCTTCATACAGCTGTTAAACTTTTAAAAACTTTACAAAATGATAATTATTGTTCATGGGTTACAACCTTGTGATGACAAGCAATATCAAGAATATTTCAATGCAGATGGATGCCACGTACTTATACTACATATGACTATCACTCTTGAGTAACATGGGAGATTTAAAATGGAAAACCCCCCAATACAATAGCCAGTGTGCAGAGTATTCATACCATTTATCTGTGGCCATGCAATATGGCAAATACACTCTATGTATATAATCTTGACACTGAGTTTGAATGTGCATGCTGTTCGAGATGTAAGCTTTCAACCTTGCTATTACTCCTAAGCATTGGTAGAAAGGAGAGAGATAGAAGCAGTTTCCTTTCTGCATATAATGTAGCAAGCTATATAAAGGGAACTTGGCAGATTTTTCAGGAAATGAACTTTCCTCTGGATGGGGTGAGAGCTTAAGAAGGACTGCTTGTCCATCTTCATTCAATGGTCAGTGATAGCCTGATTGGCAAACGGAAAACACGCGAGACTGTGTTTTTACAGTAGTAAAGTGATTAACAGTTATCAAATAAACAATTAAGTAGTACATTAGTTTACTAATGTAAACTCCACAGATATTGGTATAGCAGTCACTGTATAATCATCATTTTGTCATAGAATAAGTTTTACAAACAAGTTTTGGCGCAATACAGCGATAAACTTCAGCTAATAGACAGTAACTCCATAAAGCCTTTTCTTAACTTGCAAACAACAACAACAATATATAACTAAAAAAAACAAAGACATGCTTTAATATGAATTTGTATGAAGGAATTCCTTCATTCTGCACGAGTGAGAAACTTAACAAAATGTTCTGTTGGCCATTCCTATTACTTTTCAAAGAAATACAGATTTTTAACAGTACTTAAAGTGATCTAACTAACATTTTTGAAGTGTACAAATGACTTAGGGATACTACTTGTCTTAAAGAAATGAAGCTGTTTGGGAGGAACAACACAAGAATTGAATTTGCATTCAGGGTCACAAGGTCTTGCCTTATAGGCCATGATGAGAGCATGCATTCACACGCATATGTGTGGACAAGATACAGGCATACACACACACGCATACGTTTATGTGCACACACACAGATCTGTTTCTAAACAATTTTTTTTTTATTCATGGTTCCTCAAAACATGTATTTCTGGTAAAGTCTCTGTATCAAAATTTTGGAATGCAATACATTCTCTAATTACTATGCACATGATAGAGAAAGAAAAAGTAGCTACTCTTAATGCCATGCAGTGCCATATCATGTATAGTAACATTGATATTGTTCCCCGAGTAAATCCCCCAAATAAAAATAGTAAGGTTTTAAATGGCTATTACGTCTTTCATTATATTAGCAAAATTTATCTGATTTTAATATAAAACAAAATTAAAACAGCACAGAAAATTTATGTGCTACAAGACAAGCCATTTTTGTTGCATAAGTTGTAACTCTTTTCAAAGACCTCACTGCTCTGGTGTTAGTTGTCCACATGGCTCTCTATACCAAAGGAATGTTTACAGTCTAGACTGATATAGAATTATGTGATTTTAATGTAAAAAAAATGAAAACAGCACAGAAAATTTATTTGTTATAAGACAAGCCATTTTTGTTGCATAAGTTGTAACTCTTTTCAAAGACCTCACTGCCCTGGTGTTAGTTGTCCAAATGGCTGTCTACACCAAAGGAATGTAACACTATAGACTGACATGCATGGTGGTAAAACATGATACTTTTATGTTGTGATAGTTGTTATTGGTATATGTAATTAGGAAAGTTGAATAAGACTTCAAAAATTCAATGCTAAAATCAGGACTCTAACCATGTAGTATGTGTCTCCTTATGTCAGCTCAAACAGTAAGAACATCAGGACAGATAGCTGAAGATCTATGATCTGGCATTGAATTTTTCAGCTCTCATTCAAAACATGACACTATGTTTATGTCATTGTGTTGCAGCATGAACATGGTGCAGTATGGTAGTATGCATACGCTTTCATGGGCTAAAGTAAAAATGTTACATATCTAAAAGGAGGATATATGCTGCAAATTACTACAACTCTGGTTCAAGAACAAATGGGTGCTTCATGATGACAATATGTAACACAAGAATTGTAGCCTTCCTGACCTCCTTTGGTTTTTTTTTTTCCCAAAGATGAAGGTAAGAGAAAAGCAGTCACCACCTGACATTGTACAGAATATCCAAAATAAATCACAGAGGGCATTTGATAAGCTTCATGAGCATATCTTCCAAGGGACATTAAAGCATCTGCAGAAGTGCTAGCCAGTTACTTTGAAGGGAATGGCAGACAAACTTAAATCATGAAATATTTTTGCTCGATATGGAAGTAGTTCACTAATTCTGGCAATAGAATATCAATTTTAAGTTTTATAGTTAGCCTTTTCGTGAAAAAAGTGTTTCATAAAAGATAAATGTGAATAATTATACTATTTCTGAATGCGCTGTTGAATGGAAAAGATTTACTCTTATAAACAAAAGGATACCTCTCCCTCTTTCTCTTACTCATTAAATTCATTAATGACTATTTACATTCTGTTTTCTTTATTGCTAACTTATCTTCATATTTGTTATAATAGTTAACCAGAATTTGAAAGAAGGCATGTTAAAACACTTTGAAGAACAGTTACAGCATATCCTCCTTCTCCAAGAGCACGATCTGTTGGCATGAAGTTTTCCATGTATGCCACTTCAGGTAGCAGATTATGTAGGGAACCATCCAGAACAATGGTCATCAAATGAGGAACAAGGTCATCAGCACCCCTAAACATATGTAAGAAAGTAATTCAATTAACAGCTATTACAAAAGCATCAAATACAAAGTATAACAGACCTTCATGGTTCACAAAAAAATACATCTCTAGCAGTTTTTTTTCTTAGTTAGGGGGGATATGTGTCTTCCAAAAGAATTGTATGACACCAATGTTATTACTAGCTGACATTTTATAACTAGTAGAAAAAGAATAATGGCTATGCAACATAACTTGCTGTATTTATATGCATCTTTCATAACTGACCATGAGTGATCAATTTCCCAGGCATTCTAAACATCATTCATCAATATAAAATATGCAGCATATGAATGGAATAGTCATCACAAAAACTATTAGGTACTATGTTATCCTGCATAAGAGTTGTAATAATTACATTATATATTCTCAATAACATATTAGAAAACAGTGAAGAGAAGTAGTTTACACTACAAAGGAACACAAATACCTGTTTTCTGCTTGCACTTAATACACAAATTACAATGGACAGAAGAAAAAGCCAAGAAGTTCTTTATAATAATGTATGAAATTAGTGAATAAGAGATAAAGTACTTTAATGAGTTAGTGTTATTAAACTTACAGCTACATAAACAGGATGTTCAACCACACAAATTGGAGGATTGTAGAGAGGTCCAAGATAAACAATTTAAGATAGGGGTTTTAAAGTGTCTGCTACACTGTTCAAACTGCTATGACTGCGTGAACCCCGGATTTTGGAGAGCACAGACAAGGTGGCATTATTTAGTGCTATGATTAGCATATGTTCATTGGGTTAAGATGTTACGAGAGTTAAAGGTTCAAGCCTCTGTAGGTAATTTATTTTTATGTAATCTTCTTTGTTTGCACTTTATAATGAAACATTTGTATTTTGCTGCGCTACTCAATATGATATATTCGTATTGACAAATAAAATAAATGTAATGAATGATTAGCATGTAGGTGCAATGGAGAATGTTTCCATAAAACTTATATTAAACACCTGAAGGGGTGCACTTCTCCATACCCCTTGAAGGAATTTACAAAACAAAGTATCATATATGGACATGTTATGTAAGTACACACTATAATTGTGACTTTTGCAGTGATACACAAAGCAGTTAAAATGGCTCTTAATTGCTCGCATTGATACTATTGGTACGCTATACATGCATAATGCTACCACGTGGCATCAAAGAGTACATGAGCTCAGAAATTCGTTGCTTAGATTATCTTACAATGTCAGTCCATATGATCTCCGTTTTGCACGATTGAAACAATTTATTTCCATACACATAATGTGTACACCTTTACAATACTAACTCATTGTTTAGCAATTCATGGTTCTCATGTAGTCATATGTAGCCATTAGACAAAATTTTCGGAAGCACAGTCGCATATGACCACCCTACTTTAGTACTTAGAACAACACAATAGCAATACAAAACGAAAGTACTGCTATTCGAATCCTAGCAATAGCATATAATTTTTTGTTCCACTGCTAAAATCATAGTTCAGTTTCGAGAAACATGGCTTCCTCATCATCAGCTGATGCTCACTGCTGGTGACTGCTTCCCTTTCCTCTTTTTATGGTTGGTTTCTATTGGTTAGTCATATGATATCATCAACTGTGAGTATATTCATAACTCATTTGTTATTCTTAAATGTCTTCCCTCAATGTTAATTTCCAATAGTTCTTATCCAGTTTTAAAAGTTGTATGTCTCTGCAGATTTTATGTTTATCTGGCCAAAAATGATAAGCTATGGCCAATTTATCTATCTGTTTATATTTTATTCATCTCATGTGCTTTCTCTTTCATTTCAAAATTTCTTTTTGTTTTACCAATATATATATATATATATATATATATATATATATATATATATATCAGTTTTTGCAATTAACTTTATAAATTCCTGAAATTCATTGATTGAACTAGTATTCTTAAGTGGGTGATTAAGCATATTTCTGACACTATGTTTATTATATGGGACCAGTTTGGTATTGGAATATCATCAAAAATGTTTTTAGATTTATTAAATGCCTTTGGAAGAAATGCAAAATTGCAATATCTTTTCTTTGCATTGTTTGGTTTAATTTTAACACCTCTATCATCTCTTGTGTTATAAATTTCTGTTTAAAGCCATTCAAATTTGAAACATGTTTCATATGAAATAAGAACTGAAGCTTTCCTGGCGACGTATTAATTCAAAATCTTCTCGGGCTTCTAGCCAGGTAAAAACTTGGCTTGACACCAACATTTCGAAGAAGTGCATCTTCCTCGTCTTGAGAGTTCACCCTGAAGACGAGGAAGATGCATTTCTTCGAAACGTTGGTGTTAAGCCAAGTTTTTACCTGGCTAGAAGCCCGAGAAGATTTTGAATTAATGTTTCATATGATCTGTTTCTTGGTCATATCCTTAAATTGCCAATGGGATATTAACCAATCTGTGGTTATAGTGTAAAATATGGTATACTGATGTTCATTAGGGTTGAGACTACTATTCTTAATAAAATCATTCACATGTATTGATTTTCTGTATCTACGAGGGCTGTAAAGAAAGTAGTGGCACATTCACAGGAGAGCGGGTATGAGCCAATAGGATATGGGAGCGATCAGGTGACTAGTGTCAATGTGTGGCGTGCATAGGTTGGGCTGCCAGTTGAGTGTGTGTTGTTGCTGTGTAGTGTTGAAGTGAACAGTGTCAAGTGCACTGCTCTAAAGCATGTTTACTAAAAGCGATCAGTATTTGTGGATTAAAATCGAGGTTGCCCATGGAAAAAATGCATCAGCATGTTACTGTGGATTATGTGAAGCCTGTGATTACGAGAATGCATTGCCGTACAGGACGGTTGCACGATGGGTCAAAGCGTTTCGTGCAGGTCGGACTGAGACTGCGGATTTGCACCGTACATGTCGGCCGTCCATTCTGCAAGATCAGATTGACATCGTGAGTGGTTTTGTTGCCATGGACCATCGATGGACTGTCCGGGAGTTATCCGTAGAGGTTGGTCTCAGTCATCAAACTGTGTGGCATATTCTGACGAAATGAAAACTGAGGATAATTGCGTGCCATTGGGTTCCACATCAACTCACTGAGGTACAGAAATGGCACCGGTATGCACTGGCTGGCATCTACCTAGTCAGATACCGCAACGGAGACGCATTTCTGCAGCGTATTGTCACCATTGATGAGACGTGGGCACGAGCCTATGAGCCGGAATTGAAGCATCAGTTGAATGAATGGCGTCACCCAGGTTCACCACGTCCACAGAAAGTTCAACTAATACCCAGTCGGATGAAGCTGATGCTGATTGTAGCATACGACTACGAGGGGGTTATTCTTAAGCATGCTGTGCCTGAGGGACAAACCGTCAACAGCGACATGACTATGTGTGTTGTCCAGCTCTTATTGCAACGGTGGCATTGGGAGGTTTTGGAACATCCTCCGTACTCGCCAGACATGAGTCCTTGTGACTTCAACCTGTTTCTGAAGTTGAAGGAACCCCTCAGAGGCCGCTGATTTCCTGACATGGCATCTGTAGTCCGTGCAGTAGATCGCTCCATCGCAGTCATCAACAGAGATTGCCTTGCCAATGGTCCCCAACTGCTGCCCTACATTTGGAAAAAGTTCAGGGACTTTGTGGGTGACTACATTGAAGAAATGTAATGCAATTGTACTTGTGAGTTCAATAAATATTGTGTTCTATCAATGTTGCCACTACTTTATTTACATCCCTTGTATATGACAAATTCTAATCAGGCTTTATTTTTGATAATCTTTAAATCCAAGAATGGCAACATCTATCTTTTTCTGTTTTAATAGTCAATTGTATTGATCAATCCTCTAATGCATCCTGAGCTAACTTTTCTGTAGCTATTGCAAATATATCATTCTTATATTGAAATCACATTTTAAGAATGTGTGGAAATGCTTTCATTGCCCATGTTTCCAAATTATTTATGTACAGGTCAGTCAGTAAAGGTGAAGTGGGGCTGCTCATTACGAATGCTGAAGTTTTTTAGTAGAACTTCTGGTTAAACATGAAACTATTTTGCCTGATGCATAAATCTATGTTTGTTGTATTTGTCAATTTGAGATGTAGTGAAATCTTGCCCTAGAAGCCATATTTTGATCAAATTGGGTAATATTTCTGTGGTTTGCTGATAAATAATGAATTAACATCAAGATATACTAGAATTTCATTAATTCTGATAATTATTTTTTCAATTTATCAACCAATTCAAAACTTATCAACCACTTTGCTAAATAATATGTAGGGCATCTATATTATTGATATTTGGTCTCATTCTCTCATCACTTTTATATATTTCAGACAAGTAGTATATTTTTGGTAACATTGGGTTCTTTGGAATCAAGTTGGTATTTGTTTTTTTTCTGGAAAGATCATGTATTCTTTAATTGCATTCTATGCCTAAACAACATATGATCTAAGAGGGTTCTTTTTAATTTCTCTGTATTCTTGCTTTTGTAATATTTACTCTGTATGTGTTATCTTCTTTGTTCATAATGACAGTTTTATTAAGCGTATCTACTCATTTTTCACTTAATTTTTGTATTAATTGTTCTTGTTTAGGATCTTCTTTAAAAAAGGATATTTGTCCCAGTGCTTTTATATATTCTATCTTGGCAATTATTTAATTTTTTCTTTAATCATTGAGTATGTCACAATTTCAATATTGACTGTGTATTCCTCTAAGTTATATGAATAACTTACACAAGTCTTAAGGCTTACTTTTAAGAAGTCCAATTCCTTCTCAGTAATTGTATCTTTTGATAAATTTAACACATAACTATAAGGATTTTTTGTCCCTGTGGTTTTAAGCTGTTCATTATTATCATTTCTTTGTTTTCTTAACTATACTGCCTTATTTTTAGTTTGTTTTAATGCTCTGACTTTGTTAAGTTGTCACATAATTTTGTTTCAAAATTGGTCCATACAATATTATTAAAATCTTTTGCTATTTTAAGGTGTAAGTTATATAAAACTTATAATAATAATTCAGTCTTTGCTGCTGTGGGATATATTGGTGGATCTATCTATTAATAAAACTTTTTTCTTGCTGTTTTTTTGTGTGTAGTGCACATATTGTGTATGACAATTTGTCTAATGAATTTTGGCAAAAGCTGTTCTCTTATACAGATGGTAATGAGGTTTATATTTTCAAAGACATGTTTTTGGGTTTTTTTTTTGTTTTGTTTTTCTTTAAGTCTGTAACTGACATGTTTTGAAAGCACTTTTTTCTCTGCCGTTTTTTTTTTTGTGTGTAGTGCACATATTATGTATGACAATTTGTCTAATGAATTTTGGCAAAAGCTGTTCTCTTATACAGATGCTAATGAAGTTTATATTTGCAAAGACACGTTTTTTTTTTTTCTTTAAATCTGTAACTGACATGTTTTGAAAGCTCACTGATATAACAGTTTTAGCAATGAAGTTCCACTGTGTTAAATACTTCTACTTCATTTCTTTTATATTTTATAAAATACAGGGTTATTTAAAAGCTGAGATGCAAACATAAAGTTGTTTTATTTGTTACTGGAATGACATATACAAACAAAAGTGATATGAAATAATAGAAAATGTTTATAGGTTTGCATTGATGTTATAAATATTGTATATTAGCACATGGTAATATGACACATGTCTAATTGGCATTCCAGTTCCTGCCAGACATGTCCCAACATTAACTCCTGTTATCTGCTTCAATGCACTCGTGTCACTTCAAGTTACATTCTGTGGTAATTGGGGGGGGGGGGGGGGTATGAAACAGCCTTAACAGTTTCCCTTAAAAGCCAAATCAGAGAGTGTGAGGTTGGTATTCTATAGAGTTCCATCCCTCATAAATGTTATTTTCAGTGGGTTCCATTTTCTACAATTCTATCCTGTAATCTAAACGGCCCTCATTTCAATGTTATCCAGTACCATGTAAATAAAGTCTAAAATCAATGATCTGTAGAGCGCACATGCGCTGATCGATCAATAAATCATTAAAAAAAAAGTATATAACTCTTGCCTAATTTTTGTGATTCTCTTTTATCCATTCTACTATATCCCCCAGCAGCTTTTAGGAATTTCATTTCTGCCACTTCTATCACATTTATCTGTGTTTTGTCAATGTCCAAACCTCAGAACCATACACAAGTGTTGGTATTGCCATCACTTATAACATTTCATCGGTCTCATGTCTTGTCTCTTTATTTAAATTTATTCTTATATCATATCACATTTGTTTATTATGTCTAAATCTGTGTTCCTTTATGTATAATATTATATCCTAAATTAAATGTGTCTACTCTATTATTATTATTTTAGATCTTATAATTGGGGTAAATAGTAGGTAATAAGAATATACTATTCAAATAAATGTTTCCATTTAAGCTTAAAGTGAATTACAGTTGACTCCTGATAATTCATGGTAATTAATGCACAAACTTACCAAGTTATGCAGTAAACCTGCTTACATTTAAACTACAGTAAAGTGCACTCTGATATAAACATACCAATTAAATTGGAATGAATACAATACAATTTTATTTATAAACTAACAAGAAACATTTTCTACAAAATACATACCATTAATTCAAAATCTTCTCGGGCTTCTAGCCAGGTAAAAACTTGACTTGACACCAACGTTTCGAAGAAGTGCATCTTCCTCACCCTGAAGACGAGGAAGATGCACTTCTTCGAAACGTTGGTGTCAAGCCAAGTTTTTACCTGGCTAGAAGCCTGAGAAGATTTTGAATTAACACGTCGCCAGGAAAGCTTCAGTTATTTTACATACCATTAATTTAAGAAAAGTTGTCCATTATTTTTGTATTTTTTCTTGGAGGATCATTCATTCAAAATTTTTATAGCAGTTTTTCAAAGAAAACAATTTCTGAAAATGTGATTTTCTGTGTAACACCACAGTCTATCTACAGTGACAACAGCTTGACTCTGCATAACTTTCAGAATGTCTATGGCTTCATCTTCATATACTTAATTATCTGCATTGTTGTGTTTGCTGTCAACTGTCAAATTTTGAACGTCATCCTCACTTCAGATCTTCATATTCTCCTACTTTTTGTAATTTGGACATCATTGTGTCAACTGAAAGCTGAGCATCTGAAATTTCTTCTTGGGAACCTTGGCTGTAAATTATCTTCTATAAGGGTAAGCAGATACCTAGGCTTTGAGTGCTATGCGCAGGAGGTTTGAGGTGGTGTAACTTAAGTGTAATAAAATATTTTGTGCTACATTAAAGTAAATACAAAATAGAAGTTGATGGTCCCACAAATTATCTGCAAAGTAAATTATTCACACATGAATTATCAAGAGTTTACTGTAGCTATTCTAATGATACTACTGTGGTAATCCAAGTGATAACTTGTGTACTTAAATCTGCTAGCTTCTCAGTAACTAATATTACTTACAGAGATTTGCAGTGTCTATCTTCCTCAGAACGTAATGCTAAAATCTTGAGTGCAGATACCAACACATCAAGCATTTCACATGGGCTATTAAGAGAAATTAATTCCCGGAGCATGCTAGATACTCTCTGTTTCAATTGCTCCTCTATGAATGTTACATCCTGGGCATTTTGTTTTGCTAACATAACCATTTCTAGCTCATGCTCTTCATCCTTTGTAATGAGCCTATTGACAAAATGCGACACACATGTCAAAGTGAGAACAACTTAGAATACAATTTAAAATGCCCCCTTTCCCCAACCCTCATATTGATTAAACCTGTATTTATTTGAATTATTACAGGATTACAGTCAACAAGGACAATAAACTCCACCTCATACTATATGAAGAATGCAAAAAACAAAAACTAAACAAGTAGGTGTAAGATGTAATATTTAAACAATAAAACATGTTCCTTACTAATTTTTAAATAAAACATGTTGCTTACTAATTTTCAAATAAAACATGTTCCTTAATTTACGTTACTGCTCCTTTGACAAGTTATCAGAAGAACATAATCCTCAAACTTTCAGAAGTTCTGCCATAAGGGGCATTTCAGTACCTTTTTGTACCACAGTAAAAGCATTATTACTTTAGTAGTTATTATTATTAGTTGCTTTATTCAGAATGAACACCACTACAATAATTGAGAGAAGATTATACACTTGGTATTAATGCAAGCACACTTATTTCTATTAAATACTATTAAACACTATGATTAGAATAATCCTTGATGTGAATGCTTTCATTCTACATTAAAACATTTTGAAAAGCTTTACTTAAAGTATGCTCATTCTGCTTACGTCATATATTACATATGATCAAGATATCAAGTTATTGTGCAACTACTCATGTTCTAGAGGACCCTCAGAAGAAGGAAAAAAAACAACAACAACAGTCTGGATGACTCAGTGGTTAGGCACTGGGATTCTGATCCCAATGTAGTAGGTTCAAAAACACGGCCCAGACTGATAATTTGTAAGTGTGCTTATAAGTAGTAGCTCCATATGGGAAGATTTATTAACATGTAAAAGAATTCCAGCAGGAAGAAATTCTGGCTTACCATTTGTACTGACTGTTTGATCCTGGCAATTGACAGTCATTTAATGAAAAAAAAAAAAAAAAAAAAAAAATATATATATATATATATATATATATATATATATATATATATATATATATATATATATATATATATATATTAATTTTTCTAAGGAAAAACCATACACAGAAAGCAAAAAGTATGAAATTTATGTCATTATTATGAAGAAACAAAACAATACTGACAGTAAGCTGTGCATTCAAGAAATGTGGCTGTGAAAAAATGACATACATGCACACCTCTTCAGAAGGTACATTAATTGATTTCACTGATTGTGAGTGGGAATACTCTAGACCAGTGTTTCCCAACCTTTTGAAGTTCACCGCACCCTTGGGAATAACATTAAACACCAGGGGCAACCTTCCTTGAATTAAAAGAAAATTAAGCTTAATATGTTAATTTATTGAAATATTATATAATAATAACGTACACCATAACATAATACAGTAAACTTTACTACAGTCACTGAGTAAAAATACATCAATAAATTTTGTTCGATTAATGATTAATGTGAAACTTGTGATTGATGCTTAGAGCACAGATATGTGATGTCGGGTCTTACAGTTGACAGTGAAACACGCAAATCATCCTCAAGGTTATTCAGTCTATTTCTTGCTTTGCATTTTATTGTCACCATAGCAGAGAAGGCTTGCTCGCATAGATAGGATGTTGAAAAGGGCAAAAGTGCATTAATTGTTTTCTTCATTAGGTTAGGGTACTCCTCTCTCCGTTGAAGCCAAAAACTAGCCACCGACGCCTCACTCTTGGTGAACTTATCTTTGAGTTTGGAATCAGCGCAAAGATCAATAAATTCATCTCGTTTGCAAGCAGTGAAATCTATTTCCTCTGCACTATCTACGAAATCAAATGGTGAGACAACCCAGTCGAGATTCGTAGTGGAAATAGTTGGAAAGTACCCATCTATTGCATCTTGCAATCTTGATAAGTGATCACAAATGCTTACCCAGATCTTTATCTCCTGCCACATCAAGAAGAGATGGAAAGTTCGACAAATCTCCTTTTGAACTGCAGACTTCCAAGAACTAAGTTTTCTTTTAAAACCTTTCATTTTATTGGTTGAGGAGATTATTGTTTCATGTCGACCCTGCATCGAAACATTCAGTTCATTCAGCTTATGAAAAATATCTGCCAGATACGACAGTTCAAAACACCAAGAATCACTTAGTAAGAGCTCATGAAATGTGTCTTCATTTTCATCCTTAAAAAAAGTTTTTGGTGTTCTTTAAGTTCGAGAAACCGGTTCAATACACGACCCCGCGACAACCACCTTACTTCTGTGTGAAGTAACAAAGAGGTATGAGCTGCATCCGTTGCGCGACATAACTGTTCAAAAATGCTGCACTTTAAAGGTCGAGACTTCATATAGTTCACCATTTTCACAACCTGGTTAAACACTTCAGCAAAATCTTCATTACACGCTTTCACGACTAATGCCTCTCTATGCAGAAAACAGTGAGTTATAATAATGGATGGATTTTCATTGAGAGCTCTGGCAGTAAAACCTTTAATTTTCCCAGACATAGATGGTGCACCATCTGTACATATACAACAGTCTTTCCATGAAAGATCATGGTCATTGAGATAGGAATTAATAGAAACAGAAATACCATGGCATGTGGTTGTAGTCTCCAGCGGTCTACAGAACAGAAACTGTTCACTAATATCTTTTTCATCAATATATCTGATAAAACCAAGGAGTTGTGGGTTGTCACCAATATTGAGACTCTCATCTACTTGCAAAGCAAATGTTCTATAAGTTTTTATTTTCTCCGTGACTTGTTCGTTGATATTGCATGACATTTCAGATATCCTGCGGCTGATTGTGTTGGTGGATAGAGGAACTTTCGAAATTTGATTAGCTGCTCCTTCGCCAAGTATTGTTGAAACTATAACTTGACATGCAGGGCCAGTGATTTCCTCTCCAAGAGTATGAGGTTTCTTTTTTTTTTTAGCTTTCAGTTCTGCTACTTTAAATGAGGCTTCAAGAGCTGTATCACCTATGGTCATTCTCTTTACCATTCGCACAGCTGTTTTCTTCTCCCCTTCTAATATATGTGAAAAATACATTACACTTTTCTGTGACACACTAGGATGCTTTGTTGTAAGATGCCGCTTCAGTTTGCTAGGTACCATGGCCTCGTTGCTAAGTGTTTCGCCACAAACTAAACACACAGGGATAGGGTTTTCCTCTTTGTTATTCCACTTAAATCCATATGCTAAGTAACTGTCCCGGTATGTTCTTTTCTTTCGTTTGTCTTCTTTATGTGGTGAATTCGACGGTCCGGGAGAAACTGTAAGACTTGGCTTCTTAAAGCAAGCAGTAGGAGCCGACTGTTCACTTTCACTGTCCTGGCGTTTACGTTTAACAATGAATTTATCCATAGCTAAATACTGTGAATCAACGCATGGAAGACAACTGAAAGCGCCAAGTGGCGTACACTTTTATATATTCACCTGTCGAAGTCTCGGGAATGTTCGTGAGGAAGCAAGTAGTCTCGGGAATGTTCGGCAGGGTACAGCTTTAATGCCATCTGTGGTATACTAGTATAACTGAATTATTGAAGTGAATCGACCACTATCTCCATCTGCCGTGCATGAGAGTAATTGATTTGACTTATTTTATTTCAAGACCTTACAAGACTTAAGGCTTCAGTAGAAGGTATTTTTTTTTTTTTGTTTATCTCAATATCTCGCGGCACCCCTTAGCCAATCACACGGCACCCTAGGATGCCGGGGCACACCGGTTGGGAACCGTTGCTCTAGACCATCAGTAAATGCCACAAAGTACATTAAGTAGGGACTAAAGACAACAAAACAAAATTTACAACTTGTATATAATTGTATATAGAATCAAAATAGAAAGAAAACATTGCCAGAAATAAATAATTTGTATAATATACTGATGGAGAGGATGTCCCAGATAGAGTGGAAAGTGTTAAATGTTCATTAACATGATAGCGTAAATAAATAAATGATATACATTCTACAGAGGCTAACTGTTGCCAGAATAATGTGGGTCCTTAGGTGGTGGATAATGGAAAGACCTAAAATGGCCTAAGGCTGACTTTTGCAACTCCTAAAGTATATTGGCATTGCTATTCTAGGTAAACATTTTCAGAATGCTACAACTCTTTGAATCTGCCAATTTTTTAAAACAATATTATAACATCTTATAAAGGTACATTTTTATACAACTACAATATACTATGATACTGAACATAGAGAATTAGTATTATGATAATTAATTACTTGTAAATTACCCTTAAGAGTATGACAGGAATAATGTGAGAGAGAAACGCAGGGGAGGGATAATGAGGCAGCTGTTATGCTCCACAGTAACATCAGCCAGTGCAACATGGTACATGCAACTCCCATTATCTGCCTCCCCACGTCCTACTGCTCATACACATATAAAACTATATACTAAAAAGTGGGGATTGAATTCCATGACATTTATTTGAAGAATTTTGGGCAATTCCAGAATCAGAAAAGTTACAAAGGAAAAATAATCAATGCAAAGTTATGATTTCATGAATAATAAATAATATCTAATAAACTGTTGATAGCTAAATTTTGTAACAGGTTCTCTTTTTTCTTTTAAACATAACTTCAGGAATAAAACTAAAATATGTTTGAAGAGCTATGATGCACAAAAAGAGAGATTTTAGCGTTTCTGTGAAAGTTTGCAAGTTAGGGTTTAAGGGGAAGGGTAAATTATTTGTTTGTTAATGTTTTTGCTAATATGCCTGATTTAACTTGATTGCAACATTTTGCTCCTTCTAGCTGAGATTGAGTATACTTGATAAAATGACATGATTTTTTCTAATGGCCATAAATTCCCAACCACTTGCTTTACAGTGCAACAACATGCAGCATCTTTTTCTGCCATCTCTTGGCTGTATACTGAGACTAATTTCATTGGAATCTCTGGAATAATAGATCTGCAGGCTTTCATAGTAAACTCTGCACCAAGTCACATGTTAGCTATGGGGAACTACAGCATGTCACTGCTGGTTGTGCTAAGATACATCATTCTGTGTGGGGATATGTTTCATGTGCTTTCTGACCAGGAACATTGGAATATTTTTATGACTTTGGAATCAGAAGAGGAGTTTAATTTCCCTTCTAGTGAATGCAAAATTGAAAATGAACAAGAAATAGCAATATTATGGGTCCATCACATTTGTGTAAAAGGCCACCAGTGCAAGTTCTTTTATTTCACTAGATAAATGACATACTTATAGCTGCAAATCCAACCATTTGAGGATAGTGCTACAGAAATTTTAGTTGGGACTTTGAGGAGTGAATCACAGGTCTCAGATTATTTCTGTCATTTTTTTTATACAGATAATATGTAGAAAATAGTGGATCAGACAAACAGTTTTTATGCATTTATGACTAACATAGTTCCATTCTCCCCCTCCTCTTGAGAACAAAATTAGAATAGTATGACACTAATGTGGACGAATGTATGGTGATCTGTATTAAATATGATGGAAATGATTTTTAAGATTTGAATTTCAAAATTATAAAAAAAAAAAAAAACAATAGTTTTGGTTAGTAATGTTGGTAATGTTTCATTTCTTTAGCTTATTGGGTGCTTACCTATACTTGCATGCTTCAGTACATTGAACATAAAGTGGAATGATGAACCTCAGAAAGAGGCAGTAGGCGTAAACTGGATGAAACAAAGTGGAAGAGGAAGCATATGAAAGGCCAAGATTATAAGACATACTACAAAGCTGAAGCTGGTAAGTGGAAGGAAAACACATATTGAATCCACAGTGCCAATGTTCCCACATTGCAATGAACAAAAGCAGAGGAGCCTGCCTGGGTGGTAGCGTGTCTGGCTCAAATTCAAAAGGTCGTGAGTTCGAATCTCGCTTAGGGTGAGTTACCCGGATAAGGTTTTTTTTCTGGGTTTTCCCTTATCCTGAGAAGATGAATGTCAAGTAACTTTAAGCTCCATGGACCCCAAGATCATTTGAGCATCATATCATCAATTTCATTCATCGTGCGATATGACCAAACCAGGTTAAAGGATGTTAAACTGCATTTAAAAAAAAAGAAAAAAAAGCAGAGGCTGCAAAACAATCACCAATGTAGAAAGAAAAACAAATTTACAAATTTCTAGAGTGTGACAGTGTACAACACCATTTAGCGGAAACTTAAAAATACGCAGATATTCACCTCTGCTAGTTACACTGAAGTATATGCCACAGCTAAGAAGAATACAAAACCAAAAGAGGTTGTCCATCTTCATTACAAACTACTCATTTTCTAAAGCTTATCACAAACTCAATCTTTATTAATTTGTTCAGCTTTGGTATAAATCTGGTGATCCTAATGTCAATGATCTCAGAAACCTGTGGTATAATCCAAGTGGAACTATTGATTACAACATTCTCTATGATGATGACCAGAAACCCTTCTGAAAAGCATCAATCATCCAAAAGGACACAATATTCAGTTTCATAAGTATACAATGAAAACAATCAGAATGAATAGAGAAGAATATGTAAATTTACAGTAACGTAAATCTGAAATAGCAGGTGATTTCCATCTGTTCTATAATAATTTAGCATGTTTCCTCTGAGAAACCACATGGATGCCTTAAGAAAATTGAATGCAGATGCTTAATTGGAAGATATGTATTGTTTCTATTTGGAGCTATTTATGTCTTTATTATATACAATTGAAGGATACATAGTTAAAACATTTATTTCATGCAATAATGTATAAGTTTCTCTTCCTTTCTATTTTGTGTATACTTTATGAAAAATAACATTTTGTGATGTTTTTGTTTCTTGCATTAAATATTGCATAAGGTAAACATGACATTTAAAATTATTTGTGTTGTGTTAGTGCTCTAAACATTGTGTGTCAGAACCTTTTAGTTCACTTCAGTAGGAAACTGAAGAAACAAGCACATAATTCATTTATGGTGCCCAAGATGCAAAAATAGTTGTGGTTTATTTTATTGCAAACATAGTGCTGTTTCACCATGAAAACCAAAGAACTTGGTTTACTAGGCAGTTATTTTTTTCTGCTGCAAAATTCTGTTTTCTGGAGTTGCAATGTTTGTTCACTATGTAATGATATTAATAAGTATTTAAGGTGAAATATTTATTTTTATTTGGTGTTCCATTTATGGCTAAACAAATATTTGGGCTTTATTTCCTTTCATTAAACATTTTACTTGAAATGTATGAAGGAACTTACTTAGCAGATGAAAACTACCAGCAAAATTTAATATAATATCTGCAGTTCAATTGCAGCTGTCTTATGAAACTCAACACACATTTTACCCTGGGAGAGCCATCATCTTAGCCCTCAAGCATGAGGTGTCTCTCTTACCAGTTAGGGAAAGTTCATGGTTTCGAAATATATACTCCTTCTTAAGTGTTTTTCTATAATCAATGCTTTTTGGACAACAGTGAAAATTTGGTTAAAAAGTTGTTTACTTATACCATTCCTATTAAATAAATCCATCAATGAAAGAAAATTATTCATTGACTTCCCCCACTGGTTTAAAGAATGACATTACAAGTCCTCCTATAACCATTTCATGGTCGAGTGGTTGGACTACTTGCCTCTCACCAAGACAGCCCTGGTTCAATCTCAGGCGCCTGCAAGTGGGATTTGTGGTGGACAAAGCGGCGAGTTTTCTCCAGGTTCTCTAGTTTCCCCTACCATCGAATCCCACCAGTACTCCATCTTCATTCCATGAATTATCAGTGTCATCACCTGTGGTGCCATAGTAATAAAAGCGGGCATTAAAACTATTTTAAAAAAAACAATCCTTTCCATCCAGAAAACTTTCCATCAAGGGGTGCTAAGTAATGTCATATATTGTTGCTATTTTGGCTTAATGATTCCTTAATCGCCCAATTAACAGATTTTATATAACACAGTTGCTTCTCATCGATTTCTGGTCTGCAGTAGAAAGGGTAAAATATTAAAGTTTACAATTAAGATAATGAATTATTAAATGATATGGGCCTAGGTGTCAGTTGGAAACATGTTCTATAGCAGTAATGCGAGAAAATGATAAATCTAAGATTTCCTTTACCAGTACACTCAGCCATTTTGAAATAAGAACCTTTTTTTAGCTCCAGAAAGATTCTTCAGTCTGCTTGCAGAGGTAGCAAGCTCTAAGAGAAAAACAAGTATTCCCCTCCCTCCCGCACACCCATTAAGAATGATCAGCTGTTTAATGGTGAATGGAAGAAATTAAAAGTGGGGAGAGTGCATCGCCAATTGGCATTGTTCAATTAAATACTTTCATTAAATGTCCTAGAAATAAACATTTGTTCCGTATTTTAACAAAATTATGACTAATAAAAGTGCTAGCTTTAATTATAAATTTCTATGGGTCCTAAACTGAAGTTTAGCAGGTTCATTTTACCACCTTAACTTCTGTTATCTAGTCTTATATAACTCCATGGCACGACAGCTCACGGGGAACCTTGGCATACCGCCCGGCCGCTGCGTCCCCCATCTCGGTCCACTACAGACATCATGGATGGGGTGCAGTATTGGAGGGTGAGACGTGGTCAGCGCCTCGAGTCCCTCTCGGCCGGTTAATGCGGTCCTCATGACCTGGAGCCGCTACTTCTCCATCAAGTAGCTCCTCAATTGGCCCCCCAGGGACCTTACGAGGCTGAGTGCACCCCAGGACAGGTCTCCCAGCGGGGGAAAAATCCCCACGCCGGTACTGGGGATCGAACCCAGGTCTCCCGCTTGGTAAGCAGCTGCGCTACCACCACGCTAAGGAGACGACCTTATCTAGTCTTACTTAGTACATTTGGTACACCTTCTATCAAAGGCTTGGTTTTAGTGTGTGGTAAGGAACACTTACAGTGCTGAAAGAAATGAAACACACATTTTAAGCAAATTTCTGGTGTGCAATTTACTGTAGCATATTTTAAGGAATTATTTTTGTTCTGTTTCTTCTTCACAAAAATTCCTCAATGAGCTGAAGAAGAAATAAAAGCTTCTCTCTGAGCCTCATTGGCAACTACTACTAATTTGGCAAATTATTCGAAAGAAAAGAAAACAAAAAGGAAAAAAAAGAAAAATGCATAATAAATATAAACTAAAATAAATAAATAAGTTTTCTAAAGACATAGGAAATTGATGCATTAAATAGAAGTTTACTACATTGCATCATCTGAGTGCATTTTCTCCAGGTTCTCCAGTCCCTCAACTTTCATTCTACTAGTTTCTCCATAATCATTTTCCTTTCATCTATTTTATCACCATTGCATATCATCCACTTCTTCACTTTCATACCAGGTATTGATCACTCATCCTGGTTTTTCTTGGATCCAGAGCCTCTGCTCCTCCACAAGCATCTGACCTATGGTGCTGACTTGTAAATCCTGGATGGTTTAACTTCTACATATGAGGAGGGTAACCAGAGAAATAAGAAGAAGAAATATAAGATTATTTATGAATGTGATTTAGCATGCACAACTTTGTACCAGAAACTTCTTACCAGTGAGCTACCGTGGCAAAAACATTTACAAATTTCTGATTTTTTCTGATATTACTGCATATTTTTATATTAAATGTCATAATGATCACTTAAATTAGATACATACTATGCCCAAAAAGGAAATATGTATTCTATTTGATCAAATGCGAGGGAGTGAAAGAGGGAAATGTTTCTCTTATTTTTAGAAAATAATTTGAACTTACTTAAGTAGAAGTATTAGATGTGGCTTGAGTGGAGCAAAATACACATGTTGGAGTAGATCTGCTTCTACACTAAAGCCTTTCTCTGAGGTTGGTAAATCAAATAATACTGTAATCAAGGACTCCAGCAGTCTTAAGTCTTGCTTAATATCTGAAAAATGTAAGCATAAATGCAAAACAAAGATACCAAAGTTAATGAGTTTCAAAAGGCAGATATAATCACAAACATGTAGCTTCATGCAGGGAGCAGCTATGTAGATATCCCAGCAAGTAATACAATGTTCATCCTCAAAATATTTTGAAATAAAATTGAGATTTTAACCTAAAATTTATGTCCCTACATGACTTTATTATCATCTTCAAGAAGAAACGAGGTAGTAAAATAGTGAAATAACAAACATTAAATAGGAAATACAGGTTACAAAATCTTCCATATAAGAAATAAGTCATGACAGAAATAAAACCAATAGAAAAATTAAGTAGTTTTCACAGTGGGATAGAATAATTAGACTAGCATTACATTTGAATAACAATGTTTTATCTAATATTAATACCATTGATGGAATGATACCAGTAGGTATTTCTCAATACTCACTTTATAAAACATCGTAAAGGTGATAGCTTATTAACTGAATTACGTTCTTGTTAGTAGCTTTCTACCTTGTGCACTGCTTGTGCACATTTACCTTATTATTAGTAGTAGTTTTCTGACTGTAAACACATGTAATCAATTTTGGTGAGTACCTTACACTATTTTATTTGATGTGTCTAATGCTGAAGCTCATAAATACATATATATTTAAAGAGGTGTAAACAGTCTTTTCACTAGTTGTATTGCCACCATCAATGAGTGTTTCTGTGGAGAAATGCATTTCCGACTTTAAATCCACATAAATCTATTCTGAAGTAGAATGATTCTAGAAAGACTAATATTTCTGGCCAACATTCATTCATAAGAAGGTAATACCTACATGAACTAATGACGAAACATAATCTATTTCACTAAAGTTCAGCATCTTCCATGAATGCAACCTGATTTTCAGGATAATACCCTACACAAAAACTACCCTTTACATAAAAAAAAATGGTCATTATTTTCTCAAAATTATTGATTTTGATTAAAATACTGTATGTTTAAGATATTTACATTACTTATAAAATGTATATTTTGAACTTTCTGTGAACAGCCTGTGAAGTCCACATCATTCTGAATGAATTTCATATAATTTTGAATATCTGGCAAACCATAAAGGAGGGGAAAAAAAACTTATTGCATACAAATACAATGTATTTTAAATGCATTGAGCATTTCCAAGATAACCATTGCTAATGATCTGAATATTTTGGAGTGTAGTCAGCATTCAGTTCTTTTTTGCGATGTCATGCAAGCAGTATGGAATTTCAAAGCCAGCAACTCATTTTTAAAAGATTTTACTATCACCAGTCTCCTGTATTCCCCTGCAAATAAATATATAATGAAACTATCAGTGCAAAAATGTATCTGGTTTAACATGCAATGGATAGAAGAATGTTATCCAATGTTTGTCTATTTACTTCATATTAATTGAGGTAAATGTTTGCAGGAGTCAATTTATTACACTTCATTCAAGATAAAAGAAGAATACTGCTAGTTGAAGTGGTAGTCATATCTTTAAAAAGTGATTACCATGAAATGCCTTTGAAATCCCATGCTCTTTGCATGAGGGAGAAAAAACTTGATAGTTCCCAACACTTGTAAAAAGTATAAACTATTTGAGAATTCAAACAACAACAGAGAATATATAACAATTGTTAATGCCACAAAAGGGTTGGCATAAATTGTGTTTTAATTAGGTCTACATTTTTTCTATTGCATATATTGGTCTATCTCTTGCAGTTTAATAACATATCACTTTTTACAAAATTCATAGAATGAAGAACATGCTATTCACAGCAAATTCAAGATATACTTAGACTTGTCATGCAAATATCTTAAATATATAGTTTAAACTATTTTTGGGAAAATAAAAAAAAAATTGTTCACATAGAATGCAGTTTGGGGTGAAGGGGCACCAGTTTACAGCACCCAGAATACATAGATGTGACTCTAAGGGATCTCAAAGAAACTACAACCTTCTACATACTTCCATAGTACAATGGTATGCCCCTGTTCCATGGTAGAAGTCAGCCAAGACTGTGCAGAGTGAAATCATTCAGGAGTACCTGAACTGGATGTCCTTTCTGTAGAACCTTCACCTTTTACTCCAATATTGCCTTCATTTCCTTTAGGCTGCAGTCAGGTTTCATACATGAAATCCAACATGTTTATCAACAAGGTAGATCACGTGAGACAGCTTTACATCATCTGGCATTGACGAGTGAAAAATCACTTAAACATCAAGAAATTGCATTGCGAGCTTTTCTTGGCAACGAAGGTGCCTTCAATAATGTATCTTCTGAATTGATAATCCTAGGAGCATAAAGGCATGAGGCTGAAGATAACTGTGGCAGGTGGATCAAAACCAACAATATTCTGATAACTATTGCAGGTGTCAGCATCCAAAGGTTGTCCATGGAAAGGTTCATATCACCACTATTGTGGGACATATTAGATGAATTGGTGGATAATTTGAGCCAAAAAGACTATTATGCTCAAGAATAAGCTGATGATATTGTCAAAACTTAACTAGGGGAAATCCAATTGCAATACATCTGAGCTGTAGCCCTGAAATATGTAGAGGAATGAATGGTGTAATAGTAGAAGCCTGTCAGAAAATACAATCTAAATCCACATTTGTTCAATTCACAGACAAGAGAAATATTGAAGGTTTCAGAACCTTCACATTGTTTAATACGAGGGTGATTCAAATGTATATGGTAATTGAGCCAAAGTGCTGCACAGGCAGATCCAAGTGGGATGATGGAGGGGGATTGCAGGTCGGTGTGTTAGGGAGGGGAAACCAACTTGGTTAGCTACTTTGATATGTTTTGGTGTCAGTATAGCCATGAATGAACAAGAGATTCCTTTGTTCACTGTGCAATGGATTATCAAAAAAACTTTTTTTTTAACCATTTGAAAGCACAGTTTGGGGATGCTACAATGTCCAAGAATTGAGTGTTTACTTGGACTAAACAATTTAAGGTTAGCAAAGGAATTTTGCAAAACAGACATCATGCTCCATGCCAAAGATCAAGTTTCACAGAAGACAACATTCATGCCATTTGAGAGCTTATTAAAGGTGTACTGTTAAAGAAATCACATCAGAAGTGGGTGTCAGGATTAGGAGTGTCCATACCATTATCAGTACACATCTTAGATTTAGAAAAATTAGAGCTGATGGGTTGCAAAGTTGCTAACCGAGCAGCAAAAACAAGTTAGTTGGAGATTTGTGACAGACTTCTGAATCTGGCAAGAAGATTTTAAGTGAATCATTTCACTCTGGAATCCAAAATGGCAATCAAGGAGTGGCCCAAAAAAAAAAAAAGTTCTCATGATGGAACTTTTTGACTACAGAGAAGTTTTACTCATTGATTTTTTTCACACTGATAGATGGTAATATGTCTTACTACTGCCAATGGTTAAGGTCAGAAAACGCTACCTACCAAAATAAAAGACACTGTATGCCCATCGGAGATGTCATTTTTCTCAAGACAATGTTAAGCCTCACACCAAGAATTTGACAAGGGACACACTGGAAGACATGCACTGGGAAATCCATAATCCCCTCCCATCTAGATTATTCTTTGTTTGTGCTCATGAAAGAATTGCTTAGAGGGAATAAATTTGAAATCATAGAAGATGTTACGGATTGTATACACAATTATTGATGAAGTATCCTCAACCTTTTTTTGAACAAGGAATATTCAAGTTTCCAAATCATTGGCAAAAGTGTGTACAGTGTGAAGGAAATTAAGTAGAGAAGGTGTCACCTGTGTTTATTTTTAATCAATAAATATATTTTTAAAAAAAAAACTGTTTATATTTGAATCACCCTTGTAGTTAACTGTAAATTAATTCCAGTGTTAACTATCTGTGTATAGTCCTGTAAAAGAATCTGCCTTTGCGACTATATTTACAGAAAATGGTAAACAAAGGAAAAAAAATTTTGGGAAAATATGGAAATTTAAACCAAAGATGATGTGACTTTTTAAAGTATAAGTAACACCTATAATAATTTATGGTTACCTAATATGGTGATTTAAAGTGTGTAAGAAATAGTAAATAAACTCCTAAATGTGCATAGGCTAGTCTGTATATAACACAATATGAAGAGTACCCCTATGGCTACAATTCAAACCCTACTTAACTTGCCACCTGAGCAAAACCAAGTACATATGGAAAAAATGGTAGCTGGTGTAACCTTAACATTTTAGGGCACACCATAATCAAAACTAGATCAGGAGCTCAGTATTCTGAGATCACAATGGTTACACGCTTCCTAAATTATTCTTTGATGAACCATTCAATATCTTATTTTTACAGAACCTGGTTAAAAAAAAAAACACTGTTCTATAGGAAGCTTTATTTAATACATGAGATGGTTCAAAGAATAATAGTTAATCTGAGGCTGGAATTCATGGGGAATTCATGACATGTGACATATCTGTCCCTTTGGGTAGCAATACCACAGTATCTCAGGCTGAAGTATATGCAGTTGATGCCTATTTCAGAGAGAACTTTCAAAGGGGATATAAAATAGCAGCATATTTTTACATTTGCAGATTGATGTGCAAGTAATTGGCATTACTTAACAGTCAATTTCTGTATTTGGTGACATAAATTACCACTTCCTTAAAATATTGGTCCACATCAACTTTAGCACTTCATCAGTTAAAGGATAAATGGTTTGACATGTAATGGAAACTTTACTATGGGCTCATATTCCTGTTAGAAACAGGCCATAACATCTCCTAACTGTTTGACATCTCTGTTCTTTAGCATCATTTGCTATATTTGAAATTAGGGTATAACACACCATGTATGGTAAGAACCCCCTACAACATTGTTTTTATAGACAAGATATATGCAGTTTCAAGCTGTTTTTTCTTGCTCTATACTACTTGTTGGTGACAGATTAGATTAGGCAAAAGAAGTATTATAGAGGTGCATGTACCATAGAACTGAGAGCCTAAATTTTCAGAATAGGTCTTCAAGTACATCCAATACACCAATTGCATCTACTACAGCTCTCTGAAGGTAGGATGGTTATGTATTAAGTTAAATCTTCCTTATAGATTTCACATACCCTGGGTTTCATGCCTGAAAATGCTAAATCTGGCTCTACCATTTGAGTTATTTTCCTTTTGCTCAACCCAGGAGCTGAACAATATTAAGTTTCTCTAAAATGAATAATGCGCAAATTGAAACATTATTAAGAAGAACACAATGGAAATGTTCAATAAGATATACAGGAGCAGTGTACAACACCAACTATGGCCATATTAGTCACTATAGGCATGTGCACACTGATCCAATAATAAAATGATGGGGAGCAAAATTTTGAATGAAAAAAGGAAATCTGAAAAAAGTAACAGAAACTACTGGGGCAAGACATGATATTCTTAAGGCACCAGAATGGTAAAAAATCTTGAAATTTTTTGTTTTTTATTTTGATGCAATCTATGGTATTTCAGCTTTAAAGTGATATATAGTTTATGTGGTTTACTCAATTTTAAACATATTTAACACAGGTTTGAAATTAATCTAAGTGGGCATGACACCTCATAATGAAAACTCTCAAACCATTGAACTTATTGTGATAAAACAATCAAATTTTGTGCTACTGAGGGATGGTTTTAACCTTGGCCAGAATGCTGAGCCCACTAGTTCAGTGATTTCAGCACAGATATCAGCAAGTTATTGTATTTCAGTGTAACATTATTACATATGCTTTTTTGGGATTCAACTTATTAGTGAACTTTTGTCTTATGTTTGCATTATATAAGTGACGTTTATGTGCTAAAATGGGTAGAAGAAGCAATTCAAAGGTGATTAAGAAAAAGAAGAATGTTGGTAAGCCTAGAATAGCTGTCTCAACAAATAATGTAAGTCCTAACCTCCAATCTACATCAACTCAGGTACCCCAAATCCAGCTAACTAAGTAGCTCTGTTAAGAAACTTAAAAGACAATGAAGAGCATTACAGCAATTTATTAAAAGAAGTAAATGAGAATGATGTGAATGAAATAATTGACATGGAAATCTTATCCCAGATATATTTAAATAATATGTTGTGTAAAAGTTGTGGGCAATGTGGTTTGGAAATTTTCACAAAGGACCATAATGGAATTGCACCAACATTTTTATTGAAGTGTGCATCATGGCCATGTGAAGTAGAATTTAATAGTTCAAAGACCGTACAGTTTACAGATAAAGAGGTCTTGGATTTTCTAGGAATAGTCTGTTATTCAAAATTCAGAAAAGTTCAGAGTAAAGATATCTACACAAGCTATTCCCAGAATATGGGCATTTCCATTGGCTGTAATAAAATAAAAGCAATGTCCAATTTGGACAGAGAAAGAATTAGGGCCTCTAATAAAGCTTTTAGAGCAGTGGAGCAGAGAGCAGGGCAGTACAGAAGAGGATGCAAGAGGAAACAGAAGGATGAACAGGAGGATGACCCAGCAAGTGGTTCAGGAATGCACTGTGTGTTACAATTTTTTAGCATATAATGTAGCTTTTCTCAACTTACAGAAGAGATATTGCTTTGAAACTTTCAGAATATGTTTATTACAATATTGTGCATATTTTAACACAAGAGTTTTAAGAATCATAAACTATTTCCTGGAATGCATAAAAGAATGTATTAAAAATGTAAGAAAAAATGCATATTAATAAAAAAGGTATGTTTAATTAGAAAAATAAAATATCTTGAAACTCACATGTTAAAGTGTAGCCAAAGGCATAATCTTATTGCTGAAAAAGCTACATTGATATGACTAATTTAACATTGCAAGGGCCTTCTGGAGAGCCTTAAAGAAATTAGACAAAAGTAAAATCATATAGTCGACAGAAATTGATGCAAGAAGAACATATATGTTTAGTAACATTTCTGAGATATTACGATCAATACACATTCAGCCCACTAAAGAGTTATTGCATTAACTTATGACACATGGCTACTACAACACTTATTGAAAGAAGCTTAATAAAATCACAAGTGATCTTTGTAAATATTGTAATCAAATTGAAATGCCTAATACACCTCGTTTGAATGCTTCTATTATCACAACACCTTTCAAGAAAGAAGGGCATATACAAAGTGGTCATAAAATATTTTATATACAGGGTGTTTCAAAAATGCGGGGCATAATTTCAGGTATGTATTTCCCACATGAAAACAATCAAAATAGTTCATTATAACATGTGTCCGGAAATGCTTCATTTCCGAGTTATGGCCTTTACAACATTGAAAGTCCCACCTATAGACAATCAAAATAGTTCATGTCCAGAAATGCTTCATTTCTGAGTTATGGCCTTCACAACATTGGAATTCACTGGAATGTTTTTATTTCCGCAGGTCTTTGCCGTCAAAGGAGACATTAGGAGGGCGCTCTGATAGTTCATTCTGAGGAAGGTTACATACAGTGTTCTTTAGGCATTAAGACTGTGCGACATGTATTCAAATCAAGAGCTGGCAGAGATACACTTCATGTACGGTAAGGCGGACAGCAATGCTGAGCTGGCTCGTCATTTGTACCAGGAGAGGTAACCACAGCGACAATGTCCAGATCGGAAGACATTTGTACGTCTCCATCCCCGCCTGTGCGAGTATGGAACATTCACCTCTCCTGGTTTGGGAAGGGGACGACCAAGGTCTACAACTCCAGAAGTGCAGGAGGAGATTCTGGAGGCTGTGGACGGGACTCCTTCTATCAGCACACGACGGTTAGCGTTGCAAGTCAATGTTCCTCATACGACTGTCTGAAGACTGTTGAACGAGTATCAATTGTATCCTTATCATTTGCAACGTGTACAGGCCCTGTCACCAGCAGATTACCCTGCACGAGTTAGGTTCTGTCAGTGGTTCTTGCAGCAGTGTGGTGTAAATCCGAACTTTTCGGCCGTCGTATTATTTACAGATGAAGCACAGTTCACAAGAGATAGCATAACAAATTTCCACACTCAGCATGTATGGTTGCATGAAAACCCACGTGCAACTGTTGCATCTCATCACCAGGTGTAGTTCTCCCTCAACATGTGGGCCGGCATCATTGGGGATCGATTAGTTGGACCCCATGTACTTGTAAACAGACTTACGGGGCAGGCGTACACAAACTTCCTGGAAAACACCATACCTGATGTTTTCGAAGACACTCCACTGATCAATCATCAACACATTCACTTCTTGCATGATGGCGCTCCTGCACACTTCAGTCTTACGGCTCGCCGATACTTGGATCGAAGGTTTCCTGATCGATGGATAGGTAGAGGTGCCCCAATTGCTTGGCCTCCACGCTCACCTGATCTGAACCCTCTCGATTTCTACTTGTGGGGCCATTTAAAATCATTGGTTTATTCGTCTCCGGTGCCGGATTTGGAATCCCTTCGGAATCGAATTGTGACAAGTTGTGAGGACATATGCAATACTCCTGGAGTTTTGGATCGTGTTCGCAGGTCAATGAGACATTGATGTGAGGTCTGTATTCAAGCAGGAGGTGGACATTTTGAACATCTTCTGTAATGACAACAACCTGCGGAAAGAAAAACGTTCCCGTGAATTTCAATGTTGTGAAGGCCATAACTCGGAAATGAAGCATTTCCGGACACATGTTATAATGAACTAATTTGATTGTCTACATATGGGAAATACATACCTGAAATTATGCACCATATTTTTGAAACATCCTGTATATTAAGAACAGAACTTCTTTTTGACCATCTAAATTTATTAGCAAGCAAAATAAGTAAAATAACCCGGAAAGAGGTTATAGTATAGGAAATGCATAAATACAATAATCAAACAATCATAGGACGTTAAAAAATCAGAAAGATTACAAAATTTATATGCATTATACACTGCATAACTAGGAGTTATTTCCGGGCTTTTTTGCAATGGTCTGCTGGAGTAAGATGGTCCAGATGTTTCGTCCATATCTGTGGTGAACATCTTCAGTAGTGCGGTTGAAGTTTCCTCGGAGAAGGTTTCGCTGCATCTGAAGCGTTGACTGTCAGAGTCGCTGTCTTTATGCTGGTTGGTTGGGGACGAGGCCTGGCCTCTCCGGTACAGGTGCCTTCTGATTGGCCCACTTTGATTTTGCCAGCTTTATGATGTTTCCTGCCTTCGATGACAGGATGCCAGTTTCTGTTGAGCTTTAAGGCCTCTTCTTTTTTGTTGAAATTGTTAGGATGCTTATAAATTTCTATAGCTCTCACTGTAGTCAGGCATTGTGATGTACTGTGGATGAAAGGATGCTGCTGTCCTGGAACTTTATGATGTGTTCTCCCTCTGCCATGTACAGCGACCATGGACTTTCCTATGTGGCCCAGTCGACAGTTATCTTTGTGTGCCTTGTTTCTGGTATTAACATGGCATTGTGTGATTCCAATGTATGCCGAGACACAAGAACAGGGAATGCTGTATACACTGGCTGATGACAGAGGCTCCTGAGGGTCTTTAGCTGAGCATAATAAATTATTCAAAAATTCATTTTTCATTCATTTTTCAAGCGAAGAATCGAGGAAGAGAGAAGGACGGAAGAGGAGAAGATAATAGAAAAATGTTGGAGCTAGGAGAAAAAGGAGGTTGGCAGATGGGGAACTGGATGATATGAGGTTGAATTGGAAGAGGAAAAAGGTTGAAGTGAGGAGTTGAAGGTACGGAATGCAAGAGCAAAAGGTTTATAACAGAGGAGCAATACTGAGTAAGAAATAAAAGGAGCTGAGTGAAAAAAAAGAGATGGTAGGAGAAGAATGGTGGCAAATGTGGTGACATAGGGAATTGAATATTTAGTGATAGTGAAATATGAAGTGTTAATTTTGATGAAGTGGAGTGGTCTGCAGTAGAAGCTACAAATGTAGAATTGAAGTGAATATGGTAGAACTAGAAACATGATATTTGATAGTGAAGTGAAAAATATTTAATACAGGTATAAATGATAAATAGATTAATTTGATAGCTTAGTAAGGTGGATTATGCCTACAAAGTATAGACTAATTATTACAGATTTGAGTATAAAAATAATGAAAAGCAGATATATTTGAGACAGATTAAAGAAAATTAATAGTACACAGTTTTTTTTTTTCACTAGAATAACACAAGGAAGTCACTAAAAAGATTGCAAAACAAAATGTTATTGAGTTCCATGGACTGTGCATTCACCTTAAATAAGCAGTGACCCATTTTTGGAACTGACCCATTTTTGCTGGAGGAGTAAGAGGAGGATTCACTGCTGTTGTCTCCCCCACACTAAAACCATCCTTTATAAGGAAAAAAGATTTTTGAAACCTTTGAATTTATGAAAAATGTCCTTTAAGGGGACAGTCATTAAAAAATATAAATTCTGTAAATTTAAAGATAGACTTTCAAACTCTGTATATTTATTTCTCTTATTTTAGTAGTCCCTCTGCAAAGTTTCAGCTACTTCTCCAATTAGTTTCCACATCACTTATTTATTAACTTCAACTTTTTGATGTAAAATGCCCCTTGCAGAGCATGTTATTAATATACAAATGAATGAAGTATGGTTTGTACATATTTTGCTGTTTAATGAAAGCAAAAGATACAGGCATTTTTTGTATTTACAGTTTTTAGTTTTTGTTTAAAAAAATATATATTTTATATTTGCTACCACATATATGCTCAGCTAATTCTCATCAAAACAAAACAAATTATAAAACAAAGGTCCAAAAGAGCTTATATGCTAAATGTTATAGCAATCTGGTCAAACTTGCTCCAAATAGGACTGTTTATACAAAGAACATTTTAGTTTTGAGAAACTGAGAAACTAAGAAAGCGCTCATCATTAGAAATTCCATTTAATCTACATAATGTTTAAATGGTCATTCATACATTTAAAATGAAGCAGAGTGATAAAGCAAACAACTTTTAAATAGTCCAAAGATTTGTTTAGTAGTAAACACAAAGTCACAAATTTAGCCCAAAACATTGGATTTTCAGTTCCCTGTCTCTTTAATGACTCCGATTAAAAGCCTCTGAAGTCTTCCTCATTCTGCATTACCTTTCCATAACTGGTAAATTGAGAGAGATGTTACACAAAATTAATAAGGATATTTTTGGGGGGGGGAGAGGATTTAACCATTTTCAAGATATTCCAAAATATAACTTACTATGGTATGAATTTATAAACTTAGTCTTTTATTAATATTTTTTCCTGGTAATGGGGCGCTTGAGATCGAACCCAGGCCACCTAAGTGGAAAGTGAACCTATCTGCCACGGCACCACCTTGAAATATTTTAATGAAACAAAATTTCTTGGAGTACGAATGAATGAAAATTTAACTTGGAAAGTATACATTCATAAACAGATGAAAAATACCTGAAGTTCATCTTGTTTTCAGATTAATGTATTCAATTTATTAGTGCATGGCCATTGAGAATACTTCATTATTTACACATCCCAATTGAATTGTGAAATGGAATAACATTTTCAGGAAGTATAGTCAGTAAAAACTATTCTAACTGTAGAAAAAAATTATACAGCAGGCACAAAATTTGATGGCAGGTGACAGGAGAAGCTGGTCAATAAAACATCCAATTAAATTAGCCTACACACCAAGTTTGTCTTTGCTCGAGTACTACAGTAATACCCTATAAATTGTTTTCATTTCACCTTAATACTGCATGTAACTTCACCCTGCCCTTTAATGTGTGGCAACATCATGCTTCTCTGATAGTGGTCAGCTATCAGCTGCCATAAAATTTTATGCCTGCCATACAATAATGTTGGGTATAACCTCCAGGAATCCTTGTGATGTATGGACCCCCAGTTGTTAACCGTAGGCACCTAGAGAGCAGAGTCTGTCACCTGATGATGAGTAATAATACATAGTAATGGGATTGTATGAGAAGACCTACAGTTTTTATCCTGGACTCCAAACCACATTGGGCCCAACTAGCTAATATGAAGTATCCCCAGATACTACGTACCCTCAGCATGAGAGCTGCAAGCAGAAACACTGGATAACCCTGGCATCCCTTAGAATAATGTAAAATCTCAAATAATTGTCTAGTTGTGAGCCATACTTTAAATAACTTAAAATATTGCCAATTCTTTCTATTTTTTATTGAAACAATTGGACGAATGAAATAATACCTGACATAATTTAGTTTAAATGCACATATTTGTGCTTATAGTGCATGTATCTCATAAAAGAAAATTAGCTGAGAACAGTTGTTACTCTAATGGCACTCAAATTTACAGAATATTGCCTATTCAGCAACAAAGTATTAAAACATAAAGATATTCAAAATATTTAAAACCTTACCCTTTTGAATATTCTTTTTATTCAGCAGAAAAATTTTTGCAACACTGCAACAATTAGCAACATACATGTGATTATCTATGAGATGAAATTTGCAAACTGAATGTATTATTAATTTACATCATACTTAGTATATAAAGAGCAACTGATATACAAACTACCACTCAAACATAGAGTGACCATATCTCATTGGCAGAAAAAGAGGACATTCCCTAAAAGCCTATTCAACTCATACCAAATAATTTTTTGAGAGCTGCACTAAGCAGTTTACATACTTATGCATGGCATTAGGACATTATTTAGATTTATGAAAGCAATGTTACAATGCTTCAGAAGAAAACACACTGTTTTGTTTTATTTCACTTTAAATCATTCCTATCTAGTGCTATAGGTGGCAAAATAATTTCTGATGTAAAACTAAAAAATAAATTATTAATGGAATTTGTCCAGCAAAACTTGCCCTCAGTAAGAAAAATAAATTATTTATAAGCAATATTTTTTTTTTCATTGTTGGCTTACCCTCCTTGTATTTAGGGCTGACACCCCCCTAGGAATTACAAGCATATGCCTAGGGATCAGAAGCCAGTCGGGGAGCCAATGGCATGAAATCACAGAATGGAAAACCTGGAATGAGTGGTCAGCCCATAGCCAGTCATAAGTGTGAGGAAGTGGATGATAGGAAAGATGATGATGGCACAATTGGTGGAATGAGTGGCAGGAGAAACTGGAGGACCAGAGAAAATCTACCCAGATGCCGCTTCATCCACCACAAGTCGCACATGCAGGGCTTGGGATTGAACCAGGCCACCTAGGTGGGAGGCAAGCAGTCTGACCACTTGGCCTTGGTGCTGCCCCAATAATATTAATTTAGAAACAGGAAGAATTTGTTGAAAACATATGGAACATAATGTTAGATGGAAAATTAGTTGGACTGATAAAATTACCTATGAAGAAGTTTATGAGAGAGCAAAAACAAATAAGAGAAATTTGGAAACAAATGAGAAGAATAAAATTCACAGAATACTTATTAAGACACCAAATTATTTTCAAAATTATAAACACTGATGGCAAGAATAGCAGAGGAAGAAGAGCAACTACAAACAAGAAACAAATTAAGAATGACATGAACTGCAATATGTATAAAGCAACGTAAATATCTATTAACTATCTAGTGCAGTGCTAAGCTTACATTTTGACATGTCCAATATCGTATGTACCTTGTACAAATCAATTTCAATGGATATACTACTACTACTACTACTACTCCTGCCGCCACCACCGCTGCCACTACTACTGCAGCAGGTATGAAGAATTGAAAAAGAAGGTACAGAGAAAATCGGAATGGAAAATTGCTGCAAATCAATCCAAAGATTCATGACTAAAAAAGGCCGTGTGTTCTATTGATACTCCAAAGTAGTGGCAAAACTTTGAGTTTCATGTGTTTCACTACTGGAACATTTTTGTTATACTATCTTGCTTGTTACAGTGCCATTCAACAATAGTATCATGACTCACCTTTACATGTTTCATAACTACAATTTTTCTCTCTCTCTCTGTTATGCTAGAAATAATTCATGATTGATTCTATTTAATAAGCTATATTTATTATTCCCTGATAAGTATGTGTAAAATGCAGACAATTTAAGAATTTGAAGCTGTATTGAAGTTAGTGACTTCACAGCATCTTCATTTAATTGCCTCTCATTTGCATTATAGCTGGGGATATGAAAGAGAATTCTGCTATTTTCACTAGCTCAGAAAAAGTTAGCAACATAGTAAACAACTTGTCACAGAAATCACGGAGTAATAGCTTGATTGCGAATAACACTATACAAAGTAATAAGACAAGCAAAAATAAATAGTAATGATAATCATATTAAAAATTCTAATAATACAACTAAAACTATATGGCAAATAGTATATCAGACAACTAACAGAATGAGTTATACAAAAGACAATATAGAACTTGACCATAATGATAGAAAGATTACAAATGCAGGTCAAGTTGCCATGTGTTTTAACTCTTATTTTACGGAAATAATTACAAAATTGGTTCAAAATAACAATGGACACTTTAATACCCCAATGAGGACCAGTACTACCAACATTGTAAACTCTATCTAACTTTATGAGGTCACAACTGAAGAAATGCTTAGTATAATAAACAAATTAAATAACACATATTCATCAGGTATTGATGACATCCCGGATATCATAAATAAAAAATGTAGTGAGCATTTAATTGAACCTCTTGTTCATCTGTGTAATGCATCCATTACTGGTGGAACCTTTCCTGACATATTAAAAACATCTGTCATACCACTGCACAAAAAAGGGGAAAAAACTAAGGCTTCAAATTATCGTCCAATTTCTATTCCTTCCATATTTTCAAAGATACTGGAAAAAGTAATGTATAGCAGACTTCTTTCATTTATTGAAAAAAATAATATAATTAATAATTCACAGCATGGATTTCGACACAAAAAATCAACTGAGACTGCAATATATTCATTCATAAACAGTGTTATAACTGCCCTAGATAATAAAGATAAAGCCATTGGCATATTCTTAGATTTAAGTAAAGCTTTTGATACTGTTAACCACCAGATGTTGCTAACGAAACTGTTTGATCTTGGCATAAGAGGGCCAGCTTACACTTGGTTTCAATCTTATCTCACAAACCGGAAACAAATAACAGAGATTACATATACAAACACTAACACTAATACTCTTTCTGCAGTTCGTTCTGATATACTAAATGTAGCTTATGGAGTACCGCAAGGCTCAATTTTAGGTCCATTTCTATTTATATTATATATAAATGACGTAACAAACAGCATACAAGCTCAGAATATAGTACTATTTGCAGATGATACCAATTTACTAATAACTGAAAGAAGTAATGAAATGTTAAATAACACATTAAGCCAAGCAAGTAAAGATGCGGTTACATGGCTAATTAACAACAACTTGATTTTAAACACTGATAAAATAGTTTGTCTTAAATTTCATATCTCCGATAACATAAATATTAATAACAATAATAATAATGATATCCCTGTAGTAAAATTAAACAACCAATTGATCTCATACAAAACTGAAACAATCTTTTTAGGCTTGTGGATACAAAGTAATTTAAAATGGAAATCGCATATTAAACACCTTATAAATAAATTAAACAGGAATATATATGCTTTAAGAATTTTAAGTCAACATGTCAGCCTTCCTATACTTTTAATAGTGTATTATGCTCACATACATTCTAGAATGAGGTATGGAATAATATTTTGGGGAAACTCACCAGAAGCTAAAGATGTATTTATTAAGCAAAAACAAGCCGTTCGCATTATATGTGGTGAAAAGAAGTTATGTTCATGTAAACCACTATTCCAAAAAATTGGGATACTTACTCTGGCATGTACTTATATATTAGAGGCAATATTATTCGTAAAAAAAAATAGATTTACTTTCCAAAATAATGAAAATGTACATGCACATTATACTAGAAATCAAAAGGATATTCACTTAACATCTGCAAGAACCATCGTGTGTAAAAATGGAGTGATGCACTCCAGTATATCATTATATAACTCTCTTCCCAGTGATATCAAAAATACTGGAAACTATAATGCATTTAAAACCAGAGCAAAGGCTTTCTTCTACACTGTAAAGGAATACTTACAATTTAATAAATATCCTCGTACTATATCATTGTATTAACTATCTTGTATCATGTCCGTATAAACCCATTATATACTGTAAATATGTACATATCTAACTTGCTGTAACTGTTGTAATATAAATCTAATCATTGACGTATCCTGTATCAGAGTACAATGTACAAAATTGATTTTTAAGGATTAATAAAAAAATTGAAATTAAATTAAAATTGAAATTGAAGGTGTACCTATGCTGTAACCAAAGAGCACAGTGAAAAAAGCTACAATCACGATGCAATGTATAATACAGTCTTTGCTTTGCCATGTATAATGTCAGTATTGAATATATGATTCAGTAGAAAAGAAGCTCATGTAATTTAAATTAAAATTTTACTCCTAACTGCAGAAAAAGAGGACATTTGCCAACATTTATGAAAACCCATCCAGACAACTTTTTTGCACCAGAAAAGAGATGTTCAGGAAAATAGGACATATGGTTATGCTACTTAAACATACTCAATACAAGGTTAAATCAGAAAGCATATTTTTCTTTTACACTCTTTAGTGTAAAAACTAACCTAATAATTATCTTACCAATGGCAACACTTTGAAAGAGCCTCTCAAAAACTTGGTGTTCCTCTTTAACAGAAGACTGATTTCTATCATGTAGTGGGTTCATTTGCAACAGCTGTTTGTCATCTTCATTTATTTGAAGCTGCAACAGTCTCTGATCAAGAGATGAAGCATTTAACAATTCCTCTCTTACTGTCATTCTTGGCTCATTACTGTTTCCTTGAGTCAATGATTTGCAGTGGACGTTCAAAACTGGACAGATTTTGTCAAGAACAGCATACTGCATCTGGCAAAGAAGACTTCCATAGGGATGAGTGCGATCAAGAAGAACTTGTTTTATGAGGTCCCTATAAACAAATAGTTTTGGGCACATATTAGTAATATCTATAGTTTGATTATGTAATAATTGGGACATTTTGCCAATTATTTACTTACAGTTATGGCAGCCATCATTTTTTTACTTTCTCTATCCCCATTTGTACAATGTCCATAGTGGTTAGAGAAGGGATTGTATTCCAACCAAAAATTTGATACCAAGATTTCACCAGAAATACAAACCAGACCCCCTGAATACAAAAGCCTTGTCAGAATAAAAGTCCATCCATGCGTGCGTGCGTGCGTGGATAGCATAGCTCAAAAGCGAAAAGATGGTTAAATATCAAACTTGGTATTTACGTTTAGTATCTTCCAAGGATGCGACATGAAGATTGTAAAGAATATCATTTCCACCCCTTACTGCCCTTTACATGGAAAAATTTTCAAAAATTTTGTTATTCTTAAAAATAGCTGTAAAGATTTTGATTAAAATACAACATATTAAAGCCATTTCCATCACAAATAAAATGTATATCTTGAATTTTCTGGGAATAGCTTCTGAAGATCTATTTATTCTTGATGAATTTTGCATAACTAGTAAACCATAAGAGATAGACTAAAACACAAAATGTAGATCTCCTTAAAATACACAATTTATGACATATACTTTTTTTTTTTTTTTTTTTTTTTTTTTTTTTGAGATACTCCTTGTTATTAGTTTCAATCGTAAAGTACTTATACTTTTCTCAGACAGGAAGAGTCCCTTTTTCTTTTGTTCTACTCCTGGCCAAACAAAGAAGCGATTTGCAATGACAATCACATAATGACAGCTTTTAAAACATTTGACTATCACTTTAGCATAGCTCATTCCTTTAGTTCCCTTTTACTTATAAGGAACTAAGTAATAAGAACATTCTGCTAATGTTTATCTCTATTAGTATGTAGAAAGAAGAATAAACTTTTGTAAGAAGTTTGTTCATGTTAGTGTAACACATCAGATATTTTGTTTTTTAGTTTACAATCTAAATGGAACAATTTATTTAGCTGTATTCTGACAGAGGTTGGGAAATTTTAAAATTCAATGGGCAGATGAACCCTACTTTATGCATAGAATTATGGTGGAACTCTTCTATGTAACATTAGAAATTAGAGGATTTTGCAAACACTGAATTTTGAGCACTGTTCTTTACATAAAAAAGTAAAGGAAAGAAAATGTTTGGTTTTACAAAAACATTCTGTGGATTGCTAGAGCTGATCCTGAAGACCCAGGTAAGCACTGCACTACATTATTTCCTCTTCACTGAAATGGCCTCAATATAGTAAAATATGATTCATAAGTTATAAAGAATAGCTTACAATGTCTATTTTTGCTTTCTCAACATAGTACGTGGCACATAGGTAGAGAGGATATTACATTCAACCCAAATATTCAATATTGAGATTTCAGTAGAAATACATTTTTTAAGGTCCACTGTATAAAAAAAAAGTATTTTTAGTAAAAGTTGCGTGCGTGCATGCACGATATCTTAATGATAGCAAAATAACAAACTTGGTTAAGTTTAAAATTTTCCAAGGATGTGTCACAAAGGTTTTGAAAAAAAATCCCCTCACTCCAAACTACCCTTTACATGGAAAAAAAATTTCAAAAATTTTAAAATCGCTCTTAACAATTTTGATTAAAATACCACATATTAAAGATATTTAAAAGACAAACTGTATATTATGAATTTTCTGGAAATAGCCTTGGAAAACTTTTTTTTTCTGGATGAATTTTGTAGAATTTTGCATAACTGGTAAATCATAAGCGACAGACAAAAACTTACTACACAAAAAATGTAAATCTCATTAAAACACACAATTTATGTCATACATTTTTTTTTTGTGGAGTTGACCATTTCTGAGATATTCCTTGTTATTGGTATTAGTTTTAAAATACTTCAACTTTTCTCATATGTGAATTTCTGGCTGTGCAAAGAAATAGATTTCAACTGCATGGCAACCAGTTTTTAAAAGATTTGAGTATTGCTTTAGATAAGTGTATTCCCTTATTTTCCTTCCACTTGCAAGGAAGCAAGAAATAAAGACAATTTCTGCTAATGTTTATCTTGATTTGCATGAAGTAGAAAGAAGAATAAACTTTTTAACAATAATTTGTTACAGAGATGTAGAGAATGTCATGTGAATGAGAGATGTAGAGAAAGTCATGTGAATGGAACAAATCAGATTTTTGTTCTGGTAAATCCTTTTCATGCACACCTCACAGACCTACCACTGAAGATGTTGACTGCAGAGTTGGTGATATGTATGGTTAATAATTAAACTCCAGGAACAGCACAGCAGGCTGGATGTGAATAATTAACTATTGTTCCATTGAACAATAGTTAAGGCCTTTAATAAGTGTTAGAAGTAGAAAATTGTTGTTGCAAAGCAAGCTGTTAATGCTAGTTTGCTGTATTAGGCATTGTTAATGCCATTCCTAATCAAAGAAGAGCTATGTATCATAACAGATTTATAACCCACAAAAGGGGGAATCTTTTAAATGATAGTCTGCCAGAATGGTCGTGAGCTTGATGCTATAAGAAATAAGGTAGGTTAGTATACTACTAGTATATCACCATCTGTGCCAGAGGTTCATATTACTTTAAAATTTTATGCTCCTGGTACTATGAACCTCTGGCACAGATGGTGATGGTGATAATGCTACCTGTTATGGGTTTATCTAGAAAGTTTCAAAAGTAATTTATTCAAGAAGAAAATAGTGTTTTTGTTGGAGTTTGATCATTAATCAGTAGTCACATATTTTTGCTACTTTTGGTTTCAATGTAATGTGTAGCAACAGTTTTAAACCATTCTAAACGCTCTTCACACCTGGTGCTTTTGAAGGTCTGCCTTACATTGGCATAAAATGGGTGTATTTTCTCATGGTTCCTGGCAGAAAATATGTGCATTATAATTAAATTATTCACAGATTTTCTCTTAATCTGACTCCCTATCCTTCTATGTAGATGTATTTACATTTACTCACTTGTAATATGGCAGACTAAAAATTGCCTAAAATTAGCAGAAGATAACAAGGTAAGCTCATTAAATAGATTGAAGAAGCAAGATTTAAGTGCTAATGATGGTGATGTGATGATAAATATTGAAGCTGCTGTCATCAAGGTTTATTCCACTGCCACCATCTTCCACACTATTGTGCTAATATTGTTTCTCAATCCAAGTAATGTCATATATACCGGGTCATCAGATTTATTCAGCCTTTAGTGTCAGTGGATTTAAATGCATGACTTCATTATTAAACTCAGCAAGTCCCTTGTTACAAAGGGGAGGTACAGAATTGAGCCTTGGACTGCATGTGGCTGGCTTCGTAAACAAGTTGATGTACTGGGCGGTGCAGAACTATTTTTCACCATGTCATTTTCTGCGTTCTTTTCACACAAGATGGAAGTGACCACCGATCACAGAACATGCATGGTTGAGTGCTATTTCCAAACTGGAAGAATATGTTACCCATCAGTGTAAATGCTGCATTTGCAAGTTTACAATACATAAGTGAATGTTCCAAATGTAAATACTGGAAAGGTGCGATACAGGTCCCATTTCACTAAGATGATCTCGAAACTCTTGACATTCAGCCCTTCTGCCCATTGTTTGCTAGTCCTCTATAAAAAGAAATGCATGACAAACTCGCTATCTAGTATTGATGTCATGCCCAGACAAATGACTAGAAAGGCTGAATAAATCTTTCCATAGCCGCTCTCTTTATAATTACAATTCATGGTGTTCAGTGTTGGTGTCGTGCTATCAGTTGCTGGTGATGTCAGTTGTAGGTTAAGAGAGGTCATGAGGAAAGTGAAGGAGTCAATTGCCAATGTGCTATGCCATTGTAGTTTTGGTTTCCTAAACAGACAATGAAACAGTAACTTGCCTGATTGATGTTTGGAGGAATTTAGTGTCAAATTATATGTTTTATTAATTTGTTGAGTTGGTTTTTTAACACTACGTCACTTACATTGTTATTATGAGGGACTAGTTTCAAAAGCCTATGCGAAAGCCTATGCTTTCATTTTCAACCTCACGGGTCCAACTGCCATTGCTGGCTGCATTTGCTTGTACACTCTTCTCTGGTGGCGAAATGATGAACTTCTTAACGCCAGTAGACAGCTTAGTTAAGAAGTTCATCATTTCGCCACCAGAGAAGAGTGTACAAGCAAATGCAGCCAGCAATGGCAGTTGAGCCCGTGAGGTTGATAATGAAAGCATAGGCTTTCGAAACTAGTCCCTCATAATAACAATGTAAGTGACGTAGTGTTAAAAAAACCAACTCAACAAATTAATAAAACATACAAGTAACTTGCCTGTTTAATTTTAACCAGATTGAGTACCATGCTGCTTGTTATGAGTTGCTGGAGCTGTCCTTTTAATGGCATATTAATTTCAACTGAAAGTTTTGGATTTCATGAGTTGATTATAGGAGAATTGTGTGGATGAATACAAAAGTGTAAAATTGGGCATGACATGCTGAGAACAGCCGTTTTAGTGGTCTTATTGTTCAATATCTAAATTGTATGCACATAGGCTGCAATTTAAATTGCATTCTCATGGGAAAATAATTGAAACCTATATTTGAACATACCGAATGCAAACCAGACAGCTTGGTTGTATAATATGGCTAGTGTACAGTGTAATGTAAACAGTCTGCGTGTGAACATTATCAAGGAATGATATTGTGCACGATTAGTACAAATGTATTTCCATCACATAAATGTACTGCTGATGATTGAATAGCTATATGATTTAATTAATGTATTTTTATTATTTAACAGATATTACATTCTCAGGATTCTATTTATCATTTATTATTCTTTATGATATGGATCTCTGATGACCTATCAACAGTGTTTTGGCAAAAGGTTGTATCACACAAATCACAGATTTTAAAGAATGAAAACATGATTTGGTGGATTCATTTTACTAAATAGCACAATAAACAATATGCATACTTTTTTTACTGAACAGGTGTTTCATTTGTTGAATATCAGCAATATAGTTAAAAAATATGAATATTCTTAATTAATAAAATGTAATTGCAATTTTAATATAATAAATTTAAATTAGAAACTAAGGTAATGCTATTCTTCTGGCAAAAGGTTGTATACCTAAAAAAGGTTTCTCAGGAAAGTAAATAAAAAAATCAGAAATAAAAAAAATTAAGAAAAAGAAAAAAAGAGATGATTTGGAATGGTTAATTACAGGAAGTACAGATGAATGCAAAAAAAAAAAAAAAAAACAAATATATAAATGTATATCTGATGTGTTACATTCACATGTCTTTTTTTTTTTTACCTATTCTGCAGCAAACTATTTTTACAAAAGCACGTTCTTCTGTATACCTCATGATGATCAAAATAAATATTAACAGAAATGATCTTATTTATTTTCTATAGGGTACAAAAGGAATAAGGGAATACACTAGGCTAAAGCAACAGTCAAATCTTTGAGACAGTCAAATAGGTGTTAAACGTCCATTTTGTTTGCATTCTGATGTAAAATAAATATGAATAATGACTTCCCATTTGAGAAAAGTATAAGTATTGAAAAATTGATACCAAAAACTAGGAATATCTATGAAAAAATGCATTTGACGTAAACTACCTTCTTTAATGAGATCTACATTTTTTATATTAGTAAGATTCCCTCTATCTCTTACATTTTACCAGTTATCCAAAAGTTATTCACAATGAAGAGGATATTCCCAGAAAACTCGGGATATATTACATATCATTTGTCATGAAAATATCTTAAACATATGGTATTTTAATCTAAATCATTAGAGCCAATTTTGTAACAGTCAAAAGTGTCAAAAATCTTCCAATTGAGGTGTAATTTTTTATGAGAGGGATTTTCTTGAAACTCTTTATATCACACTCATAGAAGATGCAGAACTTGGATACCAAATTTAATGTTTAACAAACGCTTTGTTTTTGAGTTATGGTGTGCGTGCGCACACAACCCCCCCCCCACACACACACACACACACACACACACAAATTTTGGTTGGAATGCAACACCTATTTTGCCTACTTTGTAAGTATATATGAGTATACATATTATATACATGATGGGAGCTAAGTAAGTATAGATAATTTGATATTTAGTAGAGAACAATGTGTATAACACATAAGTGCACCTCATTTGTCTGCTTACTAATAGAATTGTTATAAATGAAGCAAAAATTGTGGGATCTAATGTGTTCAGCATGTTCCTGCTGTTTACTTACATTACACAATGGCCAGCTTCTGTGTTTACAATAGAGGTGGTAAAAGTCCATGCCACTCTTGCTTGTTACTCGTAAGCCATGCCATTTCTCAAGAGTGCAGCAATGAGAATCAAAATTCACAAGAGAGGCAACTCAAGTATTCTCGTAACTAAAGGTGAAGTAGGTTGACATATAATCCATAGTATAAACTGATTATGTAATAATGAGGGCCCAGATTTTTAGATTTAACCCATTTTTCCCCTTATAAGCTAGAAAGTTTCAAAGTAATTTTATGTTTCAAGCCATTTGGGTGCTAATGTGAGAAACTTATTCAAAAAAAAAAAAAAAAAAAAAAAAAAAAGCTAAATGGGACATTAAGACTTAAAACTTACTAAACTTAAGTTGTTGTTGTTGTTTTTTTGTTTTGTTTTTTTTTAACCTCAGTAGAAAATTTATGAATTTTTTTCTTCAATTCATTTGAATTACAATTTTTGTTTAACAATTCATTTAGTTTTGTTTTGAGTGCACATGTGGGGTTAGCCAGGGAGATAATATAACACAATTTTTATCTTGGTATAGAAATTGAGTGTATGAAATATACACCAATAACATCTTGCGATGTTGAAACATATTTTTCTGCCTATAGGAAACTACAGAAAATTGGAAATGTGGATGGTTGTGTACAGCAACAGTGCTGAAATATAAAGTTTGTTTTATGTGAGTGCTATATATTAAAAATACATGATGACATTTTTAGTTAACATGTTCTAGCTCAAGTATGTTGTGTAGCAAATTGCCTTAAATTACAGTACAAATTGCTAGCATGCTGCTGTGAAGTAAAATAGTTTTCATAATTGTTTAAAACCCTTATTAAAAAAAAAAAAAGGCTAGGAACATTGTTAAAAAGCTAGAAAAATTGTTTTAAAAACCTAAAGAGGCTAATAGAAAATAGTAAAAGGCTAAAACTACATTTATAAAAAGCTAAAAATCCAGGACCTAGTAATAATTCAAGATGACTCATCATTTAACAATACATATATGAAAATGCACTCAGAGCAAGCGGTTTGAATAAGTGATATTAATCATTAATGACACATCTATACTTTGTGTTGCTATGTAAAAACATGTTCAGATTACAACCGATAATAGAATTACTTCTTGCAACATAAACGTCTTACTTAGTGATTATTATTTTTTATTTTACAGTTAAAATGCCAAACTGAAATTAAGAGTACTGTTTTGCATTGTACTAGCAAGGGCTAATAAGAAAGTGAAGTCACTCTTTGGTAGATAATGCAGCAAAATATTTCATAATTCCAATATCCTTTTATTAAGGTTGTCAGCCAGTCACTATATATTTTATGTAATATAACTGCCATCTTCATCACTCAAGAAGAGCTCCAGGTATTGCATCACTCTAAGATTTGTAAACATGATTAGGCCCTTGTACAAAGGGAATAATTTTTGTATGAAAGTTGAGGAAGGAATAGTAACTAAAGAACTAAACAAAAACAAAGATCTACAACAAGGTCATAAATTAGGCCCAGGTTTATATATTGATAGGTACACGACCAGAGATTAGTAAAGATAATACCTTTATGACAGTCATCAAGAGTCTACAGATTCCCAGGGTACTATTTGCTGATAACTTAGTGGTAGGATTGATCACAGCCAATGGTCTACACCAATCTTTGCAAGCAATAGATAAATACCGTCATACACGGAAATTAAAAATCTGATGTGTTCCATTCACATGACTTTCTCTTTTTGTAAACAAATCATTCTTACTATTCTTATTTATTTACATCATGCTAATCAACATAAACATTGGCAGAAATGGACTTATTGTTTCACTGTAAATAGAAGGGAAATAGGGCATGAACTAGGCCAAAGCGACAACCAAATCTTTTAAAATCTGTCATTATAAGATACATATGAAATTTTGTTCTTTTCCCATGGCCAGGAGTAGAACAAAATAATATGAAACAGATTAAGACTTCCCACTTGAGAGAAATTTAATTATTTTAAAATTGAAACCAATAACAGGGAATGTTTCGAAAATGGTTAACTCTACAAAAAAAAAAAAAGGTCAATGACATTAATCGTGTGCTATAATGGGACCTACATTTTTTATGTAGTAAGTTTTAATTCATCTCTAATAGTTTATCAGCTATGCAAACGTCATCCAGGATGGAGAGGTCTTCAGAGGCTGTTCCCATAAAATTCAAAATATTAAATTAATTTCTCATGAAAATATTTTAATCAAAATCATTAAGAGCCATAATTGAGAGAATAAAAATTTTCAAAAAATGTTCCATGTATAGGGTAGTTGGGGTGGGGGAACACATCCTTAGAAGATGCTGAACTTAAATACCAAGTTCGGTTTTTAACAGAATTTTTTTTAGTCACGCACACACACCTGCAAGTGCACCCCCACACACATGCACGCACACACACATATGGACCTTTTTCTAAAAAGGCTAGTTTTATTCAAGGAGCCTCAAATAGGTATTTTAATGAAATCTCAATATCACTGAATTTTTTAGTGAAATACAATATCTCCTCTACCTACTATGAACACATATATAGTGAATGTAAAAATGAACCAAGCCCTGGCTCAGATTATAGTATTTAAGAAAGAGAGACAATTACGCAAATATGAAAAATGGAAGGGAAAAAAGAAAGAAAAAAAGGTAATACAAGAGCAATGAGTCAAAATTGATGGAGGAGGTTGATGGGAGAAACAAAAGAAATTATCATTAGCAAAAGGGAAAGAAGTTATGTTAGCCATTAGAGGATGCAAACTTAGAATAAAATATAAAGTAAGAGAATTTATACTATGGTGATAGAGGCGAAAATGCTCTTGGGTACAACTATGGAGGTTAGATGGAAGGTGAGAAACTATAGATTCTCTTTATAGGATGTTCTGCAATGAAATAAGGATGATCTTGTGCAACTGTAAGGGAGGTAGTCTAAATTGAGACAGGGAGAGGGGCAAAGAAAGGAGAAGTGATCGAAAAATGATATACTGGTACAGAATCCTTAAATTAGACAAAAGCAATGTTTTAAGACAATATGTCAAATAAAAAGACGCATTTTAGACAGTGGAGCATCATAATTTAAATATCACCTTTTTACACTTTTTGCTCCAATGTTGCCTTCGTTTGGGAAGACTGGTTTCAGGGTACTTTAACCCTATCTTCAGTTCCGGGGTCAGACTTTGAAAACTTGGAAAGTAATGGGCTAAGAGAAGTATGGAGAGAGGAAAATAACATAAATTGGTTATGGAAGGCTGCAAGAAAAAGGTTCAAGTACAAAGAAATACAAAAACTCTTTGCTGCAATTGGGGATAAAGGTTCCTTGACTTTCTAGGTGCAGATAAAAATGTCAAGGGAAAGGGAAACATATATAGAGAAGACTAGCAAAGAGGAGATGAAAGGGCATTGCAGTAAGAACTACTGTATGGAGACTAAAACGTTTTAGAAATGGTATGCTGCAGAACAAACACCTCTATATGGTGATAGGACATTGAACATACTCTATTTGATTGTAATGGGATTGATATATGAAGAAAAGCTCATTTTTCAGAGAAATGGTTTAAAGTTAATAGGAAAAATGCTTTGAGCTAAGATAGTAAAGAATTAGGTCAGTTTTTAAATAAAGTGAAAAGGAAGTGGAATTGGACACTGAAGAGAGAACACAAATGGTACTTAAAATATATGGTAGATCTTAGTAATCAGAAAATTGTACAAATCACAATGTAAATATGATATGGCTGGCAAAGGGCTTTTGGTAAATTTCATGTAAACTGATATTAATATCTTGCTTAGCAAGAAATAAAAAAAATCAAGAAAACAGAAGACAGTTGTTTTGTTCATCACAGAAACTGTGTTCATTTTGTTAGTCTCAACTACAGCTGAGTGCATACATTATAGCAGTTATTAACCAAAATGAAAATAGGGTAAATTTATTTGCCATATTTATAAAAATAATAATCTATCATGGATCACTTTATTGTCTCACTGGGTTTGCAAAAGACCAAAAAATATTGACATCAAAGTATGACTGTCAAAGAGTTGATTTGTGAGAAATCTATATGTTTATAAAAATTGTTAGCACTGATTCTCTGTTGCTCAATGAATCATCCTGATTTAATGATGCTGACTGTATCAGTAAATTTCTTAAAGCCTGGCTATTTATGACTGTATCAGTCTGGTAATGATTTTGATTGTGAGTAGGCCAGGCATATTCTAGCAGTTTTCGAATCGTCCAGAATTTGCTGATAGGACTGAGAAGTAACAAAAGTCAGAATTATTTTTGCACCAGTGCACTGCAGAAAGGTGGTGTCTCCTTAAATAGTTAAATCTTGTATGATTGTATGAAACTGGATATAGCTGTTCCTGCAGCATTCTTATCACATGTAATACCACAAGAGTTTTCATCTTGTTGATAATTTACGCTCAGAGTGAAGCAATGGGAAAATTGTCCTAAGAGATGAAAACACAGTTGTATTTGATGAGAAAATTCAGCAAAATAGACTATTAATAATTTATAATACATAGGAAGGGAGATTTTATCCGGTTATGATTGTAATACTTACGTTAGTTCTCAAATGGTAGATGACACATTCGACAATGTTTATTTACCAAATTATTTTTTTCTTTCTTCACTGCTTTCTGAATTATGATATGGCCGACCATAGAAATAGGGAATAATTATTTTATTTCAGCTTTTAATAACTAATATGTGAAATGGAAACGAACATTATTTTATTTGAGGTTATTGCACTCATCTCATACATAAAAAATACAAATAATGATTATTTTCACTCCTTTTCTAACTATATACATTATGAACAACTTTAAATAAGCATTGTAACTGGCTTAATTGAAAGTACAATTGTGGAACCAACATATATCAGCCATTGCTTTAATAGTCGTCTGACCATTTCAAACTTTTTGCCATCACGCGATGACACGGCGAGTGGATTGTCACCAATAATCAAGACAGGAGATTAAACAAATGAATGTCAGGTGCGACACGAATTCAAAGAAATGAACATCAGCTGCAATAAGATGTTTCAACAATATTGCTCCAGTCAGATGACTAGGATTGGTTGAAATTGCCTAATGTTGGCCATTGCATTGATGCTTTAATAGTTGAGCTAAACTGTCAGAATAATCCAATTCTAATAAGAGGACTTTGAAGTTGTCTGCTACAACTGTTTAGTGTAAATCTAAAATCCAATTGTGGCTCATCTTCTCAAGTACTATGATCTGCATCTTGTTTACGAGGGGGCTTGATAGGTCTGGTAAATTTCCATGACAGAATGGAACACTTTTGTTGCAACTTCATGGTTAGTCAGCTTGATTATTCAAAGGATTGTATAAAAATTTCCACAATGTACACCATACAGTTCATTGTTGACAGCCATCTGTACTGGTTAATATGTCGACTGTGATTGAAAATGGAGAAAACCAAGTTTGATGCTGTTATTAAACACTTTTATTTGAAGATTTGGACTGCTGCAAAAATCAAAACAGAATTGGATGATGTTCACATGAGCTCTGCCATTATTGAAGACCATTTACTTTTGGATGAACGAATTTGGACATGGTCAGACAAGCACAGAAGACAAAGTGCACTCTAGCTATCCAATTGAGGTCAGCACACAGGAAACTATTGACAAAATCCACAAAATGGTAATGCAAGACTGCCAAATAAAAATTCATGAGTCTACTGAGATTGTAGGCATCTCAACTGAGTGAGTGCATAATATCCTACATGGAGAATGGGCTATGAAGAAACTGTGTGCGAGATGGGTACTGCAATTACTCCCAGTCAACCAAAAGCACATCAGGAAAAACATATCAATATCTGGTGATGTTTAATTGCAATCTGCAAGACTTTTTGAGCTGATTTTTAACCGTTGATGAAACCTGGATTCATCACTACACACCAGAGTAAAAACAATGGACAAAGGTTGATGACAGTACACCAAAGAAGGCAAAGACCATTTTGTCAGCTGGTAAGGTGATGGCCATGTTTTTTGGGGTTCCCAAGGAATAACTCTCATAGATTACTTGGAAAAAAGCAGAACCATAATGGATCCTATTCTACTTCTTGTTGGATCATTTGAGACCTGCGTAGAATGCAAAAAGTCCAAGGTTGGCACAAAAAAAGAGTGCTCTTTCACCAGAATAATACACCATCCCACATCAGCGATAACAATCACAAAAATGTATGAATTTGGCTTTGAATTGGTTCCTCATCCACCATATTCTCCAGACTTAGCCCCAAGTGATGTCTTCCTGTTCCCTAACTTGAAACTTTAGTTTGGTTGGAAGAAAGTTTCATCAACTGAGGGAGTGATAGTTGTCATCAATAAGTATTTTGCAGAGTTTTACTGAAACTATTTTTCTGATGGGATGAAAAAGCTGGAGGATCACTGGACTAACTGCATATCCCTCAAAGGATACTATGTCAAGAAGTAAGGTGAGTTTTTCTTACTTTTCAATACTTATCAAACCATGCTTGTATATGTCTGTTTCCTTTGTATAGGTTACATCAAGTAGTTTGCTCCATTTAACAATCACACACAAATGAATGGATGGCTTTTAAATGGTAGTTAAATTATATTCGAACCCATTTGTGGCCTCTCTCCTTTGCTACTCCTGCACCAGCTGCTGGGACTTTCCCACTCAAAAGTGTACTGGCACCAATTCTCATTGGTATTGCTGAGTCAGTTGCAGTTATTCAGTGTGAGTCAGGTGCCTCTGTCATGCAGTACACATGGTATGGCTTATCTGTGGAAGAACATGTGTTTATTTGTAAAGTTTACTTCAAGCATGAATATGCTTGCAATGTGCCCATGGAGTTTGTTGAAAAGTTTCGGAACTCTGATCTGCAAGGACAACTGTACATGCAGTCATAAATAAATTTGAAGCTTTGGGTTTGGTGTTGGACAAGAAACATTTGAGGAAAAGGTCAGTGTTAACTGAAAATAAACTGGATGACATTGGTGCTGTGCCACTTTGGAGCATTCACCTCAAAAAATTGCTGAAAAAACTAGCGCAGCAAATAGATGTATCTCGATCTTCTGTGAGAAATGCTACACATCTGTTAAAACTGAAGCCCTAACGCTACACATGAGTGCAAGCATTAAAGCCAAATAATCCCAGTAAACATGTGAATTATTGTAACTGGTTTTTCTAATCCATAGAAAGGGGTTTCATTGACCCATATCTTGGTTTCATCTAACTGGACGTGTGAATACTAACAATAGTTGATACTGGGCTTCAGAAAAACCTGCGCTACTGAATGAAATGCCTCATTATGATCAGAAAATTGGAGTGTGGTGTGCAACAAGTGCTAGAAGAATAATAGGACCCATATTCTTTGATGAAACAATAAATGCAGAGTGATATCAGAGGTTGATTCCGAGGCCATTTTTCAATCGCTTGACAGAAGAAGAAGAAGAAGAACAACAACAACAACAACAACAACAACAACAACAACAACAACAACAACAACAACAAGAATCATATGGTTGGTTCCAGCAAGATTCTGCAACAGCACATATGGCTGCCAAATCATTAAATGCAGTAAGACAAAATAGTTAGGTTGATTTGTGGTCCCCTCACTCTCCTGACCTAACAAGTTGTGATTTTTATTTATGGGGTTCTTTAAAAGACAAAATGTATCATCCAATCCTCGCACACAACAGGAACTTAAAACATTGTGCAAGAAATCACAAGAATTCCTGCTGCTGAGCTTCGGAGTGTGAGCGAGAATATTTACACGAGATATGCTGCCTGTTTGAGAGCAGAAGGTCAACGTTTCCAGGTAAGGATTTTAGTCCGCTTTGGCTGGCGTAATTTTCCCAGCGACTGCTGGCTGTCTCACATAGTAGAGAGAGGCCACGAGTGGGTTCGAATATAATTTAATTATCCATTAGTTCTGAAACTGAAAATATGTTAGACTGTTTGAATTTATTTGTTGTTTTGTTTTACTTCTTGCCCCATTTCCACCAGGGTTCATAAATAGTATTTTCTCTATAGATTGGATGAAATCTGTATGTGCTTGCAAACACCAAACTGTTAATTCTATGTACTCTATGCTGTCAAATGATTCTATTATTTAAGCATTATTAGTCACATTATGTCTTTCCTGTTAAACAACTATAACAAACACAAAAAGGTATAAACACATACATATTCCATTATATGTTACTTAAAAATACATGTTAGTAATTTGTAAATTAAGAAGTCAGTTTCATCCTTTTGAATATTTATATAAGTACTTTTGCATAAAATATTTGCATAACTGTGGTAGTAACAATTATGGCAGGCACAGAATTTGATGGCAGCTGAACTCTGGCTACTACCGGAGCTCCACAATGTTGCCACATATTAAAGGGTAGGATCAAGTTAAAAGCTGAAATAAGAAAGATGACTGCAGAACTTGAGCAAATACAACTTGGTATCTATGAATTCCTAAATAACCTGAAAGTCATACCTTGATGATAATAACAAAATTGTGTAAATAAGTAAAAAAAACTCCTTATGACAAAGTAATTGTATCATACCAAACAATTTTTTTTACAAAAACAGCAAACACTGTAAATTATATTCCTGCTCTGGTGAGGCAGCACTTCCCATTTGTGCATTATTGATTATCTCTCACTGCTCAAATTGGGCAACATTTTGGTTAAAAACTAATAAAACAGAACAAACACCTCTGAGTGCTCTCTGTATTTACTGCAGCTAATGTAAAAGCTACAATGTCTACTGAAGGCAAAACTTATTATTAACTAATTTCTTCCATATCACTTAACTCAATATGCTTTCTGGTATTTGTTTTATATTACATGGTGATGGAATAAAGAAAGAGGTAGAGTGAGAGCTGGACAGGCAGCTTGAAAACTTTGGTTCATAGCAAAATCTTTAGCTGAAAGATAATTCAAATGTATGTTGTTATCTAGGCAAGCAATTAATGCAGGAAGCTGGTTTTTGTAGTGTAAGTTACTAAATAATAAACTGTTCATGAACAGCTTATTTACATATTTGAAGCAGCAGTATATTTTATGAGAACAAATTATATTTGTATCAATAGTTTTACAGCATAAAGCTCCTTGTACACAATTAAACTTTTGTCAAATTCAATGCTTTTACAACAGTTTTCAAGAGATGTCACAACTTCACAAGTTTTCTTATTAAACTGCTTTCAATACTTTAGTCTTTGAAAGTCTTGAAAGCAAATAAGGGCATGCTCTAAATAGTCAAATATTTTATGGCTTTAGCCAATGAAATGTATTTATAAGTGCATCATGAAATCTGCAACATGGCTGACAGCAAAAAGTAAACAAAAATAGCTACCTGACCAAGAGATGTTGTATGCGAGCTGATTTTGTTTTAGTTTTATGAAAGCTGGCTATGTCTATACCTTACGGGCTCTGTGATGAAGACATGGCACCTGAAATTGCCAGGCAGATTTCCAGAGAGTACAATAATGCAATTTGATATAGTGCAGTTAACCTATTAACTCATGTTATTTCCACAGCATCCGTAATCTGATGTTATATGTGAAAGACTATTGTAAAATATGAGTATGACCGGTAAAGAGCCAGGGCTGAATACCGATCATATTCACCTGTATAATGCTTAGCATAAATAAATAAATAAATAAATAAATATGTGAAAGTGCTATGTAATTACGTAAGAATATTACATTGCTAATTCTTATTCTGTGACACTAATAGTAAATGACTTTACACGCGATAAATAAAATTATCATGTTCTCAAGGGGTTCAACTTGGGAAAAGGCATGTAAATAAACATTTATGACAATATCAAATCTTGCTAGGTCTTGTCAAAATTTGTCCAATGTTGTCAAACATTTTTCAATATCTGACAATTTTTCTTGTAAACTCTTGAATTGAAAAATACGTTTGATCATGTGTAAGAAGCTTAACACCACCATTGCATGGCAGAATGCGTTTCTTATTGGGTTTTGTACTAACTAGTTCTGTCCAAAATCCACCATCAAGTTCTGTGTTTCCTTTAATTATTTCTATATGAATATAACAGAGCAAATATTTCCTTCTTTTAACAATATACTCACCTCTGCAGCCTATCATTTTGGGGCTGCAATTGCACATCACTCTTCAGGGCTTTCAGCCACTGGTTTTCCTCTTCAAACTGTAGAGCAGCAGCATAAAGTCGCTGTTTTTTAAAGTCACTCTCGGTGATGGTCCCATTTTCAATTTTCTCCTGAATGTTGAATTTCCTAAAACAGCATTAATTTTATTATGAATAAATGCTGCAGGAATTGGAGAAATTAAGTTCATAAAACCTGTGAAGAATAGCGTGAGCAACAGAAAGGGCATAGTCACAAGTGCGCAGAGCTCTATGAAGACAAGAGTGCACAAAGTGAATCGAGTGACAGTTTTATTAGGGCAGAATTGGGCATTACAATAAGGAAAATGAGGAAGGAAGAGAAAAGAAAACAAACAATATAAGAATTTTTGTGTTAATAGCAATACTGGCTGTACTATTGATTATCAGAGGAGTTAAAATGAACAATGGGCCAGAAGAATGAATCATATAATCATTATGTTGAAGATAATATCAGAAGATATAGTGGATCAGAAAAACATTGAGAAGAGAACACCTAGACAACACTATAGAGGAAATGAAAGGAGTTGCACACATGCAAGGAAGGAGTGGACAAGTTAGAAAAGAAATTAGAACTGGATTCAAGGAGACAAAATATAGTTATATTTGGCATGGAAAAAAGCAGGGAGAAATGATTACACCAGGTGGTAGAAAAATCAGTAGAAAAGTACATGGCATAAAGCTGACAGGATGGGAAATTGTAACATGCTTCTGAGTTGGAAGAAGAGGTAGTAAATCTTAAGCCTTTTGTGGTGAAATTAAATGGGAAATTTTGAACAAAGGAAGGAAATTGAAAGGAAGAAGAAGCCTTATGGAACAGGGGTATGGAATAGGAGAGAACGAGAGACAGGATTATTAATAATGGAAATTAATAAAGCCAGACCAGAAAGGAAAAAAGCATTTGTTAAAGGCATAGAATTTCAGTTGATGGAATAAAGCAGGAACTTAGTAGTGACAAAGTTCACAGGAGTGTACTACACGGAATGCAGACACAGCAGCAAAAAGCAACATGGTGGCTGACAAAATAGTGGAAACACAAGAAACGCACATTTGGGCAGAGGAGATAAGAGGGAGGAGTAATCTGGTGTTATCAGGGAGATATGGCACACCAAGCAACTGTGAAAAGAGAGGCAATGGCCTTGGCAATAGCTGAGCAGGGAAAACAATAGTAGGTGTGGACTTAGAATGGTGTCAACCCCAGAAGGAAGTATATTAGAATTACTGCAACATGGAGGAAACACAGGAAAGCAAAACGAGATACAGGACAAAACTAGAAAAATACAAGGGAGGAAGTAATGGATCAGGATAAGAATTGGAATTAATGATGGTGTTATTAAATATAGAATGTATAAGGATTAAAGATGAGACTATTAAATTGTGAAGTGTTAGAAAGGTTGAAGTTAGGTGATTTGATAGCATTGGTGGAAACATGATTGAGCGAGGATGAAATCAAAGATGTTGAAGTTAATGTAGGTGAACATGGTAGGCAGAAAAGTAATAAGAGGACCTCTGGTATCCTGAGTGTTTATTAATAAGAGTAGTGGATAAATGTGACTGAAATGTCAAATATGGATGACAGTGAAATAATATTGTTAAAGAAAAATAAGGTGAAAGGTGTGGAAGTATGCGTAGGGCTATGTACAATATGCATATAACCCACCTGAAGCATCAGAATTATTCCAATGAGCACTAGTACATAAAACGTAATGAAAGTTTGAAACAATTACATGTAGAAAATCCTTATATGGAGTTCAGTGTAGTAAGTGATTTTAATGCCAGGGTAGGGGTGCATCCTTTATGGGGTAGTACGAATATAGAAAATGTATATGCATGGGAAAAAAAAAATGAAAAGAATGAAAAATGAAAAGTAGGGATAAAGTATTGAATAAAGAGGTCAGGAGGTTGGTTAAATTTTGTGAACAAAACAATTCAATAATGCGAAATGTGTCCAAAGGGAAGTTTGTAGAATGCACTTTTATGAATGCAGGTGGGCAGAATGTAATCGCAGTTACATGCTGTGCGGTAGAGGTATTGATGGGGTGCTTGAAGATTTTATAATTATCGACATAATAGCAAATAGTTGCACAACCGATACATTTTAGAAGAAATATATTTTAAAAGGTACATATGGATAGAGGAATTTGCAGAAATGTTTATGAGTAATTTAACCTCAAACATGGAGGAGTTAAGAAACAATGGATTTATAGAAACATAGGAGTCAGAAAGGATAGAGGGGCAGGGTACATTGGAATGGCTAAAATCAATGTCTAAATGGGCAGGAAACAAGATGAAAATGAATCTAAGGGTATTTGAAAAACATTGTGGATAGTATGATGAAGATTGTGTGAAAGCAAACAAGGAAGTGTTTAAAGAATTATCTCTATGGAAGTCAGAAAAGGAAAATGACAGGCAAAATCTTTTGTTCAATAAAATAGTTTAGGAGCATTAATTGGAAGAGAAAAGAAGAATGGCAACACAGAATGGGAGAAAAAGTTAAAGGAGGCAGTCAGATGTAAAGATAAGAAATACATATGGCCATTGATTAAGGGCATTTCTAGAAATAAGCAAATAATAAATAAGATACAATCATTACAATGGAAGGCTTATTTTAAAAAAAATATTAGAGGATAGAAAGAATTCAAAGAAATGAAATACACTGCTAAAAAAAATTAGGGGGACCAGATTTTGCTCCAGTGTATTTTTGTAGTAGTTATGGTGATAATACAGGTATTTTTTTCAATACTAACACAAATCACATTTACCTATCTTGACAAACCTAGATAATGTAATCAGAAATTAAACAAAGTGAAAAACAAGAATGGGCACTCTTTCCATTGAATTACAATAACAAAAGAAAACCTCTCAATATGGTGCCCATGGGCATGTTTGACTGTTGCACATCTATCAGGCATGCTTCTGATCAATCTTTGCACATTTCTTTGTGGGATGTTGCCCCATTCTTGGATAAAAACACTTGCAGGCTCTTTAAAGAGTCTCAGGAGTTACAGGACACTTCTGGACATTGCATTCTAGCATATACCACAAACACTCACTGGGATTGAGGTGTGCACTCATAGCAGGCCAGTTCATTTTCTGTATCTGAAGATTCTGCAAGGTATCAATAGAGCCACTAGACTAGCTTGAACGACTATAGTTTTGTCTTGCTGCAATACAAACGAGGCTGCCATTCCAATTGCAACAGACATATTATGTTCCCTACAATATCACTAATATATTTTCATCATAATGCTCACTATGCAATGATACATGTGCAGACGTCCATCATACTGTGATAGACAAAAGTGAGATTTGTCTGTGAACCAAAATTTGTGACAATGTTGCCATTTCCTGAGCAAATCTAAATCAATCTGCCTTATGATGATGATGCAATTGAGGGACTTCTATATGTCTTCATGATCTTAAACCCACTTCTAAAAGCCTGATTTGTATCGTTTTATTACTGACAGTAATACCAATTGCTGTGCCCATGTCATTTAGGTGGTCTCTAGCAATGGCAGTGCATAGTTAAACAGCTCAACTGACCATATCCGTCAATGTTTTCTGACCCTGGACTGCTCTTCTAGTATAGATGCTAGTTTCAATTAATCTTTTCCAGGTCCTGCCAATAACTAATGAAGCCACATGGAACAGCCACGTACTAACTGTCCAAACTTCCTATGCAATCTGAACACTCAAACTACTTCAGCTTTAGTTAGGTGATTCATGTTACCTGAAAAAAAGTATAAAAAGGTTGTACTAAGATGCAATCTTCCATTAATGACATTAAATGTTGCTTCAACAATGTGTGAATCATTACAGCCCATACATAACCCATTTCAGTTTTTAACATAATCAATGTATTGAAGTATTGACTGGTGGCAATTGCTTTAAACGTTGTCATGGCGAGTTACATATCTTAATTAAACAAATCTGAACAGTAATATATAGCATTCATAACTTCATACAAAACTGGAAAAATACTACACTCAAACATAATCTTGTTCCTCTAATTTTTAGCAATGTATTTTTTGGGAAATTTTGTCAATAGATTTGAATATTTAAATACAAATATTTCAGTGAGAGGTAGAATATGAGAAGAAAAACTGAAATGTAATAAGGCCACAGAAGTAGATGGCATTCCAGGAGTTTTGGAAAAGGTTTGGGGAAATGAAGGAAGGTGTTAAGTTCTTGACAGGATTATTAAATGGGATTAAAGAGAAGAAAGTAATACCTGATATTGGAAAGTAAATGTCATTGTAACTTTATATTAAGGAAAAGGAGATATAAAGAAACCAAGCAATTACAGAGGAAGTAGTCTATTATCTAATCATAGGTAAAATATAGGGGAAAGTTGGGTAAGTTGACATTAAGGTTTATTACGACTTTTATACCATTTAGTTTGAAGTGTAATACTTTATTTATGGAAATATGATTACTCCATCCATCCCCTTTAGAATTGCACTCTTAAACGTTTCCTATAACTAAGTATTTTTCAAGTAGACCTATTTTTATCAGTAATTGTACCATTCATCAACTTACCCTACAGGGTGGGTAGGATGACTTTGGGGTGTGGGCAAGATGAAGAATTGAAAGTAAATAATTTATAAAACAAAGATATTCTATTTATGGTTATGCATTTATCACAAAAGTCACAAATATAACCTTTTTCCTTTGCTTCCCTGTAATTTAAGCCCATACTCTAAGCATGAGCCCACTCTTGGCATCGAGGACATTGATACCACACTTCTGTTTCTCCAATCTCTCCACAAATGATGCAATCTCTTCCATCCACAAAATATGAATCAATTTCTGCATGCTGAATTTTGATGGATGGGTTTGAATATGGCTTGCATAAGTCTATTCCAGGATTCTTTCTTTGCCTTGTTGCAAAAGCTCTGCCAAATGAAAGTTTACAGTTTGGGCCATTGTTCAATTTTTTGCCTTTGTATTCCCATTCTTTTTTAGTTTTTCATTCCTATTAATTTTTCTTTGTTGTTTTTTCTCATCTTTTCTTTGTCTCTCTTCTTCCAGGGGTATTTCACAGGTGTGCTCATTATGTGTAAAAACAGCAGTTTGTTCTATTTTCTTAAATTCAGCATAGTCATAGACAATGCAAGCGAAATCAGATCTTGTTAGTTCAAAAGCTCTTCTGTCCAAATCAATGATATTGGTGCAATTCTTGCAACTGGTCTTCATTAAATTTATTATTGAATCTTCCTGCATTTTGTGGAAAATCCTGAAATGAAACAACCAGTATGAATTATTGTCTACTGTGAGATTATCGAAACATTAAACAACAAAAATGTCATTGTTTTAATTTTATTTTAATTAAGTACATAAGCATAGATCAAATATTAGTTTAAAATGAGAATTCTAAATGTATTTAAATATTAACAAAATCACAGCTTACCTCTTCTGTACACTTTTGTATATAGCAACGAAAAGGAGTTTCAGGGAGTGTTGAACTGCCTCTTTCATTGATTCCTTGCTCCAATTTTGTCTGTCTGTCTTCCTTATGTTCACTTTCTCCATGTTTATTATGTAGCCACAATGAAAATGATACGGCATTACAATAACAAAGTAATTAAAACAATAGCAATACACAGAGGAGGGTAAGATGATGAATTTGCCATCTTAGCCTCTGTAAAATTTGTCATCTTAACTATGGTCGACATTTTGGTTACAAACTTCAACATGCACAAAACTTGGAAAAGAATTGCATTTAAACCTGTATCAAAGCATCATTAAATATATAAGGCTTACGAAGAATCAACTAATCTCCATTAATATAAAAGCATTACTTACATGAAGCTTATTTTTGCTGTAAGAAAAATTGTAACAAAAACAGTGTCCACTTCCAAACCTCCATTATCAACTCAACAAAATGTCTAAACGAATCTAATTCAACTGCCATATCTGCAGAGGCATTCTAAGGAGGTAGTACCATAGTGCATGTCGTGCCAACTATAGAGTTTTTTGGAGAAATTAACAATTCGTCATCTTAGACTCCTCGTCAACTTACACGACTTTCCCCTACACAGGTGCATTAGCTGGAAGATTATATGAGTGGGAAGAGGAGAAAGAAAATATGTCATAATATCAGGCAGGCTTTTGGAGAGGAGAAAGTATTGTTGATAATATAAGCATAACTTACACTATTCTGAACATATGCTTGAGAAATAAAAGAGGTAAGGTGTAAAATATTATTATTTTCTTTTCAGATTTCAAGAAGGCTTTGTAACACCATAAACAGGAATGCTCTGGCTTAAATTCAGCAAAAAAGGAGTTAGTAATATTCATTTTTGAGGGAATACAAAAGCTGTATGTTGAAAATAAATTTTGTGTTAGATGTGAAAGGATTAAAATTACAGATTACATACAACAAAATGTGAGTCTGAAGCAAGGATGTAAGTAGAATGTTATTTAATTTATTCAAAATGTTGTAGGAGGAATAATGAAATGCAATAAGCATTGTTCATTTATTAGTAAAAAAAAAAAAGATACCAGGATTACTGTTAGCAGATGATCTGTAGCAGGGGCAATAACTTGATAGCACTACAATATGCTATTAACCATACTGTTAGATTTTGTTCAGAATGGGGTTTAAGGTTGAATCATAAAAAGGAAAGATAAATGGTGTTTATGAAAGGTACAAAAATGAAAAAATGGTTTATAAAGTGGAATAGAAGTAGTAATAGAATTTGATTATTTGGGGATGAGATTCTTACGCAATGGGAGGTGGGAGAGACAATCTAAATATGCATAAAAGGAGGGAAAACTAACAATGAAGACTGTTAGAATATGCTTATATAAACTCCCACACTGACAGGTTATAAAGGCTTTATTTGGTAGCAATTGAGTCAAAAATGTTTTATAGAATAGAAATTTGGTGAGTATCAAAGGGATGGTTAAAGATTAATGTAGTGCATAGAAAGTTTTATACGGAAGTTTTGGGTTTATTCAAGAGTTTACCAAGAGCACTAGCACAGCTACAAAGAGTAGGGAGAAAAGGTATAAGAGTGGAAAGAACTCTTAAATGCTTGTAAAGATGTATAAATTCAAATGATGATGGAATAAAAGAGTGCATAAAATTTCAAAGATATGTAGCAGAAAGTGAGAGTCAGTTTGAAGCAGTGGGAAAGGTGTTTGAAGAAATTGGCATGAAGAACATCTAGCTACAAGGTGTAAATAATAGCTGGGGATTTTAGAAAGAAGTAAGGCTAAGGGTAGAAGATATAGAGAAGCAGAAGATAAGGAATAGCTTCGAGAATAAAAGTTCTCTTGTTATGAATAAAATAGTTTAATAAATTGAGGGTGGGTGAAACATATAAACACATTATGCGATCAATTTCAAAGAATAAGTTTCGCATGATTGCAAACAGGTGTAAATATTATTTTTAAAACTACAAGGAAATAATAACAGGGAGGGATGCATCAGGTGTAAAAAGATTGGAGATAATTTTCACTGTTTCATAGGCTATGAAACTCTCAAAAAATGGGGGGTTGATATAGGTATAATAACCAGAATAATTTAACCAAAGTTATAATTGGGATCAAAATGCTAGAAAACACAACAGAGAAAAATATTAAACATGTGAGAGACATTTTAAGGAAAAGTGAGAGATAAGTAGACAAGGAGCTTAGAAAAGACACAAGAGAATGAGAATAACTTGGATAAGGAGTAATATTGTGAATATACCTTGCAACTGTAATCACTGCATGTGTATGAATGGATTGCTTCGAAAGTCATGACTGATTGTAGCTGTTCAACCGCTGGCTTCCTTTCATTAACTAATGCAATGTTACACTTGTGCAAGTGAACATGTGTGCAGTTAGTGAGTACATTACATCAAAGATCAGATTGCCGCACCTCTGTAAGAGTTTGTGACACCTATGCTGGTTTGCAGGTGCAACAGTAAGCTCAATTTCAGGAAGTTTCTTGCCACTCATCGACAGATATAAACAGGAGAGAACAACCCTGCAGAGGGTCAGTTTCAAAGGGAAATTTGGAGCTTGCATTTGTAGCTGCTACCCTGAGCATTGAAAGAAAACTGTATGGCAGAGTTACTATGAAAGCATCGAATAAAGAGGTTTAAATGTAAATGATTTTTATTGTAATCAGTTGAAAGAAGTAAAGAGCAGTTTTGCTACAATATATTAGTTATAGCCCACATATACCACCAAAAGATTCAAGTACGAGAGAGAGAGGGAAGAAGGAGAGGGAGGGGAAGGGAGAGGGAGGCAGAGCATGAACAAACTTTATAACTCCTTATCTTAAGTATGTACTATTGAACTTTAACTAGCTGGAAAATTGTATGAGATAGGCAAGCACATCTGTGAGGAAACATTTAGAGCTCATTAAAAAATGAGGGCTGATCAACAAAGACTGAGACTGATTTTTTCCTGTAGCTTCCATGATAGTTTCGTATCTGTAACATAAACATTTAAAAAGAATATTTATGTATAATAACGGTAGGTGGCACCACTCTCGTATCAGTAGGTTGGTAGTAATGCTCTATTTTGTAGACCCTACGTGCATTTTGCATATCAGAAAATGGAGGTGATGCAAGAGGAGCAGTACAGCGCAATCAAGTTCTGTTTTCGTTTAAATCATACAGCCACCAACACTTATGAAAAGCTGAAGCAAGTGTACAATGAAGATGCACTACCTCATGCAACAGTGTTTAGGTGGTTCAAGGACTTCAAAGAAGGCCAACTTGTCAGTGTTCAGCAAGGTGGGCCTGGTGTTTTGGCTTCTGCTGTGACTGAAGTCAACATCAACACAGCTGCTGTGATTGTCAGAGAGGATCGGCGTATAACATTACGTACCCTCAGTGAAGTGTTGAGAATTTCATATGGCAGTGTGTTTACAATTATGCACGACCATCTCCATATGACCCGAGTTTGTGCTCGTTGGGTGCCACATCTGTTGACTCCCGAACAAAAGGCTGTGCAAATGGAGACAAGCCGTGAGGTGCTGCATCTCTTTGCTGATGGAGGGGATGCATTTTTTAAATTGATTATCACCGGTGATGAGTCATGGCTGCATCATTATGATCCTGAAGGAAAACAAGCCAGCACAGTGTGGAAATCGCCAGGTTCTCTAACACCAAAAAAGGCAGAAGTTGTTCCATCTGCAGGGAAAGTGATGGTGATCACATGTTTTGACTGTAATGGAATGATTTACCAGCATGCAGTTCCCCCTCACACTACTGTTACAGCAGCATACTACACGTCAGTATTAGCTACACTGAGGAAGCACATTGCAAAGAAACGACCAGAGCTTTCTCGGACTGGGTGGTGACTTCATCATGACAATGCACAGCCTCATGTCACAAATCAAGTCATGCAGTTTCTGGTTATATTCAAAATTACCTGTGTACCACATCCACCTTATAGCCCTGATTATGCACCCTGTGACTTTTTTTTATTCCCATCACTAAAGGCAAAGCTTAGGTGTATTCGATTTGAGAACTCTGAAGCAGTGCTCAAAAAAAGTGAGGCGATTCTCAAGGACCTGACAAAGAATGGTCTGCAGCACGTGTTCAAGGACTGGTAGAGATGCTATAAAAAGTGCATTGAAGTAGGAGGGGACTACTTTGAAAAAGATCATTGGAGTAATAAACATCTGTGAAAAAAAAGTCAGTCTCGGTCTTTGTTGATCAGCCCTCGTATATTATCCTTTTTTTCATAGCAACCATTTTCAAAATATTTCATTTTATAATACCTTATGTTTTGCAAATTTTAAAACATTTGACCAAACTGAACAAAATATTCATGGGTGTTTATTTTTATACCTATTATCTCATAAAAAAATAAAACACATTAAAACAACTCACTGCCTTGCCTAGCATGTAAAAATTATTAAATCCATTAAACCTGAAATCATTTCTAGCTAAAACATTTTATCATGATGAAAGTAAGGCAATGGAAATGTCACATTTCATATGAATAAAATACAGATTTAACTTTTTAATTTTTTCCAATTTTTCTTGAATGTGGGCAGGTGGGTGGGTGGGTTCGTTTGTCTGTATGTCTACATGTCTGTCTGTGTGCTTGCATGTGTCCGTAAATGGTCATTATATTATATGGTAACCCATTCACAGCCCTTCTCTCCTTTGCTATTCTCACGCCATCTGCCAGGACTTCGGACTGCCAATTCTTTCTCGAAAATGCATTGCCGCCATTTGTGTTCTTGTGTCAGGTGCACATGCAGTCAACCATTGTCAGTTTTCAGACTGCTTATTCCTACTCAAAAATGTATTGATGCCATTTCTGTGTTGCTGAGTCAGGTGCATGTGCAGTCAATTATTGTCAGTTAGGTGCTTCTGTAGCTGCAGTAGACATGGTGTGTCACTTAACTGTGGAAGAACACGTGTTTATTTTTAAAGTTTACTTTAAGCATGAATCTGCTCGCCATGTGCACAGGGAGTTTGCTGTAAAGTTTACAAACTCTGTACCACCTGCAAGAAAAAATATACATACAGTCATCAATAAATTTGAAGCTTTGGGTTCAGTGTTGAACAAGAAACAATCTAGGAGAAGGTCAGTGTTAACAGAAAATAAACTGGATGATATGAGTGCCACTTTGGAGCATTCACCTCGAAAATCACTGAACAAATTAGCGCAGCATCTTCTGCTAGAAATGCTGCATATCTGTTGAAACTAAAACCTACCGCTACACATGAGTGCAAGCATTAAAAGCAAATGACCCTGGTAAACATGTGAATTATTGCAATTGGTTTTTCCAATCTATAGAATGAGGTTTCATTGACCCACAGTTTTTGTTTTTTCCCTGACGAATTTTGGTTTCACAAAAATGGGCATGTGAATACTCACAACAGTTGATACTGGGCTTCAGATAAACCTGTGCTATTGGATGAAATGCCTCACTAAGATCAGAAAATTGGAATTTGGTGTGCGATGAGTGCTAGAAGAATAATAAGCCCCATTTTCTTTGATGAAATAATGCAGAGCGATATCAGAGACTAATTCTCACACCATTTTTCAAATGTTTGACAGAAGAAGAAAACACATATGGTTGGTTTCAGCAAGATTCTGCAAAAGCACACACGGCTGCTGAATCATTAAATAGAGCAAGAGAAGTGTTTGATGACAGAATTATTAGTGTTAATTTGTGGCCCCCTTTGTTCTCCTGACCTAACGAGTTGTGATTTTTATTTATAGAGTTCTTGAAAAGACAAAGTGCAACATTCCAATCCTCACACACTAGAAGAACTCAAAGATAATATTGCATAAAAAATCACAACAGTTCATACTGCTGAGCTCCAGCAAGTGAATGACAACATTTTTAAGAGATTTGATGTTTGTTTGAGAGCAGACAGTCAACGTTTGCAGCATCTATTACAAGGTAAGGATTTTAGTCCGCCTCTGCTCGCATAGTTTTCCCAGCATCTCCTGGCTCCCTCACACATTGTTAGAGAGAGTGCAAGTGGGTTACCTATAAAATAATGACTATGTATGTATATAACACACAACATTGTTACTTTACACAAATATACAGTTATGCCAATATTTTGTAAACATTTGCTGAATCCTTTCATTTCTAGAATGTTATCTGAGTAGTCTCTCCTTAAATCTCATCGATTTACAGCTACTTCCGTTGAGTCCCTAATGGAAACTGACCATTGGTGGAATATGAATATATTGCTGTGAACATGAAAACTGAAGAGAAGTTGATTGTTGATAAGCTTCATTTTTTTGGGTTGGGGGGGGGGGGGGGGTTTCACATTTGGTTTTGGAAAGGAAAAAATTCAACATGCACCAAATGCTTGGTTACTTACAGACTTCTGAGCAAGATAATGGCAAAAATGAATGAACCACTTGGTGAAATGAAGATGAATAATGAAAGAATAGCTGTCTAACAGAGAGGGTGAAAATCACTGGTATCCAGGTGCAGGTTATGGTTACCAACGGGATAAAAGAGAATGAAGGATCTCCGAGATATTAAATAATATGAGGATAGTAATGTAAAGGGCCGAATTAACACATTCATTAAAGAAGTGGTAGGAAGTGCCAGATCACAAACACCACCACAATGCCATGTTTCAAGCTGCTGAAATACAACAAGGCATTACTTTTGAGGTCCTCTCCTGATATATCTCCATTATTGCAATGTGCAACAAATGATCATCCCAATATGAGACTAAGGAGCAAGTTGAAATGCATTATGTAATTTTTTATTTATGTTTACATTTTCCTGTGTGTTCTCTTTCTTGACTTTTAATTTTTCAATCACTTTTAGCTAGCTATGGCAATTGTATAATGACACCTTCTCAAGATGGATGTACACCAAGAACATCATCCAATTTCAAAAATAGTCATTCTAAAGCCTGATATGAATATAGATACAGCAGTAACAGCCATAGATAATAATGACAGTCAACTTCTGTATATCATTTAGTAGACAGACAATTTGAGCTGAGAGAAAGCATAATAAATCACTTATGCATTTAGCAAACAAACAAGGAGAAAAGGCAAACTGAAGCATGCATAATCACAAAACTGTTAACCGTTAAAAGTTTATTTTCTGACAGCAGCTTTTTCTGGTGAACAACTCAATCATTTCTGGATACTGCAACATATTTTTATACACAAGAAGCAATAAGGACAACTGTTAAGGAATGAAAAAATGTAGTTCAGAAAATGCACTCCAGAAGCAACAACTTGGTTTACAAAACTACATAAGAATCACTGTGGGAAAGAAAATGTAACACTTATCTTTTCTGAAAAGTTCTGAAGGTTGTAGATTTGTTTGGAGTTATACTAAATATATTAACAATGAATACACAGATTTTGCTCCACTTGCATCTGCTGATCGCTAAAACCTTTTTCAGAGAAGAATTCTACCCCATCATTTCCCAGAGGTCAACTGGTAATAAATGCTAATTGATAATGAGCAGCTACCCCAAAACATGTTTTATACATTATCAGACATACATGCACGTAAGTTGTTAATACATTTCTTAAAATTATTTTGCTTCTCTGCAAATTCATTTCAGTCTTTATGATACATACAGTACATATAGTCAATAATGGACTAATACTGCTAAAACTTGAAATATTTCTATTATGTTCTTCCAATATAAACAAAATAAATTAAGCATTTTCACCGTAAAATTATATTAGAAATTATTCTTCTCTCTGTTTTTAAACACATGAACTTTGCATATTACAATCTCCTTTTCCTGCAGACATTACATATTTAAAGGTCCACACTACAAAATCTGTATAAAACATATTATACTACTGATTACAAATGCTACCTTTTAATATTTACAAAAAATTGCATTATATTAGATAAAAGGTATACATGCATGAGATCTGCAAGAAAAATAGATTAGTGCTTAATTTTAACATATACGAGGGTTTAATGAAAAGTAATGCCTCACCTTTGTAACTCTTCAACAGATGGTAGCATTAGTATACAGTAGGTACTGACTTGTTCCGTAGCCTCTTCTCTACAGTCCAGTTGGCGGGAAGCCTTAGCATTGAATGGTTATGTTGCTAAAGTGTAAAGTATAGAACCCTGCACAGACAGTCGGTCAACGCAAATTAAGCAACTTGCAGTCATTGAATTCTTGACAGCAGAAGGTGTCACCCCAAAGGAGATTCATCAGAGAATGAAAGCAGTTTATGGTGAGTGTGTTGATGTGAGTACTGTGCATCTTTGAGCGAGTAAGTTTAAAGATGTTGAGGTGGGAACATCTGACTTGCCTGACAAACAAAGAGTTGGACGTCCTGTGTCAGCAACCACCAAGTTTCACAACCAAAATGTTGACAAATTGATTCAGGACAATCATTGTATCACTCAGAGAGAAATTTCAAGCACAACCAGCATTTCACAAGAAAGTGTGGGTCACATCATTGCTTTGCTTGGCTATCGGAAGATCTGTAACCAATGGGTACCCCAGATGCTGACTCCTGAATTGAAAGTGCACAGACTTAAAATTTGCCAGGAACTCCTCTCACATTACGAGAATGAAGGTGACGCCTTTCTCCATTCAATTGTGACAGGAGATGAAACGTCAGTCTATGGAATATCGACTCGCCCCAGAAAAAGAAATTCAAGATGCAGCCCTCAGCTGGAAAAATCATGGCCACAGTGTTCTGGGACACAGATGGTGTTATCCTTGTTGGTTTCCATGATCGTGGAACAACAATAAACTCAGAGCATTACATTACAATGCTGTGAACCCTGAAATGACAGCTAACAAGGGTCCAAAAGGAAAAGGGAAATGTTTTCCAGCAGCATGACAATGCCAAACCACACACTTCACGTGCCACCACAACAGAACTTCAGAGACTGAATCTCACGACCATATGGCATCCTCGAGATTTAGCACCGTCTGACTTCCATCTGTTCCCAATAATGAAAGACAACCTGCAGGGATATCATTATGCTTCTGATGAAGACGTTGAGAGAACTGTGAGGCTGTGGTTGCAGAAACAGAGTGTCAACTTCTTCCGTGATGGCTTCAGGAAACTTGTTCATCATTGGCAGAAATATATCCAATTGGCTGGTGATTATGTGAAAAATTGAATATTGGTAATTAAAGATCACATTCTAAGGATTATTTCTGCATTTGATTTATTAAAATATTCCCATCCAAACCCAATTAACAAAGGTGGAGGCATTACTTTTCATTCAACCCTTGTATATAGTTTATAAAAGAGACCATTTCAGTTTTATTACAAAATGTTGAGTTGTTTTCATTAAAAAACAGCTAATAGTGTGTACCTACATTTCAGAAATCTTGTTACAACGAGCCACTGCCTCAGTTCTTCGTTGTTCCCATTGTTCTTGATGCTGTCTGGCAATTACTGAATTTTCCACCAGCCTGCGTTCCAGTTCCAGTTGCAAATTTTGTCTCTGAATTGCAGAGGTTGCATTCTGCATTCTAGCTGCATATCGTGCCACTAAACGTTTGTTCTCATGTTGCATGAGCACCAATGGGGATTCATCATTACATGCTGAGAATACAGCAGCAGCTGAAATACATTCAATTGTAAAATTATTTTCACACCACAAAGGCCTACCTCCCAGACATAAAGAAAGAAGAAAAAGTCATATATGTATATTATTGTTAATAATATAAAACAGATCATGTTGCAACATCCCTGATATTTTAAGACAGAAAGAACAATACAGCACTTTGATATGCACATCATGGTCCTTGAGTTCATGATTATTTGCAATGGGTCAAAATCAACAACTGCCCACTACACATAAACATATAAATAATTAGGAATGTTTGTATATAGTGGAGCACCATTATAATGGAATTGTTTAACAATGAGCAGAAATTTTAAACACTTTAAAATTATCCACTTATATGTTGATCTTTTTTAAGACTAGTTCCAGGGAGTGTCTTTAGTTGTCAACTGCTGCTCCTGTGTTGCGCCTGGTTCCATTTAGAGTTGCGCTGCCATCTCTCGTTTTTTGTTAACCAGATGACATCATCTATGGCAGTAATCTCGAAATTCATGAGATTTCCTTCATGCTTATGATAAAGATACTTTTCCATATGTTTAGTTCCCAAGGTTATTTTAAATATTTGATCAATTTGCTCACTACACCATTAATAAAACCTGCAATAAAAGTTGTTGCTACTTGTGGGCATGCAACATGAGGAACAAGGTAGCTAAGGGTAAGATTATAGACTTTCTAGTTACATTTGCATGGTTCATCAGTCTGAGGTTCAAGTTCTCTTCCCCCCTGCCCAATTTGTCATTCGAGTCATGTATCATGAGATGCAACATACAATCCTTTCATGTGCTGATTAGTGCTGTTAAATGCTACAGAGGAAATGAATGTTAAATGACAATGTACACCAGAAGCTCTGTTTATAGATTTAAAAGAATGCTATTATAGAAAGCATAGAGAACATTAAACTACGTCTTTCACCCTAGGATATAGTCGAAGAGTGAAAGAAAATCACAGAGAAACAAATTTCTTAGTTATCAATGAGACAGATGCAAAGCAATGAGGAACAACTAATAATTAAAGTACTTCATTATTTGTATATTCAATGTCAAACTGAAAAAAAAAAAACAAAAAACAAAAAACAAAAAACACATTACCAGGCATAAAAAGGAAATTTATTTTTCTATTCACTCCCTTAAGTTGAGGTTAAAAACAAAACAGAAAGAAAGAAAATCAAATGTTTGTTCATTCTTCAGAGTAGAGAAAACTTTGGCACAACAAATAAGGGGAAATTAAATGTACAATTATTCACATTTTAATTTACTCTTTGATCCACACAAAAGAATAAAGAAAACTGCCACAATCACTGAAGTAATGAAGTAATTTTAGGCCTGTATACCATTCAGTTCTTCAATGCTAAGGTGAACATTAGGCACTGCATATTGCACTTTGGGGACAAGGAGATATATATATTTATTTTTTTATTAAGACCCTCTTTTACTACACATGGCACAGTAGGTGATGACACTGATGATACTTGGAATGAAGATGGAACACCAGTGGAATGCAATGGCAGGGGAACCAGAGAACCTGGAGAAAACCCACTTGTGCCACTTTGTCCACCACAAATCTTACATGTGATCGCTTGGGATCAAACCCGGACCACCTAGGTGAGAGGTGAGTGGCCTAACTACTTGACCACAGTGTGGCCCATAAGGAGATATGGAATGAAGTTGGAGCACCAGTGGAATGCGATGGCGGGGGAAACCAGAAAGCCCGAGAAAACCTGCTCCTGCGCCACTTTGTCCACCACAAATCTCACATGTGATCACTTGGGATCAAACCCGGGCCACCTAGGTAAGAGGCGAGTGTCTAACCACTCGACCACAGCATGGCCCATTGGAGGAGAAGTGCAGTCAGTGCAATTCTTACTTGCATAGCAAGCAGTGGATCCGGCAAGGAGAAAATCAGTGGTGACAGTACTTGCGGAGAAACCCCTAATGCAGAAAATTATTCTGGGTGGAGGACCCCATTGAGATGGGCTTGGGCCACAGAGGTGTAAAACTGCTTCAGCAGACCAACCTGTGAGGTCATTAATGTCACCAACTGAGACTGAACTGCTTAATGGGGGGACTGCCTGGAGTAATTATGAGCCAGTCACTATATAATGCCTTTGGCCAGAGACAGACTGAACACAAAGAAATTTTATAGTCATCTGGATAACCATCTCCAGGAGACAGTAGAGAACCTCTCACGAGGAAGAAGAAGTAGATTCTTAATTTGCTTGCAGAATTCCAAAACATCATCTACCTATCAGAAGATGATTATGCCACACCGATAGTAATGCACTGCATCAGTACTGCCTATATGTGCCCAATCTGACAACTGCCTCATCATGTTAGCAGACATGATGTTTGGAGACATAAAATAGCAATCTGATACCAGTGAAAAGAAAAATGGACACCTGTGCTTCTGAGTTGACTACTGGAAGCTGAATAGGTCACTATGAGTGCTTTCTGCTGTCATGGTTTAATGATACTAACAGGTGCCCAGTGATTTTCCAACTTGGACTATGAAGCTTACCTCCTTTATCTCAACAAGATTATTGTTATAGGCAAGTCATTCAAGGATCACTTACGCAATGTTAGGAAAGTGCTCAAAAGGCTTCACCAAGAAATCCTCAATCTAAAACCAAAGAACATTATTTCTTAGTATTTTTCCTGTGCTGTTATTTATAGATCATGTTCTTTTGCTTTTCTTTTACAGAGTTAATACTCTACTGTATGCATCACAGATATTCTTGACATGATAGCCATTATTTTCTTTTGTATCCCTAAAGTAATCTAGTTCTTCTAGGTGATCGATCACTGTCTGGTATTGCATAGGTGCAGCAAAACTGGTAAGCACAGTTTTGTTCTGCATGAAATGGTGATTACCGCAGGTCTAGATATCTGTCTGTGTGGTTGAATTCCTGAAAACAGTAACCTAGCATATCATCTGACTAGATTTTCAATATCCAGAGATGAAAGTGGGCTTTACGACCACATGGTGAATTTGATATTGTGAAGTGTACTGCTCAAATGCAGCATAAAATCCTGCAGATTTTGTCTCCAATAAGGCTAGACAATGAAGATGATATTCATGTACGAGTATCTGTGGAAGATCATCTGCTCTTGAAAGCAGCTTCAGGGGTTGTATGTTCAAAATATTCTATGTAACAGCTGGCTACACAAGTGAGAGAGGTAGTCCCATGGTCTCTAAGAACCCAACAGAACCTCATTTAGGACAGCACATAACTATTTACTTTTGTGATTAGGTTTATGCATGGTAACTGTCAACCTTGCAACCTTCACTCACAGGCAGAGCATCATTCATGTAAACACTGAACAGTCCTACTGTAATAGTTCAAGAAGACTAGTGATCTGCCAACCTATACCAAACTGCTACAGAAAGTTGCATGATAAACATCAACTGTGGAAGCAACTGCGATGGGAACAGCAAAGCAAAATTTCATCAATGGTGTTTACATTATGAGAAGCAGAGAAGGAAAAAGTAAGATATGGGCATGTGTTACTGAAGTTGTTACTGCTGAGGGGGAACAAAAAGTATAGCATGCACAGTGTATGAAGTGTGATAGCATTCTGTTATTTAAATCGGGTACATACAATTCATCAATACGGATGCTCTATACCATAAATTCTAAAACAAAAAATTATGAAGGAAGATAGGGAGAGAATTATGGAATCTTATATACAAATGTGTGTTCTTTCGAAGCATTAGGCTGTTCAAGGCTTTAAAGACATAAGTAAAGAACTCATTTGATTGGGTCCTAAGTACAGAATATAAAATGTGTTTAACAGAATGCGCGAACACATGTACTGTATCACAAAATGTCACAGCGAAACCAAATCACTTTAAGGCATAAGATATTCCCTATCCTGTACCAAGCAGCTAAAACAGATCAGCCTGCTTGCACAACTGATATATGGAGTGACAACTACAAAAGGGTGGCTTGCACTGCAATTGCAGGATACTGTATTTCAGGGCTGGTAACAGTTACCTAAATGTGCATCACATCACCATCCAGCCACAAAAAGAGGGGTTGTAACCAACTTGGCAACCAGAGCTATTAGACTGTGCGATAACAAGAGCATGCAGATGGAAAGAAAAATGCTCAGAAAAGTTCTTCAGGCAAATGATTACTCCAAGACAAAAACCATTACCTAAATGCGGCATCACATCACCATCCAGCCACAAAAAGAGGGGTGGTAACAAACTTGGTGACCAGAGCTATTAGGTTGTGCAGTGACAAGAGCATGCATACAGAAAGAAAAATGCTCAGAAAAGTTCTTCAAGCAAATGATTACTCCAAGACATTAGTTAACCATGCGCTTAAAACTGCAGAAGAACCAACCACACACCTTCACATGGGGTTAAAGAAAAGGTAAACATATGCTCGGTTTTCAGTGCACCACCAAAATTACACCAATCTCTGGTTTGCAACAAAGATCCTTTACCCCCCCTACAAGTAGCCGGGGTGTATGAAGTTCCGTGCAGTTGCGGAAAGTTTTATATAGGCAAAACGAGCAGCACAGTGAAGGAACAAAGAAAAGAGCACATCCGCCACTGCAAACAGAAAGACACTGAAAAGTCGGCCCTTGCCTTGTATGCAGTGGACACCAAGCACTCAATTCTTTTTGATAAAACAAGGATACTGGCTAGGGAACATAGATGGCAAGCAAGGAAGATTAAGGAGGTCCTACAAATTGCAAGGTATCCTAACAACTTGAACCTTGACAAGGGGGCACAGATTATCAGCATTTGGAGCAACTTGGCAAGAAGCGAGAAAGAAGACCATGTGCTGGGATGGTTGCCCAACTCCAGGGCACGGACCCGCGAGAAAACGAGAGAACAGCCATGAACAACTGGCCAATCAAGGAACAACGAAGCTCTCGAGGCTGTGATTGGTGGTGTCATCTGGACAAATAACAAGAATGGAATTCTTGAGTCCTCTAGTATAAAAGGACAGCAATCAGTAGCATATGGTGTTGTGTAGCCCTGAAGACGGTCTCAAACAAGAAGTCAAAACATTGGCAGAAGATTACGATGACGCAGCAGCAACCAGAAGCTAGCCATATTAGGCAAGACACTGGCTGCAGAAGCCTACAAGAACATTCTATTAATACACAGTTTACAAAATCTGCTCTACAGCACTGTTTTAGGACATTCCTCAATTTATTTTTTAAAAATACAAGGATTTAAAAAATTATATGTTTTTAAATGATGCTGCCAATTGCCAGGATCATATCAGCTCTGCCGGTGTGCCAGAGTTTCATCCTGCAGGAGTTCCTTAACATGCCAGTAAATTACTGGCATGATCTGTCCCTTTTATCCACATTTAAAAACCATTAGTCTGGGCCGGGTTAGAATCTGTAACTTTGAGATCAGAAGGCCAGCACCTAACAACTGAGCTAACCAGGCTGGGGAAAAAAAAAAACAAATACAAGACAGACATATCTAAAGGATATGGACAAAAATCCTTAAAATGTTTAAATATAAAAATTGCCAATAATGAGCTTCATTTCCTTATATAAAAATTATGGGAGCCGCATATTACTAACATTATACTTACATCCAGCTTCCCCACTCAAAGTTCCATTCAAGGATGATGTTCCCTTGTGAACATTATGTGCTTTAGGCATATTGCATGAAAGGTCTCTGAAGTTTCTTTTCTTCTCATTATCAACAATTTCTGTTGTTTCTTTGATTATGTTGCTTGACTCTTGATCTGAATGTATAAAACAAACAATCACAAATTATAAACCAGTCCATGGAAAATTTACAAAGATGACAAAATGCTGAAAATGAATAGAGAATGATGGAGTTTAAGGTTCAATGCAGTGCTTAGCTTAAATGATTCAGGACCAATTAAATTGCCATTTGTGGCTTCAATAGTTTTGATGATAATAAGTCAATCATTTAGCATGAAAGTATAAGTTAAAGGTATAATTATAAAGTAAAAATTGAAACTGTTTGCATTTTTTTTTTTTTAATTTAAAGAATGATTTCCTTAAAGAACTTTCACTGACAAACCATCTATGAATGCTTTCAACATTAGCAATGTGCAAGAGAAAGCATGCAATGGCAATTGTACACAAGTGGAAGAAGGGAGAGGATGGATGGAATAGAGAGAGAATATGTACATTCTGCTTCTGTCCATACTGTTAATCTCTTTAATATATGTGCATTTATCTATTGAAAACTTCCATAATATGAGTATGCACAATAATATGTCTATAAAAAGTATTAAGACATCATATTGACATAAAATAAAGATAAAAGGCAATTTGAAAAATCTATCTGTAAAAAAACTATTGTGGAAACCATATGAATTATTTAAGTCATCAAAACTTATTTTTAATGTTGGAGCTCATACAACCTACTTGTCATTTGCTTTTACTTTTGACATGATTAACTGAAAAGCAGGCCTTTATATGCAAGCACCACAGCAACAAAATTAATGACCTGAAGTTTCAAATGCAGAATGCTTATGAATCTGTAGGAATGTTTTCATAATGAACTTGAAGCTTTTAATGGTTGAATATTTTGAAATGCTTTCCTTTGAAAAAATTAGTATGTTACATTTATATAAATCTTAAGACTTCTAAACAATACAGTATACACTAAATTTAATATTACATAAAAATATAACCATCAACTTGAACTCAATTCCAAGAGCTCCTTGACAAGCCTGTTTAATACCATGAGAGAATGATTATGGCCATATAAGGTGAGGATTCACCAATGTAATATGACCTATTATTGAGTTATCATGAGTGTTGTCAAATTTAAAGATTGACTCCATAGCACATAATATTCAGAAATATTGTATTTGTAATTTAAATATAAAGATAAAATTAATAAAATAAAGCTATATTTTAAAACATACACATAATACAAGCAAATATATAGCATAAAATGTAATGAGCTGAAATAATATGATTAATAAAATGGGAAAAATATGCATTATACCAGACAAAATATTGTTTAAAATTGAATTAATATTGTAATTAACTTTAGTACCAATGACACACACTTTCAACTATGTTTAGCAATAAATGAGAAATACATATTCTTTTTTTATTTTAATACAAAAATGTGTATTTATTTCAACTTACAAAAAAAGCTTGAATTTAACATTTTTGTCTTCATTCCATAAAACTAGAGGTTATAAAACAATGTTTAGAATTTCAATGAAATGGAGCTAGCAGTTTAAATAAGATACTAAATTAAGGTTCCATTCAAGAAAAGTCTTAACTTGCTGAGAGCCAAATGTGAAATATTAGATAATGATCACTTCAGAAGCAAAGTAAATGCACTTGCTGAATACATGGATCCGAATGATAGAGATGCAGGAGAATTCAATTTAAAAGTTTGCTGTCGTATGATTTTGTCAAAATTGGACTCTATTATGACGCAAGAAACTGCTATGACGACGACGATGATCATGATGATTAAAGCTGTAGATCATTTGTCTGAGCCTTCAGGGTTACACATTGGTTATAAAATGAGTCGAATTTACACTTGAATTGCTTCACTTTCAAATGTAAATTTGACTCATTTTATAACCAATGTGCAATTATGCTTCACTGTGTACCACTTCCAGTATTTTGATTCTTTTGATCCTTCAGGGTTAGTAACTAAATCAAGTATAAGTGATTTATATAATGCAATGGTGGCATTTAACCAACTAAGTGCATTTGAAACTATGAAACTAGTTTTATTAATTCTGATTTGCTTCTTTGTTACAAGAACTGTGTTATTGTTGAAGAACTAACCATGGTGTTATGGTAACAAATTAGATGTAACATCACTCTTGGCATTGAATGTTTTCTGTGAAAAGTCCCTTCAATGTCTTTAGCTATTGATATCAAATGCTGACAGCAAGAGGTTATTTATTCTCTATGTAGAACTTAGTTATAAGCGACAAATATAAAAAACAAAAATGTCACAATTTGTTATGTTGCAGTCTGATAATGTCTGACTTGATTATATTCATTACGTTGATTTAATATAAAAAGTTTTTAATTTGGAAATAAGGGGCTTCAACATTAATATTGCTTTAGTTATATGTCAACTTTCATTTCAGTCATGTTATCATTCATTAATTCTGCCAAAAATTAGCATGAATTTCATGTGAATTTATATAGAATATTCAACACAAACACCACCAATTAAAATTATTAATGCAATTTTTAAAATAAGTGCCAACATGAAATCTTCCCTCTGATTATAACAAAGACATGTGATCCTACTAAAATACAGCACTGTTATGTCACAATGAAACAAAAGTGCATCATAACTTATTTATAAATCAGCTTCAGAGGGAAGTGGGCAAAATTTTACAATGGCCTTTCTAAGCCTACACTCATGGCATGAACTGTGGCCATATGCACTATTCCATAACTGCCTGAATCTATTTCAACTACTACTTATTTTCAAGGCAGTTATACAAGTTATCTTCCACCAGAATGAACTACCATACCCAGAGTCACAGATTTGTGGTCATCCACTTGTATGGGTGGGTGTATGCTAAGCCTCTAGGATGTTGTCAATCAGGAGAAATAGTGTTCTACATAAAAAAAAAAAAAAAACTAGAAGATTTGACTGCTCTTTATGGAATGAAAAAAATTCAGATTTTACATTGAGCATATAAAATTCCTAATAGAGATGGATAACTGAGCATTGAATTGGGTCTTAGCTTCATCATGAAGATCCAATCAGCTCTTCTGCTGGGCTATGAGGATCTCAGCTTTTAAGTTCAAGGTTAGAGGTGCCATAAAGTGTGTTACAGAATGTTCTACTGCCATATGTAAAGTGAAAAGTCTCATGAACTATATACAGCAATGGAATTGTTCAACAATGAGTCAAAATTTTAAACACTTTAAAATTCTCCACTTACATGTTGATCTGTTTTAAGACTAGTTTCAGGAAGCATCCTCCCTATTTTCAGTTAATTTGTTGACTGCTGCTGCCCTTTTGTGCCTGCTTCCACTGAGAGTAGTGCTGCCATCTCTTGTCTTTGTTAATCGGATGACATCATCTATGGAAAATCTCAAAATTCATGAGATTTCCTTCATGCTTAGGATAAAGATGTATTCCCTTCCACGTGTTTGATTCCCAAGGTTGTTTTAAGTGTTTGATCAATATTATTTCTGGTTATATATTGTGATTCTCTGTCCAAAAGTGGACTTGTCTATGTATTTGAATCTGATATTTCTCATATGTTACTTTTTTCTAAAATCCAAATTTTTCCTTGTTTGTCCAATGTATATTTTGCTGCACCCTTGGCAATTCATTTGGTAAATGCAGCATAACTTTGTTTCTGGTGTGCCATCTTTCAAAGGCTGGTTTAGTAGATGCTAATGTTGTATCTGTTTTGTGGCATCAAGTTTATGTTGTGATCTCTACATTATTTCCTAAATTTCCAGAAGTATCTTGGTGGAAGGTAAAATAACAGTAATTGTGTCAGGATTTTTTAGCTTTTCCAAAGTAGTCATTTCATTTAGCATTTTCTGCATTTTTGGATTATGAATTATCTTATTAATGGAGTTCAAACCAAAAATATTCAGCTTTACTATATCATGTATGTGTGTGTATTCCCATTTGCATTCAGCTTCTGTTAGCAGAATGTTGACTAGTCTGTGACTCAAGCTGTGGAAAATGGCGTATTGATGTGGGTTGAATTGATTGCATTTGATGGAGTTGTCTACATCTGTTGGTTTCCTATAGATTCTAAATTCTAATCTTGATTTCTCATGATTTTTAAGTGTAGAAATGGCAGGCAATTATTCATTTCTATTTCAACTGTGAACTTTATTGATCTCTCCTGTGAATTCAACAGTATATCTACATCTTCAACTTGTTTCCCTGGTACAATAGAAAAGATGGCATCCACATTCTATACCAGTATCAAAAGTAATGTGGAAATGCTTTTGTTACATGTACCTCAAGGTTACTCACGAAGAAGTCAGCCAGAATGGAGGACAAAGGATTTCCCATAGTTAAGCCTATGATTTGCTGGTAATGGTTTTGGTTAAACATGAAGTTATTTAGCTCCACACATAGGTTTATTAATTTCAGGTATTCATCAATTTTTTCTGTAGTGAAGTTATTTCTAAGCAGCCAACATTTCATCAATTTTGGTAGCTTTTAATCTCTCATTTCATCTCTCTCTTGTTTTACTCTTGGCTGTGCAAAGCAAACCAAATTTCAATTGTTTCACATAGTGACCAGCTTTAAAAGGATTGGACTGTTGTAAAACCTAGTGCATTACCTTATTTCCCTTCTACTTAGAAGAAACTAATACAACCACTTTTGCTAATGTTATCTTGATTACCATGATGCTATTTTTGGCGTACCTAAAACATTAATCTGAAATAATACTACATATTTCAAGGCTCATCCAGTATGAACATTATGATTCAATAAGATATATATATATATATATGCACACACACACATGACTGTATTATCCAAAATCTTGACAGAATGAGCAGATAAATAGAAATTCGAAGGCTGATTGACTGCATGGCAATTTGTAACATATGTTTTTATTGACTCAAAAAGTGTTTATAATTAAAATCTTGAATTCTACGCTACAAATGATTCACTCGACATTAGACAGTTGACAGTTACATGTCATCCATGGCTCATGCACCACTGTGTGCTTACACCCCAGTCATTCAAGATTCACAACTCACTCACTGCAATTCTTCCTCCTTTTATAGTGAGAAAATGATATCACTGACTTTCTGGGAACTTGTTGAAGGCACTAGAAACGGAAGCTTGGAGAAACTTCTCCAATATCAGAAACAATCATGATGTTATGAGAAGAATCTTGCATTCTGAAGCATCCTGTTGTGGTGCACCATTGTTTATGCATTCAACTGCAATGTCTCATATTCCGGCTCTACCACAGCCAATCGGTTGGCGTTGTCACAATATTAAGATTCATAACACATGGGATAACTCACCCTGGCTTCAAATTGCACTTTAACACAGCTCTGCATGTGTACAGGACAATGCACATTTAATAAAATGATGTCATTCCCTGCAAATTATTTTCTAGTAGAAGTATGGAATTTAAAGGAATGTAATTACCTGATAATCCAATATCAGTTTAAATTAGGGAGATATGGATAGAATGGGAAATAGTTTATGCAAATCCCAAGAAAGGCCCCGAGCCATTTACATTTGTCACAGAAAAAGCATTCCTTTGCTCTTGGGGATAAAATTTTTGTTAGAAATTACTCATTCAGCAAAGTCCAAAGAAGTTTACAGCCAAGCTTGTCCCACAATATCGAGGATAATTTATGTTAAAGAGTTTAAAAAGGTTCCAAAATATTAAGGGCTTATGACTTGCAATTGAAAAAAGTGAAAGGTAAATTCCAATTATCAGTTTTAGCCGCTAGTATGTTTAATGTGTGCTTACTTTTGTGATGTAATTTCCTTGTAATGCTTGAGCAACCCCATTAACCCTTTCAGTTCCAGCCCAAACAACAAAATGCTGTCTAAAAAGTGCCAAGCAATTTTAGAGCAGAATGCAGGGTTTTAAAATGTTTGCAATAAAATGAGTACCAAATGTCATAGGGTACTGAATCTTTTTTTTATTTTTAGTAAACCATTTTGTCTACTGTATAGTATGTATTATATGGATGAGAAGTATCTTCAATATTTTTAAAAAATTACAAAAAAAAAAAAAAAAAAAAATGAAAATAAAATAAAAAATCCCAAATTAATCAATAATTAAGCACCCAAAACCTTACTATACAGAAAGTTCAGGCTAATGAAACGAAAGTACATATATTTCTTTGCAAAAACAGCAATCACTTTTGGTCTGGTGTTAATTTTTAAAATACAAAAAATGAATTCATGTAACCTGAAGGCTGAAAACTGAAGTCACAAAAAAACACACACGCACACACACACACAGGCATAATACAATTAATAATGAAAATGACATAAAGCAATATGGTACAGATATAACCTAGATTACTGTACAATTTAGCACTTGTGTTGTTGCATAGCTGAATGGTGATTCACATTGTGTGGTCTGGTTACAACTGCGTAAATCCATTTCGATTAGTACACTATTTGCATGCATACGAGGACCATTGTTATCAGATGCATTTTCATCGCCGAAGCTAGAATATATATGCTCCTCTCTTATGTCAATGTCAGAAATGCTTTGAAAATCACTTTTGCGTTCTTAAAATTATGTGAATTGCAGATCTTATTTCCTCTTCAGTTCATAACCTTTTGCTTGACAATGCTATTTTTCAACCAACATAAACAAATACTGATAGGGAAATTAAATTTGGAGGTAATTTAGTGTTTTGGAGCATAAAGATAAAGCTCTGAAATGCTCCAGAAAATCTTTCTGTAGCAAGTACACAGACTTTTCTGCTAGAAAGAGCTAAAATGTATGAAAATGGCATCATGATTAGATCATGATTGGAAATTCTTGCAGAATTTTCCGATCACAATTAGATCCTGATTGGCACTAAAATAGTTAGTCATATTTATTTTACTGTGCATCACTCCTACCGCTGTTTAAGCTAGTGTGCCTGGAGAAAAGCATTATGATTCCCTCATATGTGCTTCTGTGGCAAAAATCCTGCTCCAACCCACTCTAATGCTATTCAAAAACTAAAAAATAAGATAGATTACATTTGTTTTTTTTTTTTAACCTCATTAGAACCTTTCCTTTGGAGAATATAATTAAGGTAACATGAAGTTTATTTCTAAGTGGGACCTATGGCATGATGTGTATCAAGTTTCATAATAGTTGTTTTGGCTGATCTTGCACTGGAGATATATATTTTCTTTTCTATAACACAGCTTCTGGCTTTATAGTAGCACATTACACACATTATTATCAATAATTGTTTATCCAAAATTGAAAAATATCAGAAGATTTTGGCTTTTATTATAGATATGTATAGGTCACGTAGCACAGTTTCCTGATATGACAAAACAAAATAATAACTTTCTTAAATAAGTAATGAACAAAGCATAAAAGATGGCACTGTCAGCTATAGCTTGCATTTAATGCATGTCTATATGGTTAAAATAGTGTGAATGTTGCAAGATTTATGATTTCAACAAAATTTTGCTGGCATTTGTAAGTCAGAGAAAACTATTTATAAAATACTCTAACCATATATTAAGGATAGAATCCAGCTCTTTCCCCCAACTGTAGGTCAGTGCTATGTTAACCACAAAGTAAAGATATCAATTTTTTATACAAAATAAGGTATTTGTTCCCTATCAATCTACAACTTGCTTACCATCTGTTGGTGTAGAATGCCACAGAACTAAGACAACATGAATAAGATATTCAGGAATCAAAGCATAATTTTGGCTACTAGATTAGTAGTCTCTAGCCTTAGAAATAGTTAAGCAATGTGAAGCATTAGTTTCAAATTCACTTAAAATTATTCTAATAACTGCAGTAAGCAGAAAAATTACAGAGAAGAAAGTATATGTGGATGCATAAACTCCCAAACAGGTATCCATAACAACGTGATGATGAAGATGATAATGAAAAGGCTTCATTGACATTAGGTATTCTAACCTTGCTTATCTAGCAGATGTACAATGCGGTCAATACTTTGCTTAGCAAATCCTATCAGACTCCTCCTTTCCTTTCCTGTAAAGGAAGGATTTCCAAGTGTCCAACTATTTTCTGCATCTTGTTGTAGAGCTGCTGCAACCAGTGCAAGTCCTTCCAAATATGTGCGATATGCCTCCTGGAATATAAATTTCTGAGCTCATTAAATAACATACTACTATCAAATAAATCATGATAAATATAACCCAAGCTATTATGCTACAAATGTTGTAAGATTAACAATTTCCTAAATTGCAAATTTCACTCCTAAATGCAATGCCAAACTTCTCAGTAGGTAAACTAACTTTAACTATGAGAAATCAATATACACATTTCTGTCAATATGAAGTTATCAATTTATGATTATCAAAATGAACTGAACATAAGCACCCTTCCATAGTAAACCATTGTGTTCTCTTTATTCTAGGATACACCTGAGCTTTGACAAAATGTCAAAGTTTCATAATATTCAAAGTTATACCATGCTGAGACTCATGACAATAAATGCACAAACCCCATAAACTTCTTTCAAAGCACCACATGAAAAGTGATAAACTTGCAGCCTCTGGTAGACTCTAGTCAGGTTGACAAAACCTAATTTCACTGTCTCATAACTTGAAGTCATAAACAAAACATTCATGCCAATCTTCCTGTAATCTCTCACATTGCCAAAATCAATATTCCAAGAAGGTTAATCTAGGACATATTTTTGTGAATAAAATCTAAAAATATTGTAACAGACACTTCTGGGTTTGTGACTTTGTTGAGGTTTTCAGAGTACAACATTGAGTCTGTATGCACTGAAATACCACAAGATTCAATTATTGGCCCTCTATGGTTTCATATCTATATCAATGATTTATCTTCCCTAATTAAAGACAGGACCAGTGCAAAAGTTTTATTGAGAATGATACTGATATATTAGTAGTACTGTGAACTTGTGAGAGTCAGATAATAAATTAATTAGTGTTACTATGAGATATGTAAATGGTTTAAAATGAATCACCTTTCTCTTAACTTGGATAAAACTAATCCAACGAGGTTCAGCATGTATAGCTCCAAGATCCAAATATAAGGAACTAACATCAGAAGTATTCAGAAAACTGATGTAACTAAGATCCTGGGCTTTTAGGCAGATAATTTATACTAAACAACAATATACATAAACTGCTATCAAAAGAGAAGTTCTTACTATTAAAACATTCATTACCTTACCAGATTCAATTATACTACTATCAGTCATGAAAAAGAAAATCTTAACTATTCTTAAAAGCATCTATATAAAAATACCTGTTATTCTGTACAAGAATTCTATGTAATGGTGATTCTAAGTGTAAGTTCTGAATCTTATGTACATCTACTTAAGTACGTAACAGGCTTAATTGGGACATGTGACTGACTTAATGAAGATTTGCTTGCCCTGTGCCATTTCTAACTGATTCATTTCTAACATTATTTACATGATCATGTAATGCAAATAGATACTGCAGTGCAGTAAAACCTAATGTAAACAAAATGCCACTGTATGCTGCAGAACATGTAAACAATCTCATATTAAAATTAATTCAGGACATTTTTAAGGTAGTCATCAGTAGTGAAATATGCTCAGGAACGTGAATCTTTGGAAGAAATGAAAGACAATACAAGAAGATAAATTGTTCAATTTCTTAAGGAGAATCAATGAGAGTTAATCATATTTTCTTAAAAGATGTGAGAGATGCATGGCAGCACAAAGCTATAATTTCTAACATCTTCTATAACAATAATATGTGGTTGTAGTCGTAATTTGCATAGAATTCAAGGGACCATGAACCTTCAACTCCACAGGCAAATAGTGTGCTTGTGAATAAGAACTAAACACCTGTAAAGCCATCCACAGATCTAAAAGAAGGCTTCTAATTAATGTATTCATGTTAAGCTAAATTATATACAAGACCAGTAGATTTGTACGATATAACTGTGATAATGGAAAATGGTGGTGTGCAGTTAAAATACACTCAACCAAGAATAAAATTCTTGCAGTAATTATGAAATACATTATATTACATTCAAAGAGACTGATATTATAAAAGAATGCAGGCTGGCCAAAAAGTCTTTAACCATTTCCGGGAAGGAAAAGTTTAATTCAAATCAAATGTTTATAGCATCTATTACAGACAATATCATTATTCAATGAAATCAGTGCAGCTTAACATGACTATCCTCCATTTCCAAGTAGAGCTGCCATCTCTCCTCAGTGCACCTGAGCACATACCACAATATTCCTGGGGTAAATGAATGCATAGACACTGAAATGCATTCAGGCAGGTGGTGCAAATCCCTGATCTTCACCTTGTACACCTGACCTTTGTTTTGACTACATGCAAAGAAGCCCAAGGATCTCAGATCAGTCAAACATGCTGCCCAGGACCATGCTGAGCCTCACTCAATCCGGCATCCTGGGAGTGGCTCGTTAAGATAATTATGCAAAAAGTGCACAAAGTGGGCTAGAGGACCAGTTGTTGAAACACCATTGAATCCAGAATGTTGACAGCAAACAATAGGGGCTGCAGGAATTTCTTAAGCATGTCCAGTTATAAGTTGATATGATTGTTGCTTCAGCAAAGAGAATGGACCATAAATGTGCCCAGCCCTATGCTCACTTTTGGAGTGTTATGTTCCAATTCCATGACTATGTTTGGCAATGTATCGGCCAATACCCTGCTGCTGTGGCAGTTTATGAGGCCAAGGTATGAAAGGTAGCCTCATCACTGAACAGAATGTGTGCCAACAAATGCTCATTGTTTGCTGCCTCAATTGAGTTATGACATGTGGCCATGCATGCCACAGAACCCTCAGGTTCAAGATGATGGTACACCTGGATGTGAAAAGCATTTTTCTTCAGGACAAGTGCAAGATTTGTCACAAAGTGAACTTTGGTATACCTCACCCCCAAATAAGATGACATGTCAATGCTTTTGGACTCTGCTCGATGGCCTGGCATAGTCTCCACAGTTTGCTGTGACATTGACCAGTTCTTATCACAAACATTTTCAGTTTTCTGGAACTTGTTGACCAAACATCTTATGGTTGTTCTCATTGGGACTTCTGTACAGTAACATAAGCAAAACTATTCTTAGACCTCAGCAAATGGCAGATCACCTTCAATAAAGAGTAAAAATTAATGTTTTCTCAGAAATGGTTAAGAACTTTTTGAGCACCCTGTATTTCTATATCCAAAATATGTAAATGGAAAATATTATGGTTTCTTACAGTGCAGGAAGTTTGACAACAGATAGCAATGGGATACCCACAAATTAATAGGGAGCATCTAAAAACAGTAGTATCTAAAAAAGTACGTAAACTTAAGATTGGAGGATAATAAAAGAGAATAAAATCAGTTTGATTAGAGAAATGACTTCTCAGAGGCTGAACAGAGATAAAAATAGAATGGAGCAGGGAAAAATATATTGAGCTATGTGATAAAGTGGATAAAAAATAAGTTTTTATTGTTTAGTACTGGAGTTATGAATTTAAAAGGTCTAAGACATGAGAAGGATTTACCAAAATTACCAATGTGTAGAGAGAGAGAGAGAGAGAGAGAGAGAGAGAGAGAGAGAGAGAGAGAGAGAGAGCTGTTTACTACTCTAGTCAAAATTATGATGAGAATAGGCGTGAGAACTTAAATACAATAATTAGATTGGAAAGTATTAATCAAAAATATTAAAACTGTAAAAGAAGAGAAAAATATAAAAATTGTAGGGAACTGCTTGGGCAGAATTACACCAGAAATGAATAAGAATGATCAAAATGAAGGTAAATGATGAGGCAAAATTAACATACATGAACATTTGAGCGCAGTATGTGAAAGTGATTTGTTGAAAATTCTACAGAATATTTCTTTTATCTAGAGAGGATTCGCAATAGTACTCACAATAGTTACTCCCACAACTGTGTCCACTAGGCTGCCATAAAATGTGTAGCATAAACATTCTCTAAATAAAATGGGCTAACAGAGTGCAGTTCTAATAGTAATGTTTTCACTTTTAAGAAAAAAAACGGCAGAGAGAAAAGAATATGAAAAGATGAGTTAAAAATGTCTAGAATGTGAACTGCATTGAAAGCATCTTCTGTATTTGTTAAATGAACAACTAATACAATGCTTTTTAAGAACAACAATTTGAGTGCTTAGTAATTAATATTATCTGCTCCGAATTGCTATTAAAATAAGTTAGCAAAATGCAAGTCACAATTTCTTTAAAGGGCCAACGATGCTAACATTATGCTTTGCCATAAGTAAACAAACCTTCTGCCCATCTAGCCCAGAAAATTCCTGTAGTATAATTATGCTTTGCTAAAATGACATGTATCAGAGAAAGAACAAGAGATGTCTCCCATGTAAATGAAGTTACTGCAACATAACTATTAAGCACATATATCCTTGAGGTTAGGTGTATATTAAGCAATAGTTTGACCAGGTGAAGAAATTTTCCTTGTTGTATCATCAATAGTGAATCATATTTTCCTATAAACCATTCATGGCATTTCTCCCATTTCTCAAAATTAAAAAACAATATATATATAACATCTAGAAGAAAAAGAATACCACAGAGTTCTAAGTTTTAAGCTCTGTAATAAACTGGTAATCACTTTAGAACTCACCTTCACATTTCTGCAGGTATTCAGCACTCCACCTCCACTTGTTTCTGTAATTCGCATTGTACCTTTATAATAAAAGCACATTCTCTTTGTGTAAAGTTTACTGAATGTTGTTTCTTCTTTGCCCACAAATTATATTTCTTACTATGAAATTGGATGCACAAAATAACTCCCCACTTTACTCCCCAGCAATACCAATAGCACTGGAAGTGAGCGAGCTGCTATTAGAGAGAAAAGACGTGCTCATGTCCACTGCAGTGAACAACATTCTCTGCAGGTACAGACAGGAACTATCAGATAGCTCTCTCAATGTTATGTCTATCTGCAAGATGATGCATCATGAGTTTCTGACAAATCTTTTCTAAAATGAATGTTGGCATTTAAAAGAGTAATAGGCTAAATAAATATAAATAAGGATAGAATAAGGCAGTAAAACTATGGTTATCACCAAAACACTATGACTTGGAGATGCATCTATTGGGACAAATAACAGAAGGTAAGCCACCTTCATCTTCAGAGAAGAGATACTTAAGGAGATAAGTAAGATAAGCTCTCAAGAGCCAGATCACTTTTTGAATGCAGTATGCCAGTGAAACATAACGATACATTTATTATTGAGTACATTGATATTATTTAAGAAAGTAATAAAGTATTTCAATGGGTGTGACAACACTGAGATAGCTGCTTATTTATACTCAAAATTGAAACTTCACTAAGTTTTGAATTAAGATTTTCAGCCATTTGTAACACTGATCCTCAATAATCATCATTGTCAAATTCATTGTACAGCCAAAATGTGCCTCAAGTTCTGAATAACGCCATGACCTAGCTTCTTTTCTTAATGTGAAATAATTTACTGAGATAGCTATTTGTTTTAAACCAACATGAAATAAAACAAATTCTTAACCATGGCATAGTACCGCAGCAAAATTAGTAACTGTATGATAGTGGAACAGGTAATTAATGCTTTATCTTTAAGATGTGTGCAAACATTATTGGTGGATTCAGAGTGGTTTGCTTATCAAATCTGATTCTGGATCTGAATTTTTTGCCCCCCTATAGAACTCTATTGGTTTTGATGCATTTCTTACATGGCATCTAGTATGAGCATTACCAATAACTTCCTAAATGTGATACTTATTTTCAAAAATTCCAATTACTACCAAAATATCAGACATTTTCACTGTTTTCTCTGTAAAATCATGATTAAACTCTGGCATACCAATGACTTTGAAGTAAAAACCTGATAAGAGCCATTTTGTGTTAAAGTGAGAATGATAGCCAATTTTTAGATATTTCAAAACTACATATATTTATTGTTTGGGGGTTGTTCATAAATATTTTTAGTGTAATTTTAGGCATTATTCTATTATATTTTCAAATTTCAGCTATATACTCATGGCAGGCAGGTGTTGTAAATCAACCCTCTCATCACTGATTCCGTCAGGTGCTGGAAAGTGGCTGATGAATTACAGTGGCCAAAGAGCATAACCATAAATTATCAAAACCCTGGCCAGTTGAGAATGTGGTTACTCCTTGTGTGTGGGATCTAGGGTCACTTGATAATATCCCAATTTCAAGTCCAAAGTCCTTAACTACTGGGCACCAGCAAATGTGTCCAGGGTGACATCAATCCGGGGTAAGAGGAAATGGTCCTTTCTGATGACAATAGTCAGCTTCTTGTAGTCCATGCAGAAACATAGCTTTTCTTCTTCTTCACCAAGACTACAGAGGAGTACCAAGGGCTGTCGGACTCTTCAACGATTCCCCTAGATCGTATGTCCCATACCTTTGCTTGTTTTGCCAGAGGAACATGTCTGGGTGGTTGTCGGATTGGTTGGGCACATTGATGTTATCGAGCACTTGGTCTCAGTGCGACTGTAATTGCCATTCCATTGGCTGAAGGCAAACTGGTATCATCTCCAGTTGTGAAGTGTTCAGATGATTGGCAGCCATCTTCGGTAAGTTCAACTAGGGCCCCAGATCCTGCGATGGTGCTGGCTAGTCAGGTTTGTTGCACAGCGAAACATTCACAGCTGGCTCACATTTCTTAATTCTATTCTGGCCTGAATGCCCTGATTGGTGTCCAATAGTTTCAGCAGCCTCACGGGCACATCTTCCCGACAAGGCAACAATGCTCAGTCTTTGCATAATCCATTCAGACTTGTCTTCTACTTCCTTGGCTGTTGGTCCTCCAGGTGCACCTTCATACCACCATGCTTCTTGCAAGAACTGCATTGTCCTTGAGGGTCACCCTGTAGATCCGCAGATGTTCTAGGGGGCTACTTCATCTTGGCCAAGTCACATAATCCTCCGGCCAATGTCGACTGTTGTCTCATGACTTCTGAGGGCATCCAGTCCCAGTATCATGCACCTTTGTGACGAACACCCACAGGCTCTCATGCTCCGACTCAGAGTCAACTCCAGCAGAGCCTCCTCCACAAGCAAATGTTGTTTGACACCCTATCTAGTTGGTGCAGCTGACTGGGTGTTTGTGTTGGTAAGACCTTTGCCATGTCAGGACTGATTACAGTCAAGTTGCACCTGTGTCTACTGTATCTGGCACAGCTTTCCTCATATCCAGCCATCTGTAATGAGGTAGTTATCCACGCTTCTGCACACAATACAAAGCATCACTTGATCTTGTGTTGATGATGGCCTGACATGCCCTTCCATTGTTTTTCACCTGCTGTCGGCTTTGTTATGTAGCACACACCACTTGAAGGTCATCGTCATCTCTGGGTTTTTTCCCCTCTCACTGTTATAGCAAATACTCTTCATTTTCTTAGTCAACGTAGCCGTTATCTTGTCTGCCACATCTTTAGTGCTGTTGTTAACACCTCATGAATTCCCTTGTAATCACCAAGCATCAGACACTGTTATATCTTGGCATCACACACCCCATCAACAAAGGAGTAAGCAGCTTCCTGGGACACATAACTAGGTGACAAGTCCACCAGTTCAATCACCAGGGCAAACTCCTGCATCATCTCTGCTGGCTGTTGCAGCCTCAATTTAAGCTGACTGTGACTGTCTGCAGCCAAGTGATGGTTGCCAAACTAGTTCTCAAGAGCCTCCCAGATCCCTCCAAACATTGGGATCACAAACAGTACTTCTACTGCCTATGAGGCTTGCTATCTCAACCTCGCGGCTTCCTCCTCTACTGACCATAGGCTGTGTGGTGGTGGTGAATTTTTGGCAGAAGACTTCAAAAATATGGGGGAGGGGGGGTTCTTGATGCTTCAGGTGATCGTTAGGAGAACTACAGCTGATGTTGGTAATGCAGCCAACTGCACTATCAACCAAACCTGGCTGCTCTTGCTGCTAGCCCAGCCCACTGCTTTTGAAACCTATGGAAGCAAACTGAAAGGGTGAAAGTTTTGAATAAAATCACCAATGTATTTAAGGTCCTCTCTGAAGAGAAAGCCATTAAATACACAGGTAACTTTATTCAAAACTTGAGCTGCTTTCTGTTTGTCTTACTCATCTGTTAAAATCATGAGATTATAATTTTTAATTGTCTTAAGCAGACAATGCTTTTATAGACTTTCAATAAGGTGGGAAAATAGGAAAGGATGTGGTTTGGTATATTATCTACTAATATTCTTTGTATATAGTGGTTTACCAATCATTCATTCATTTAAAAGCTATTAACTACAATGACAGAAATATCATTGATTTGCATTCTACAAATTATAAAAATAATGATATCCTACCATGTACAAAGAATATCAGCATGTAGTTATCCGTAAAACACCACATAATATATTAACAAATATATTGAAAAATAAATTAAATACATTAGCAAAAACAAAAAGCAATTATTCTAACAAAGCAGCATCCTAAGTGACACAAATTTGAACATTTCTTACACTGTCACTTATAACAACAAAGTATGATGCTTCCTAATAGCTGCTTGTGCATTATCAACATCACAAATTTCTTAGTAATTAATATTTGATTAGTTATTGCTCTTTTGATTGAACAACGAAGGCTTTCATGACTGATGTCATTTTCTACCTATTGCTCTTTTATTTGGAGCATCTGTGGTAGTACAATGTATCTATTGTCAAATAATTTAAAATAAACACTAAATCATTTAAAATAAACACTGACACCATGAATTTTATCTGCTTTTTTTTAAAAGTGGAAGATGGTTACAAATTTTTACAGCTATTTATTATGACCTACTTTAGTCTACTTTAAATACACAAATTTGTAATATGCAAACCATCAACTCACTACTCCATGGTGCACTGAGAAGTGCTCATTCACACAAACCTTTACCTGAAATAATACAGACAGAAGGAAAGAATAAAAGCAAAAAATAAGGGGGGGGGGAGTAAAAGAGGTCATTTATTTTTCAGTTTAGAGCCACAAAACACCACATCATGCTTAAAATGGTTTCCAAGCAAAAAGTCATTTCTATTAGTTGTAAGCATAAAGACAATTTTTGCTGAGCACAATATTAGACATAGCTTCTTTTTTTTTTCTTTCTTTTCTTTACATTATTAAATTCTTAATATGTAATTAAAATACACAATTATTTCTCCATTCAATGGCAGCCAATTAAAATATTTCATTAATGTGCACCAAATGAATTACTAAACCATGAAAGAAAAGTAAACTGCAATACATGATGATTTTTGTTTCCAAGTAAACTAATATGTTCCATCATTATAAAATCTCTCCCCATTCACATGCAGTTGCACAAATAATAGATTTTTTTTTAAAAAAAATCATATTAGCATAAGTGATGCCTTTTGAATTACTATTATTTATTATTATTATTATTATTATTATTATTATTATTATTATTATTATTATTATTATTATTAAGAATAATAACATTAATAATGCAGATTTGCTTCTGCATTGTTTGTGGCTCACAATTTTTTTAAGGATTTTTTTTCACAACCACTTTTAGGTCTACCATCACTTATCACACCTTCTAGCCCAACATAGCTGTGGATGGCAGTTACGGGAATTATTTGCATGCCTTCATAGCCAAGAAAAGGCTACAACCCAAATTATTAGCCAGTATATGTATTTGTTGTAATATAATTCACCTGGCAGACATTATGACACAAAATTAGCCATAATATAATTAACATGTGGTAAATATTATGACAAAAAATTAAGTAAAACATTTGAAATAGAAACTTCAGATAAATCAATCAAACCCTAATCAGGCCAACTAGTTGGCATTTTGTCTTATGTTTGGTTTAAAGTTGTTCTGTATGGAGACAGTGGAAGAAAATATTAGTTGCAAATGATATTGCTGAATAGCTGTTATTTAGGGAAATTATGTTTAAGCTCAAGTTACCCTCATTAAATGGATTGTTAATGGTCAGATTTTATATTCACTGTAACATTAGTGTTAAGGAATCACAATGTAAAATTAACAAAATTAATTGAAATCCCTACTATTATTTTATTTGGTGGATTACAAAAGATTTTGGAAAAACAAAAATATGTAATAAGGTTTATGTATTAACAACATTAATTCCAAAATATTTACTTTAGAACTATTAACACACAGCAATGAAACAAACCAAAACACTGAAATAACTGCCCTAGCCTCAATTTCATCTTTTCTGAAAGTTCAAAACATTCACCTATTCATAATCCTCAATGTTTCAGTTAATTTTGCAAGTGGTATTGAAATGAAATTCCAAATTGTACAAAATGTTTGATAATATACAGAGAAAAACCAAAATAAATTACTGTATAGGTGAGAAGCTTCACTGAAATGTTTATCGTTTTTAAGGATATCTGACTTTTAATAAATTTAATTCAGGGGATATAAATTATTTTTTATTCAATTATAAAAATATTAAGTATTTCTAATTTTAAAAGGGATTAATATTAATAATGTTCCTAAAGGTGATCACTACACAGAAACAAGAAAAGTACTCAAATTTCCATGGCTTTATACTCCAGATTTCTGGTAGCTTAGGATGGTCACTACACTTCCACAAAGTAAGAAACATACCTAAATGCCCTTGCCTCTACTTTGTTCTGACAGCATACTTCTGGTAGCTTGAGATAGTCACTGTGTTAAACATAAGAAATAAGAGAAAATCTCATTATAACTTAATAAGTAAGTAATAAACTAATAAGATTAAAAAATTAACTGAAAGGTGATGTTCTTTGCATCTAAAACATTATATTCTTGGCTTCTACAACATTCATGACTGACATTTTATCACTAATTGCTGCATTAAGCAAAAGAATTTGAAATTATAAAATATTCTGTTATTTTTAATACACCCTTTCTTCATTTGCAGTAAATAACATGTTCATTATTTAGTAACACAAGCAAAAATGTATCTAATTTTGTAAACATAGCAATGAATTGCCACTTACTACAAAAACTTGCTGTTTTATTTCAATCTTTTTTTATCTAATCTGAAAACTCTTTGGTGCTACAAAGAAATAATTTCCTGTATGAAGGTACCATGAGCTGTGTAGAGTTAAAACTAAATATCAATTAAACCGATGATAATATAGTGTAGACTGAAGTACTGCAGTAACTTATGATGTAAGGTAATAGCAGATATTTTAAATGTTTCTTTGTTGACATTTAAAAATTTGATTTCTTTGAAAAATGGGATGACTATTTTGTGCAAATTACGAAAATGTTTCAACTTAGCAAATTGTACTGTACCAGAAATAGTCATGATTCTGTGTAGTAATGCTCTCACAATGGAAAACAATAAGATAATTTATGAAGGATGTACCATCCGCCTCTACAATTAGTATATGAGAGCAAATGGATAATCCATTGAATATAACTCAAATGAAGACTGAAGGAAATCTGTGCATTATCCTGAAGATATTACTTCTGGTGGTGTTGAGCAGAAGAATGAACTGCAGTAGACCATATGTAATAGATACATGGTTCTGAAATTCAAAAATGCAAAAGTGAATATAACATTTAAATGGAAGGGAAAACCTTAAAATGATAGCTTTCTAACAACTGCAAAACCTATGTTGGTTACTAAGTGCATTTTTTATATTTAATTAATTATCAAGTTACCAACTGTGTTATCGTGCTTAAGATGACTATGCAGTGTACAGTATTAGAAGGCATGTGAGGTGGTATTAGGAGGGGCTCACCTAGAGCAACTGGCATAACATAGGTGTGCAGTGTTGCCTAGTTTGGACATCCACAGCTAAAAATTACTGCTGGAAATGTGACTGTAATGTGCCTAAGTGTATGCAGTACATATTTTTGAGGCCATTTGTCCAAAGACAATACTTTTACAGGAATACTTCTCAAGTTATTGTTCTGGGAATAAACATTGCTTGCTGTTGTGTTAACATGAACATTAAGTTCCAACCTCCAGTCCTGTCCATATATTATTTCTTTTCAGTAAGCAATAGTCAGCAAAACATTTATGAAGTATTGTTGTGAATTGTATGCATTTCTTTAACAGATGAATTGTTTTGAGGTGTATGTGTTTCTTATATGAATTAATTGAACACGGTTCAATGCAATCTGAAAGCATATGCACATGTTTATTGAATTTAGGTTCAAGAGCAGTACATTAGGTAAGTTAAATTGACAATAAAGTTTTTGTTTTTACATTTTGTGTTTTATGAAGTGTTAATAATGTCACTTTCAAAACTTGGTTCCTGCAATATATGCGCTAAGGGCATGCTTCTCTGTTCACAGGCTAAAAATATTATTTTTAAAGTGCACTTTTCTCTAAGAAATTGTCATCTGAGGAAGTGCATGATCACAGTAATGTTTTACAATAAGTCAATCAACACAAGATGCTAGATCAAATTGCATTAGAAAAAGAACACCAAATTACTTGTTTACCTCCTTATTGTTGCCAGTATAACACCATATAATTAATTTGGCCAAGGTAAAAGGGGAAGTCGGTAAAGAAAACATTGCTTCTCATCTCACAGATGTTGAAGTCTTATGCATGCTGTACTTGATAGAATGACAAAACAGAATTAGTCATGTTGCACATTGTGAAAAACTGCAAAAAGATGATTTCAGTAAAAAAAAAAAAAAATGGCTTGAGAAAACACTGCACAAAAATAAGTTATAAATCTGCATGAAACTGGTTATAAGTTAAGTGAGGCTGAGGAAAAAGACAAGAGGATTACGAGCTATCAACTGCTCTACAATAAATTCATTTCCAAAATTCAAGTACATTGTTTTCAGTAAATAAACACATTAATATTGAGTGTTACAACTTACAATAATCCTCTACTGTGAAAATTTAGGTTCTGACAATGCAAAAAAAAATGTTTCTTTCCTCTTTCTCTCTCACTCCAACTTCCTCACTTTAGCATGTCACTTGGTAGCAGTGCAGCCAGCATTGGTTTAGCTCATGTGCCATTTAAAACCATACACTGTATAGATTAGAACTAAAGCTGGCTTCCAAAACATAATATTAGCCAAACATGTATCATGAAATAAATATCATAAATGCAAATGTAATGCAATTATGGTTATGTGATGGATTTATTATTGGGTATACTATCTTTATTTATTACATTTATATCCCACTTACCAACAGGCCTTTGAGAAAATCAAGTCACTTCCTTCTTGCAGCTCCTACAGTCTCGCATGGATTTAAAATCTTGCCAGGTTTATTAAATTGAAGAATTTTCTTTTTGGATTTACTTTTACTACCGATAAAATATCCAGCTTTGAAATTTCACCTCAAATCAGATATAATTAGCCCACCATACTATTTCCTTCACATACAGTCCAAATATAGTGTAATGTAGTCCACTAATATTGTGAAAACCATCTTATATATAACGGATATACTATATCAAATTTGGATTGAAAATGCATTATTTAATATGCAACACAGTCTAGAGCAACTTTTTTGTAGGTTTAGAGTGTGATCTAACACAGGCATCTGAAAGTAATAGGCATACAATGCTCAAAATTTATGTTTTGAAGGTCGATTTGGGAACACAAATTCTGCACCAGAAGTTGCTATTCCAATTGATACATGCTGGACTTAGTCTATGAGATGAAGAAAAAAGAGAAAGGAAGAAAATGAAATGTTGATTTACTCACTGGTGCAAAGGAAGAAAGAGATATGTATCATTAAAATTCAGAAAATGTGTTCACATTATGATCACAATTTCAATAAATAGACAGCCGGGGTTCGATACCAAGTGACCACACATGAGATTTGTGGTGGACAAAGTGGCGCTGGGATGGGTTTTCTCCAGGTACCCCAATTTCCCCCGCCATCGCATTCCACTGATGCTCCATCATCATTCATGTATCACCAGTGTCACCGCCTGCGGTGCCATAAGTAGTTAAAGCGGGCATTAAACACTACCAAAAAAAATGTCAATAAAACACCTTGTACATTAAATAAAGTAGTTAAATGTGTTGCAGCTCACTTTTCTAGAAATTCAAGAAAATGCAAGAAAGCTGTCACAGAACTTGGTCTTCCTCACACCATAACATTTAATTCACACACTGTAATTAGCATACAAATCCAAGTACAGAACTAGCTGCTATCACTGCATTCTATCCCTGAGATGAAATTTCATGGCAAGATCCTGGGATTCAAGATTATGTACTAATAGGTGTAAACCAATAAAGAAACTAGGTATTAAAGACATGTTATGGTGGATTTTTGAATTCATAACCACAGGTTACAAAATTTGGCACAGCACACTCCAGATACAAACACTCATCTTGGATTACATCAAGTAGTAGTGTTAAGCACAACCTTACTTAATATATATGTAAATGACTTACCAAACCTATTAGAATGAGAAAAAGATCTGCAGGAAGAATTTCCAGTACACAGTGGCACTGATATAATCCTGGCAATTGACAGCATTGCTAGTATTTTTTTTTTTTAAATATTAAATAGAAAGCTATAAAACAGGTCTCTGTGCAGATATCCCAGTTATTTTTAAATTGGAAAAATTAAATAAAATTAAAAATGCAGAAAAAAAAAGAGCCATATGGATGTTACTGGAAAATTTCAGAAATGGTGTTCGGAAAATTTGATAGTAAACACAGAAAACTTGTTTCCAGCGTTTTTCCTTCGGTGAAGGACTAAAATATATAAAAACTGTATTATAATGACACCACTGTAATGTATAGAATGGCTGGACATTGTTAACCAAAAGAGTTAAAAATCACCTACACCTTGAAGGGAGGAGGAGAGGGAGGAGCAGAAGAAGAAAATCGCAGTTAACTTTAAAAAAAAAAAAAAGAAACAAAGAAAGACTCACATGCCCCATCAAGTAGTCTGTTAGAGGAAAGCAACTAAAAGGTTTAAAATATTAGCTAGAACTAAAGGGGAAGCAGCTGTATAAAAAGTATGATGTGCAAAATGCATATAAAATCTATCTTAAAAATGACAGGATCTGAATCTTGTAAAACTGAACTTGAAAAAGCTAAAAACTGGCATTAGGCTTAATAGCAGGCACGGTTGAAATCTCATCAATAGAAGCACTTATCTTTACAACATCTAATAAGCCAATAAACCTTCAACTTGAAGAACAAGTTTTATAGAAAAACAAAATAATTCCAAATTGTAATAAACTGGACAAACACCAGGATTTCAAATATGTATTAAAATACAAAAAGAATATGTGCAGGAAGTAAAACAATTAAAAGAAAATCTATCATGTGAATAAACCATTAGAAAGCTTTAAAATACAATAAAATTGAAATCCTGGAAACCTCAAGAAATAAACAAATATTTTAAAAATGATAGCATTAGAAATACTGCAAATCAAAATTCACTCACGAAGACTGGACATATGTAGATATTGATCACTCTGATTTTAAATAAAGGAGATGGATCAGGAGTGGATGGTATTTGTCAGTTTTCTCCTTTTACAAAAATGTTGGAACTAGAAGTTTTGATTGAGAAATGGATGCAATCTATGATTCCCTCATTTAACCATCTGTTTGGCTACAAAATTACAAAAACAATGTAATTTTCCCATATTCTAGAACTGCAATCCAAACAATGGCATTAACTCAGGATCCAAAAATAGAACAAATAACAGATATTCAATTTGTTTACACATTAACATATTCAAAATTTAAAGAGAACAGGCTTCTAATGGATTCCTGCACATTTGGATTGAGTAACATTGAGAATGTATACCTTAGGAAAAACAGGAACCAAAATTTAAAAGAAAGTACAATCAAAAGTACTATTATAATCAGTTAAATGTATCATCATCATAAAATTGGATTACCACCCTCTCCAAATTATCTCTTATCAAATAAAATGAAGAAATGAACATGGATCATTTACTATTCTCTGAATTAAATGTACCCAGACTTGATCTCAAAATACTGAGAAGCAAGAAGGAGAATGGCTTTGTTACTAAATCCTGAGAGTATGTGTATATGCATCTATAGTGGGACTTCACCTCCCTGTTGTTAGGTTTCCATGATTATACTGTTGTTCAAAATATACCTATCTTGTTATCTTTTGGTTGGTGTCTTTTGAAATAGTGAAAGGGGTACATGTTTAACTGAGCTAAGCATAGCCATCTTGTTTTTGTACTCTTGCTATTTACAATGTCTCAAAATTCTTCTGAACAAAAAGTGTATCATGTAGCTCATCATCAGTTATCCTCCATGGTCTATGGGTAACATGCTAGCCTCTGGTTCCCAAGGTCGCAGGTTCAAACCCGGCAAAGGTTGATTAATTTTTTCAGGCATAAAAATCCTTAGCATGGCCTCCTCCAGAAGGGAAGTATATCTGCTGTCCTGTGTCATAGATTTATGACACACAAAAGAATCTCAAGCCTGATAAAGAGGCCTCTGAGTAAAAGTAAGCAGTCTTTCATGCCCAATTTAGAATGGGATTTAGCAGCAGTTAAAGAGCATCCATAAATAAAACTCAATTTTCATTTTTTTAAAGCTCATCATCAAAAAGAGGCTGAAAAACTGACCTACTTGCAACTGCACCTATTGACTTTCTACACTTAGATACAAAGAATTACTTGAATCTGAATCAGAAGCTCCTTCAGAAAACCCTTCTGAACTACAGGCTGCCAGATTCGTCAGGGGAATTAGTCACTGAAGCCACTGAGCATCTACAACAGAATAACACTAAGTCTAGATAGCACAGTGCACACATTCCATCATTAAAATGTTTTGAATAAGAATACACAGAATGAAACCATATAAAATTAAGACTGAAATGTATAGGATAACTTGGGTTAGAAGTTGTTTGACCATTTCTAATTATGGGTATCCTCATGATATTAGGTGAAAAGTTAAAATGGTAGAATATTAGTTCCAGATATTTGGATCAATTATGAATTGAAATAATATCAGCAAGTAGATCAGAAGCATTCATGCTATAATACTTACTGGATCTTACATTATCATGTATCAATATTATTCACCATCACCTCAAAAGTTTGTTTTCAAACGCAATCTTCACCAAATGAACTTTAAGGCCATTCTAATTTACCTCAGGGAGTTCTGGTGTACTATGCTGGCAAAAGAAGTATCCGATTGCTTATAAGTCAGATGGCTGACTTAGATAAAAAAATGTGTGCAATTTCATTTCTCATCAAAAACTAATAGAAATGGAGACATTTTTTTAATTTCCCATAAAAGGAGATAGCTGCTGAGTTATAGGAGAAGAACATCAGAGCATAGAAACTTCCTGCACCTCTTATAGATCTGAGGAGCTAATGCCTCTTTTCTGATCCTGTCAATAAAGCTCAGTGAATATGTCATTCTAATATCCTGCACATATATATTTTATTGTATAAATAATAATGTGAAGTATTTCTTTTAAGCAACATCTTCTCTACTTATGCTTTTCTACTATGCCATTCCTGCAATTTGTTTTATCACCTAGGTAGGCTAAATTATCAACATGAATATGAGAATGTATGATAAAAATAATGGTTTATCAGACACACTGAGTTCCAGTCTTCTTAGCACCAGTGATACAAAATGAAGTACCACTTTGTATGGACTCCCACACTGTATTTTATACAGTAAAGATTTGTACATTTACCACACAATCCACATCTTCTTTGTGCGTTCTACTCATTTCTCAGTTGTCCAACATTATCACATCTAATATCCTCTTGCATATCTTATAGAAATCTTGGTCTCTCACCCTTTCACTGTTCAATGTAGGATGAAGTCAGAATTGCAAGTACAACATGTCTGGTAAATTTCAATCAGCTTATACCAGGCATTACCAATTGGTTGCTCGTTGAGTAAAGCAAAGAGAGCAACCTTGCTCGATGCTCCTGCAAATCGCCTACTGTACACTTGTGACCAATTGTGTGGAAAGCAGGAACAGATTATTCCTTTGGTGCAATGGCAGCAACATTTTGAAATATATAATCCACCTTTCATAAGTTGACTTTACAATCCTAATCATGGAGGCAGGTTGTACTTGCCCTTAATACTGAAACTTTAGGGTTTGTTGCATTATCCTGTATCAAAATTGTTTTAAGTAAAAAATCCTGTCCCTTTATTTAGGGATGATAGTTTTGTTAACAAAATTTTCTTTAGGAAGATCATCATTTGGGTTCATCAAACCTTTACATAGGTTAATATATCTATTCTAAGTTCATAATTGGTAGAACAAGTACCTTACATTAGAATTTACATTTCAGGTACAAACATATAAATATTTTCAAAGGTTTGAACATAACTGGCAGTCATAACATAAATAATTGCAAAAAATACTTACAATTATAGTAGTAACATAGTAAACAAAAAAAATTCCTTAATTTGGCAAATACCACTCTAATTGGACTGTAATGCTAACAGCAGTATCAGAATTAATTTGTAAAAAAAAACTTGCACATTTATAGCAGTGAATATGAACAAGCTCTTAGTAATTATATGGTATCTAACACAATTTGAAATAAACTGTTCTCCTTAGATTAGATTATAAAGCATTCTGTAGGTTTGTTTAGGCCAGAAAGCCACTGAACATAGAACTTGTCAAGACATATACATATATACATATGTTTATATACAATGGGAAAAAAAATGTATAAAGCTTGTGCTTAAAGCTTGGGTTACAAAAACAGCAGAATAGACATATTAATCACACCATTTGTATTTGAGGGCTCTACTGTACTTAATGTGCTCTATAAAAGCACATGAACTTCCCTTTTTTTTTATTTTTTTTTTTTTTTTTTTTTTGCAATCATATAAAAACAAAGAGTATCAAAAATTAGTGTTAAAATGTATAAATAAATATAATTTCATTATATGTAACACTAATGTAATGTCAGATGATAGCCTTCTAATTATCGACATAATAGTTACTACTAGTAATTATATAAAACTAAAATATGAGTGTAACATATCAAAGCATCAGGCTTTGCATAGCTTGTGCCATTGCTAAACACTAAAAATTCATTTGACACATTCTTGCAAGTCAAAGTATACATCAGTTTAATTTGAATATAAAACACACACACACTAATATACACAAAATGCAATACATTATAATACTTATAAATACAATGATTGTTGACAGTATTGTCAGACAGATTTGTCACTTAAATATTCACCTACAGAATAAGTTAATTTATTGCAAAGGTACTCCTTAAGAGAGGCCTTAAAAACCCTGAAATTTTCAACATTCTCTTTGAGATTACTGGGGAGAGCATTAAATATCTTGATTATTTCATAATATACACCTTTCTGAAAGCAACGTAGATTGGCATTGGGATGATGAATATATCCCTTTTGTCTAGTATTAATGTTATGAAATTCCAGGTTTTTTATAAAACTATGTCGATTAACTGCATAGAATTTTAAATTGGATAATATATAAACACAAGATAAGGTGAGTATATCCAATTTTTTTAAATAGTTCTTTGCATGACTGTCTGCTATAAGCATTACAGATTATTCGTATAGTTTTCTTCTGTATCCGGAATATGCATTTACTATCCACTGAATTACCCCAGAATATTATTCCATACTCGATGATGGAGTAAAAGTAGGCAAAATACACCAATTTAAGTGTATCAAATGAGTGAAATTTAACCAGTGCTCGGAGAGCACAACATGCTGAGCTAATTTTAGGTGTGATGTAGCTAATACGTGACTTCCAGTCCAAATGCTTATCTACCTGAAAGCCAAGAAATTTGACTTCATTTAGCTGTTCTAACAATGTATCATTAATTCCTATTTCTATGTGTGTTTGTGGTGAGCGAGTAGTTATAAATTTAATTGTTTTTGTTTTTCCAAGGTTTACTGAGTTTGTTTGCTTTGAACCAATTTGACATACAATTTAGAACATAGTTTAATTTTACTACACAGTCATTGAAATTTTTACTTGTCATCTGCAAATAAATAAATACTTGCAATACTGTTAATGTATAATGGGAGGTCATTTATGTAAACCAAGAACAAGAGAGCCCCTAAGATTGATCCCTGGGGAACACCATGTTTTACTGATTTCCATTCTGAGGCACTATTTTGATACCCATTGGAGTTATTAATTTCAACCCTTTGTTTTCTCTTCTCTAGGTATGAAATGAACCAATCTAATGTTATTCTTTATTCCATAGAAATGTAGTTTTGCTATCAGAATCTCATGATTCACACAGTCAAAAGCTTTCACTAGGTCACAAAAGATTCCACAGACATGTTCCTTTTCATTTAACACTGTTAACACTATATGCATGAGCTTGCAGGTTGCATTATCTGTTGCTACTCTTTTTCTAAAACCAAACTGTTCTTAGGCAAGTAAGTTGTTCTTTTCTAAGTAATAATAAAGTCTATTGAGCATTACTTTCTCAAACACTTTTGAAAAAACAGACAAGAGAGATATAGGTCTACAATTTGAGATATTATCTTGTTTACCTTTTTTAAAAAGTGGTTTGACAATAACTTCATTCTGTCAGGAAATATTCCACTCTAGTTCGTTACATAAATAGCTAAGGGGAATACTTATTAGGTCAGAACATGCTTTTAGGATTTTACTTGATATTTCATCATATCCAGAGGAATTTTTGGTCTTGAGCAAATTTATTATATTTTTTATTTCAAACGGTGTAGTTATTTTTACTTTAAATTAAGGGACTCTGTTTACGAAAGAAGTTTTAAAAAAACTTAATGCTGTATCTTTACATCCATAATTTATATTTAATTTGTCTGTTACATTCAAAAAGACATTGCTAAAAATATCTGCGACCTTTTGAGGATCATCAATTTTTTGATTACCGGAATTCAGTGCAATTGAGGAGCTTTCTTGAGATCCTTTACCTGTTTCTCTTTTTATTATATTCCAGATAGTTTTTATTTTATTATCAGAATTGGATATCTCTTTATTATAATGCAATATTTTAGCAGCTTTTATTGTTTCTTTTAGAAGTTTACAATACTTTTTGTAATGACATTCTAAGTATGGGGTCTTATTATGTTTCAGTTCTTGGTATAATTTTCGCTTACGTTTGCAAGAAGTTTTAATGTCTGTTGTAATCCAGGTGTTTTTCTCCTTCTGATTATGCATTTTACGATATTTGACTGGAAAGGATGCTACAAAGTGAGCGATGAAATGTTGTAGGAAATGATTGAACTTGTCATTTACTCCATTTATTTCATAAATTTCAGGCCACAATTCTTGTTGAAGGGCATACTTAAACAATGTGAGGGTGCTTTCAATCTATTTTTCGTGTTCTACAATATTTATAGTTTGGTTTTAACTTTAGGTTAATCTTTTTAATGAGAAGTATTTGTGCCTCATGATCTGAAAGACCATTTGCAAATGGTAAGGTTGTTGAAGTTTTAATTCTATCTATATTTATGAATATGTTATCTATTGCTGTAGAGGAACTACCCTGAATTCTTGCAGAAAAATTTACTGTGTGTGATATGTGGTATGTAAAAAATAGAGAATTGAGTTGGTCCTTTCGGAGACTAGGTATAAGATAATCGATATTAATGTCACCACAAATTATCAGTTCTCGTTTCGGTTTCAATATTAACTTTAAGGAATCATCTAACTGTTTTTTTAATACCTCATCGCTACCTAGTGGGGACCGATATAGAGCTATAATTGCAAAATTGACTTGATTTATGTTTAGTTGAACTGCACACATCTCTATGTCTAGCTCAAAACAAAACTTGTTTAGATTAATGATTTTATAGGGTACATCATGTCTTACAAATATGCAAACCCCTCCTTTTTTTTTAAATGCCACACTCACTTGCACAATGATGCTGAAGTTGAAGTTTCTGATTGAATGTGGAACTTTGCAGCAAACTAGACACTTACTCTGCCTCTTTCTATAAATAAGAAAGAATCCTCCCAGGTAGGCATCTAAACGTTAAGTTGATAGCCTGTGTGTTGGATTGCTTTCTTTTCCTGATATTACAAACTGATACATGGTACACTGTGTAAAGAAACAAGAGACCAAAGGCATGCACAGAACAGACATGTTTACTCTAGTACAAAATTAAGTGAGTTAATGATGCCTGGCTTATGCTGTTATTTAGATTCCAGTATAAAATACAAATATTCAAAACAGCACCATTTAGACAGAACCTGATGATTGGCCAAACCATTTCTTTGTTCTTTTTCAAATTGGTACAAACTTCATAGGTTATCAAAAAGACTTACACCTCCCATATGGTGTTTATATTCCTGTAGAAGGCAGTAGTGAGGGAACTTTGATTCTTTATTCCATCTCAAGCATGCACTTTCACCTAATATGTCTCCCAGAGTCACCTGACTTTTTGTTCCATCTTTTTAATAAGATAGAATTTTCTGTATCATGTAACACATGAGTAGTACCTGTCTTCTTTATATCTTGCATGTGTAGCTTCTCCACGAAGTCAGTTCTCAAGGTTCCTATGCCTTTAGTTTTATTGTAGAAAAGCATTCAAATAGGGGCAAAAAGTTAAATAAATTATCAATGCATACTGTGATGTTCTGAGAAATGTAGCACACACAAAGTTTATCAAACACAGAATGTTCCAGTGGCTTCTGTGGATCTCTTTGACTTCCACTAACATAGGGCTCAAATTTTTAGGGATATCCATTAGATTCAGCTGAGTACTACCAATTGAAGTAACAGCAAATTGCTTCCTCCCTACAAACCATTTCATAAAATGATGACAAATAAGGCTCCAAAGCCACATCCAAAGAGAAGTGTTCCTAGATGCTCTATAAAATACAGAAATTTCTTATTTGGATATGAAATTAATGGCCAAACATTATAAAATTTACCTTCCCTTTAAATTTTGTCGTTACCATTTGCATGAATAAAATCTATGAATTTTGTCAAAAGCATTTCTGGAGAAAGAATTTGAAACATGTGCATTATTTGTGCCTGGTCTGGTTTTCAAGGACATAAACCTTTGAATGACCAGAAATTATGATATAATAGCAAAACACCAACATATTTGTATATGTCACTATGACTTATTTCTATGTTATGTCTCTCCTGCCAAAATCCCAAGCAAATCATCATAAACTATTTTAGGAAAAAGATCAGATTTGAATTTGATGTAAAGAGTTCTTCTATATATATATTCATGAGGAAACTCAAATTTCTGTGAAGATGGTGAATGTGTTGGTGATTTGGAACAGCTGGGATTTTGTTCTTGAGTGAATAAAACTGTAGCACATTCAATGTGGCTTTCAGTATTTATTCTTATCTCTACAGCTAGTGCCTGAACCCTTTTACCTATATCAGCAACAATGGTAGGCTGTTCTCCAGAGTCCTTCCTGCATTTTCTTTATCACTGTCCTCCCAAAACACAATTTCAAGTTCTTGGCCAGTATCAAATATAGTTTCATCATCCTCTGTGGTTTAGGATATTTAGAGCCTCTTTTAAGTCTCTCCCCTTAATCTAAATGGAATCTGAAGTAAGATTAATTGCTAGAAAAGATACCTTACTGCCACTGTATATTTTATATATTAGCATAAAAGCAATACTGTACCAATCCTAATTTAAGTAATCTGAATCTGTACTCAGTATTTAAATTAGGAATCCATAGTACTATGAGTAAATTATTAAAAGATACAGTGTAATATTGTTATTTTTACATACCATCTAGCCTGATGTGAAGCACCAAAATCAAACTCTACCACAAATACTGTCCACCACGAAATAAACAGTCGTTATTTTACTGTTAAGCGTTATTTTCAAACAACAGACTTTTAAACTAACAATAAAAACATATAACAAACATTTCAATCGTTGCCAAAGAACTTCTGGAAATAAATATGTCGGAATGCTTTCTAATCTAATCTAATCTAAGAAGAGTTTGTATATATATATATATAGCAAATCATATGATGGGATATAGTGGATCAGAAACCAAAAAATTGTCTAAATCAAAATTGCTTAGGACAGCATTTTATCTTCTTTCATTTCTTATGCAATATGGAATAATCTTCTGGACTAATTTAGCACAGAGTAAGCAAGTGTTTGTATTAAATAAAAGGCTATACATACTAACAGTGGCAATGGATGATGATTGTTTTTATGATAATAAAAAGTAAATCTTCATGAAGGGCGAGTTATCAGTAGAGCTCGCAAGTTCAAGATCTAAAATGTACCAGGTAATGAGCAATGTAATGACCTTAAATATGTGAAGTTTAAACAAATAATATATGAAGAAAAACGATTTATTGAAAACTATAGATATACAGACAAACTTGATTAATTCGAGCTTTTAGCACAGTCCCTCGACATTCCTATACAAAACAATGTTAAAAAGTCTTTTATAAATCAATATTTTTTGGGATAATTCAGTAAAATATTCAACGAGCGTGACTGAAAAAATTATAGGTTAGTCAAACTTGCTGGATAAATTCCACTCCCTTCCCTTGCTAAATTACAGGAAATGCATCATATTATAGTTCCAATTCCCTCTCCTGGTGATAAGAAATGTGGGTTACTCAAGCTTCTTTGTGCAATTCTAGAAACTTGTTGCCAGCCAAGGCACTTGTTGTCATTGTGAACGCTGCACCCCTTTCCATTCTGTGTACCTTCAGTCATATGTTGGCCTATGTTTGCAGCACATAACTTCCTGTGCAGTAAAGTGAGCATTTTTATCCGGTGTACACAGTTACATCAAAATCATCAGTGTGTGTTTAAGTGGTGTACTTAGCCAACAATGGCTCTCTCCAAACCTAAACGTGTAAATTACAAAACTCTAACTTTAGCTGAAAAGACAATAGCCATTCGCAAAGTGGAAAAAAGTTTAAAAAAAAAAAAAGGTGTGTCATCGCAAGAGACTTTAGAATCCCCCAGAATATATTACCCATGTTCAAAAATAAGGATAACATTTTGAACAGTGTAGTTACAAACAGTGACAATAGTAAAAAAAGTGCAAAGGGTCTGAAAATCCTGATGTCAATGAGTGCGTTAAAAAGTGGTTCAAGCAGGCATAGAATAAAAAAGTTCCAGTAAGTGGAGTTTTAGCATTATAAAAGCTGTAAGTACACATTTTAATTTTATTAAAATCTGGACATCTATTACATAACATTTTAAAACACACTTTAATGTTGTCCTTCCTATAATTTCATTCAATTTGGACCTGTTTTAATGAAAAACAGTCTTAAAAAAATCTAACTTTTGTAATTCCAACCCTGAATAATTCGATTTTTTTTCTTGGTCCCTTTGGCTTTAGACAAGTTTGACTGTACTTCATTCAACATCACAGTAAAGAACCATAGACACTTGTAGTACCTTGCACTTGAACACTTGTCCTGAAGAACATTTCTGTAGATTAAAGAACTTCTTTCCAAGTCAATTGATGCCCTAGATGCATAAATGAAACAGGCAATGTCTCCACAATTACATCAGTCAAAATTTTCTCCTTGCAGAACCTTATCAATTACCTTTTCTGGTAACCAATGCTCTTTTACAGCATATATTTAATTTTCTCATTTGATGTATCTTGCCCAACTTTACTTGCAGTCTCCCAAATGCTGTTGGATCCTTTGAATCTTCTTGAGAACTGATTGCATCTCTTGTATGTCAGTGTTAGTACTAATTCATGCCAAACCTTTCAAGTCATAATTACCCAAGTTAAATCCTGAATTGCTATTGCTACAGCACTTTTCCTATCAAAAATGTCAATCACTCATTTGACAATATAACAAATTTTCAAAGTAATGTAACAAGACCAAAGTCTGAATGATACAGATATACCTAGTTAAATAAAATAAGCTAAAGTATATCACTTTGTGATTACAAAATTGTGAGATTGCTTTGTCTGCAATGTTGAAAATGTCTACTTGGACAGCAAAAGAGGTAAAATGCGAAACTAAAAATACAATTGACTAAAAAGTGACTAGTAGACAGTAAAAAGCCAAAAAATGCAAAATGAAATTAAGCCATTTTCATTCATCTTGAGGCTAAACAGATTTATATGCTTACCAGGATTTTCTGTGATATCTCAGAAAAGCTCTGGCATTTCATAAACTTCTGATGAAAGTTATTAGTTTTGCTGCATTTCTCATTAATTGTATGACATGTTCAATTTCCATGAGCATTGTTTATGGTTGAACCAGATAAACAGAAGTTGCCAAATTTCTATTTTCTATTACACTGTATTTGGGTGTAAACAGTAACAAAAAATTAGAACTGTCATTTCGCTACTAATGGATGCTCCACATCATTTAATCAACTATCTGAATCATAGGTTTAGAGGTATACCGGTTTAGAATATATAAAAATACACTGGTGGGGAGCATCTCAAGTTTGATTGGAACTGAGACGGAATCATGGGAAAGACCACATCCTGACCACTTCAATAATGCAGCATACGCAGTGGTTTGCCAGTACTTCTACATGCATTCTATTAATCTTAGCCATTAGGTAAAATTTCACAGGCGATCAGGATTTGAATTTTGAGAATAGCAACATTCCCAGATTTGAAATCCGTTAGATTGCCGTGATTTTGAGTTGTTCTTTGGATGATTAGATTTTAGTTTCACAGATCCCTTGGCTACGCTTTGCGGCTTAGAGCCGTAAAAGTTTACAAAAAACCAATAAGTAACAACAAAGCTACCCTAATGCCGGAATAATACAAGAACCAAATTTGGATCACCTATGGAAGTGACATATATTCAAATGTGTTATACTCAGAACATCCGAGGAATACAAATTAGCATTTTGAGAAAAGATAAAACTCATACCACGTCATCCTCCTGTTGCTCAAAATCAATGGCTTTACGAAAGCTGGTAACTACTCTCTTTCTGATGTTTTCTTCACCCATTAAATTAAACCGAAATATACAAAAACGAATGTCACCTAACCTTGTCACCAACACAACATCCAAAGAACTCAGCAATAAAAGATGTGCAACATTAGTGTTAAGCAGCGTTGCCAACACATTTTTTCCGTCAGACCAATACCCAAAAATCCGACAAAATTAGAAATTTCCGTATTGTCTTTCAAAAATAGAAATTTAATTAAAGCTCAAAGACAACATCTTGGAAAATGTTCTAGGTTAGATCTAAAATAAGAGTGATTAATTACAAAAAATGTAAGAACAGCTTCTGCAGCTGGACGTTCCTACAATTTTGACTCTGAAGTTGAACAATATTCAGCTGCTTTTAAATGTTTCCTACTTTTTCCATGAAGAAGTAAATCTCACAAGCTTTAGCCATACTTACACCAAGTACTACTAGGTTCCACGGGCACTTCCAACAACAATTCCTTTAATTTTTTATTATTAAACTATTCTTTCCTATAATGCCTTCTGTTCAATAAGGCATTTAAAATGAAGAAAAAGCACTTTAAAGTAAATGTTAAGGAAGTGGGGTTCGTGTCAGTTATTTAGGTACACAGCTCCCTTTGTCGTCGTTTTTCTTAGTCTATAAAATATAGTCATCCCTCGTTAAGCACGATCCTATTTTATGCATTTTCGCATAAAGCGATTTAAAAAAAAATGCTGATTTTAACACTGTACAAATGACATAAATAGATGCATCTGCTTAAAACTCGTTTTTTCATGTTTACCTTGAAATATCCCATATCTCACAATCACTTTACGAGATTTTTTTTTTTTTAACGTCCTTTAGCCTGGTCGATCAAAGCGGACGATGAATGAATGAAATTGGTGAAATGATGCTCAAATGATCTCGGGGTCCATGGAGCTTAAAGTTACTCGACATTCGTCTTCTCAGTATAAGGGAAAACCACCGAAAAAACCTTGTCCGGGTAACTCGACCTAAGCGAGATTCGAACTCACGACCTTTTGAATGTAAGGCAGACGTGCTAACACCACACTACCAAGGCGGGCTACGCTTTTTTGTATTACGTGATAATTCATGAGAACCATTTACTTGTGTAATGCGAGGGACATGTGTATTCTTAAAGTAGTGTTCATTTTAGTAGTAGTTGCCAGTTTACTGCAATGATAGCTCCAATCGACGAGATTTCTTCAGAAACAGTTCCATTTCAGCTTGCGTGAAATTCTGATGAACATCCTTCCGAAGCGTACAAAGTAACTGTTTTTCTATGGACATCAGTGACAGAGAGGATAATCTTTCTTGGCCCATTGTAGACCTACCGTGAGAGTTTACTCGATTTAAAGTGGAAAATGACCGTTCAACAGAAGCTGTAGTTGCTGGTACAGTTAGAATTAGACAAACTAATTTGTAAACTTCAAGCATAGCTCACTCCAGATCTCTTTCTCCATAATTTTCACAATTTCACCAACTGACTTGCCTTCAAAATCTTTATCTACAGAAGAGTACACAACACTAAGTTCATTTTTCAGACGCACGGAATCAAAATTTGAGCCATATGTGTCCAACAACTTTAAGCAAAAGTGATCAGGGAAAGACGTTCTGTAATTCTTGAATTTTGAGGAATTAAGGAGAGCAAAGAAACGAAAACTTTCGTAGTAGGAAAACCTATTTTATATTTGCTAGAGCACATTGTCCAAAATATCGTAGAATATCCTCCTGAATATAACTTCAGTAACTTCACTTGGTTCATTGTTCTTCCTTTTCTTTTGTGCATGTTCGTTTATCACTTTAGTATAAATGTTTCGCCAAATATTTTGGAACCCTTCTCTTCTTAGCTCTTCTAAAGTGTTTTTTGGTCTGGATTACTTTTGAATGGCAGCCTGCAATATCCATAGACTTGTCCTGTAATAAGTTGAAGAGAATGGCCATATGAGCAAATATTGCCGAAAATATTTTGAGGAGAAAGACAGTATCCAATCGGGTCAAAAAATAAAGAAACCCTTGTGCTTTACCAATGCATCAGGTTCCCAATCAACATTGTTTTCTGGTTCTGTCAAGAACTCAAAGAATAAAATCATGTTATGTCGTTGCTCTTGTACAGTGTTGACAAGGCGTGAATTGAAGTTCCAGCGTGTTGGAGCCGCTTTTGGTACATTTTTATTCATAAAAGCACGCAAAGTTTCCGTTCTTTTAGTGCAACAAATAAAGAAATTAGAGAGCCCTGATAGAGTTTGAAAAAAAAAATCTGCATTTATCAATACACATCGCCGCCTCTTGCAGAACTAAATTCGGAATATGACAGTAGCAGTGAATAAATAATTCCTGTGCAAATTTACTTTAGACTGCAGACCATCTTATTGGCCAGACATTACGGCCTCGCCATCATATGCCTGAGCGACAAGTTTCTTATAAATATTAAATTCTTTAAGTACATGGTTTGCAAAGTGGTTCAGCAGATCTATCTGCATTGACGTCTGCAAAGCCCATTAACCTTTCTTTAACTTCCACCGATGTGTTCACATAGCGTAAAATGGTAGAGAGTTGGGACTTGTTCACTATGTCTGAGCACTCGTCTAGAACAATAGCTATAAAATTAGCGGATGCAAGTTCTTTTGTTATGCAGTTAACCAAAACAGCCCTAACAGCTTCGATTAAATTATTCTGAATGGCTGATGAAAACTGTAACATTTTTAAATGGTTATTTAAAAGTTGATCATACGTACTGAGTAAATCCAATGTTTCTAAGAAATTACCTCTATTAAAGGAACTTTCTGACTCATCGGTCCTCTAAAAGTTAATTCCTGATTTCCTAATTGACCTACTTCTCTGTTCTTTTTTATCATTTCATTATGCTTTGAAATTTGTAATGATTTCTGAACATTCAGCTACAGGTCTATTCACGTATTGCCAAAATTACAAAGAGTGAATGCACAAAGTATGTGATTTTTTAGTTTTCCATGCTTACTTAATGAACCAATTAGAGAAACTATATTGTCGAATCCTTCTTAAGACCATGTGGTACTGCTTTTATTGTTACTAAAAAGAGGACATGGCCAACAATAGAGTGTGTTTAATTTGGGGCAAACAGTTAACCAGTTGTACCTAGAATAATTGCTAATGCAGAAATGTCTTGTTTTACTCTCGTTTTCTGTCTTGACATTTTGCACTAGCTTCAGTAGCACTTATATCGGTCATTTTCAAAAAAAAAAAAAAAAAAAATACAAGCAAAACAACACTGATACAGACTAAAAACGATTGGCAATCGCAAAATTGAGCGGTGCATTTCGACAGCTAACGGCTGGCAACTCAGCTCCTTTCCCCTTGCCTTTCTAGTGGAGAATTGGGAATGCGTGTCCATCGCTTCAACTTCGATGGAGTAGAGGTGCGCGCACACCTTTTGCTGGCCTTGCCTAGCTAGCGGGGAATATTGGGAGCATGGTTATCATTTTAACTTGCGGTGAAATAGATGTGCGCGCACAATTTAACTGCACAAAGTTGCGATTATTTCGTATTTAGCATGATGATATACAAAAGTTCTGATTATTTTACTTGTTTATTAAGAGTCCTTTTTGAACCCTCTCAAGTTTAGTATACCGACGATGTATGCGGTGTGTGGGAGAATTCGCCGCTGGTTAAGGATGCAACGAGGAACCACCGTGGAACACCGAATTAGCACTGCGTTCTCTATTCTGCATTAAGGCCTCACACTGATTCATAAAGTAAAGCACGTTTGTTACATGACACCATTATATGCAGCATAATATTCATACGTTTTTAATCATGAGAGCCAATATAACATTAATAATTTCTAATAATATCCGTCAACCGTCAAAGCTATATTTTGCCCGACATTCGGTCAAGTTGGCAAACCTGATGTCAAATTCGGGCACACCAAGCTTTTGTAGCACTTGTAGTATTCATAAAGGAAGCCATAGAAGGAAACTGACTACCAGAAGTGCTGCCGACTGAAATTGCTGGTAGCTATGACAACTGAATGTTTCATACGCACTTTTTCTTGCAAGGTACGCTAAGACCTCCTAATAATTTCAACAATATTTTTAAAAACTGATTAATAATACTCATAAGGAAATATATGAGTATCGAAGCTAAAATGAAATGTTTCCACTTAACAAACAAAGTCCGCTTGCAATATTACATTCCACATAGTTAGAGAAATATTTAAATAATGGGATTCTTGAAAATTCGGCATGTCCGCTTTCTTCTGGAAGGAAAGAGAATATATATTTGAATCGAAAATATGCTAGATACTGATACGACATAAAGGTAATGTGAAGGGCAGGTAAATCCTCAGCTAGCCTGTTTTCTGATGTCTCGACCATGGTTCCAAGAATTTGGCGCCCGGTAGTAAACATTACAGGAAATACTGTTAGAAATGGCGCATGCATTATACACCCGTTGCCCAAAAAAAAAAAAAAAAAAAAAAAAAAAGTCACATCTGGAGCACCAAGCCCCTCACGGCACAGCGCCTTGTATACACCATCCGCGATACAGTTGTGTAGCGGCAGCCACAAGTCACTAGTTCCAAATATTAATATTACTAACCAGTATGATCAATAATCATAATCAGATACCTAAATTAAGCTTCTTCAACAACAAACTATCAATATTAACTAAAAATATTAACGATGCAAAACGACACTATGGCTTGTTGAACCTGCCACTTTCCATTTGTGTCCATTATAGCGCTGTGACAAAACGTAGGTTAATTCTGTGCTGAGGGTCGCAGGTTCGCATGTAGCAAACTTTTTTTTTCCCCCTGCTCTTAAAGATCTTGAATCGACACATAGGGGCTATTTATTTGACATATTTATTTCATACACGACATTCAGAACAGTTAATAATATTATAGTTATTATGATGCTCCTTTAATGGTTTGTTCTACCGAAGATCAATATGCTGCACAAACACGTTATAAGATCCAGTTTTTTTTTTTTTTTTTTTACTTAACACACACTTCACAAACTGATCAAACACACCATTCACAAAGCTATCAACAACGCCCTTAACAATCCGTGGCTTCACAATTCCATCATGGTCGCGTATCTGTATCGTATTGAGATTGGATATCAAGGGACAGTCTAGGTGTGCTATGCCAGCTTGACGATTCAATGAATGGTGTGCAATATACGGTAATACTCGATAATATTTTTATTCCCTCTGTGTGAAAGTGTTCTTTGTTGAGAATGTATGAACTGAGGTAAAAAGGGAGTTGTGCTTTAATTACCTGTAAACGGGCGAAAGACAAAAGATGGCTTCAGCGCAAAATTCAAGAAGCCTGGGCTCTTGAAGCTTTTCGTACACATTACTGTAGGTATTTATTATGTCTATGCCCCGAAGATTGAGGGCTGCTATTCGGGCTCAGGGTTCATACACTCGATATTATGTTTATTTTTGTGTTTTAGTATTAGAACACAACAGTTTATTTACACATATTTTTACTTTCTCCACACGTACTATGCACATATGGAAAAGGTACCGCATTCCATCCAAAATTCGATACCGAGATTTCACTGGAAATACAGGATTTAGGGTCCCCTGTATCAAAAAAAAAAAAAAAAAAAAAAAAAAAAGGCCTTTTAGAAAAGGGTCCTTATGTGCCCGTGTTCGGTGTGTACGTGTGTCTGTGAATACGATAACTCAAAAACGAAAACTCGGTAAAGTACTAAACTTGGTATTTAAGTTAAGTGTCTTCCAAGGATGCTACATGAAGGCTTTGGTGACACACTACCCTTTACATAAAAATATTTTTGAAATTTTGATTTTCTCAAAAATGACTTTATCGACTTTAGATATTTACATGTGAAATAAAATGCATATCTTGAATTTTCTGGGAATAGTCTCTGAAGACCTCTTCATTCAGGATGAATTTTACTGGATTTTGTATAACTAGTAAACCGAAAGAGATAGACAAAAACATACTACACATAAAATTTAGACCTCGTTAGAACACACGATTTAGGTCATATGCATTTTCTTCGTGGGATTGACCATTTTTAGATATTCCTTGTTATCCCGTTTCAGTTTTAAAGTACTTAAAACTTTTCACATATGAGAATTTGTCAACTCCTGGAAATACAAAGAAATGGATTTCATCCATATGGCAACCAGCTTTTAATAGATTTTACTATCATTTTACCCTAGTGTATTCGTGTTTCTCACTTCTACTTACAAGAAGCCAGTTCTGCTAATGTTTATCTGGATTAACATGAAGTAGAGAGAAGCAAAAGCTTTTTAATAATAATCTGTTACAAAGATGTAGAGAAATTCATGAGAATGCAACACTTAAGATCTGTTTTAGCTATTTAACACCATTTTTAGTACAATTATGTTTTTGTGGGCATAGATGGGTCCACAACTTCAAATGCCAAAATTATATTAATGCAATATTAAGTTCTACATGTGAATTATAATATTGACAAACATAAGAAAATGACAAGCAGCGCGAGATTTCAACCTAGGAACTTTTGAGTGGAACCGAAGCCTTTTTAACCTCTCGGCCACCGTAACGTTGTTCCGTGATGTTTCCAGTTCTCAGAAGTTAACCATTGTGCTGTCAGCCTCAGACCACTGTACAGCTATTTCGCATGCGTTGTGAACAGAGCTTTTACAGAGATACCCGAAGCTCTTCGATCGACAGATTGGGATGGCTCATTTTTTATGGCGATGGATGTACATGCCCATCTGAATCGGTATAATTTAAGACTAAACACTCATGGTACAGATATTAGAAATAAGCATGAATTAAATATACCTGATTGTAGACTTGCTTTGACGAAGGAGACTTATTATTTTAAGGATGTAGCACTTCATAATAAATTAGACAAATTTAGATGATAGAGCATGAGTGTTTTTAAAAGTACGCTTTTCAATTGGCTAGTTGAAAGGCCATTTTATTGTATTAATGGTTTTAGTTACTGTACTGTAATTGAGTATTAATTTAAAAATGTATTTGTATTTTTGTTGTTGACAATGTCCGTCAACAATGTCCGTTGTTGACAATACTTATGGACAAATAAAATTATTTGATTGAATAGAGGAAGAACAATTCATACCTAACTGTAAATTAACATCTGTGGCCATCGTTGACCCATAGCCCATCCCTATGGGCTGACATCACAAAAATAATAAAAAAAATACTCTTCCCTTACTCACTGCTACAAGAATGAAAGAAAAGGAAAAAAAGAATTGGAAAAATAAAACGAGTATAAACCCAAAACTCACACCACCACCTGTCACAATATTACTCTGAGCAATACCACTCAAATGCACATGGGGGCAAAGCCGTGGCCAGACCGGCCCAGACAGCAAATGAGCTTTGGTCTCTGCCCAGGATCAAGATGACAAACTCCAAACACGCATGTTTGGGAATACCACTTTTTGCCTGGAAAAAGTTGCTAACCCTAAAAATGAGGTGGAATTGTACTGTGATACAGCAGCTGAACACATGGCCGTGTGTCGCTCGTCTCTGCGTTATACAGTGTTCTCTCTTCATTACCTCAGCCACCTAAGAGTAAACGCAACCCAAAAACTTGCAACCAAGGGTTATGTGTGGCCCTCATATTCATGTCTTCTCTACCAGTGCTCCAAAACTCCAGACACACTACCTCACCCTTCGACTCCCCCAGTGTGACCCCCCGTGGGTGGGTGGGGGTCCTTGGGGATGAATTTATACGTTTTTTATGGGAAAATAAAAAGCAATCCTTAATGTCCAGAAAAAAAAGTAGTTGAATCATATGGTCCTCACTACTTAGCTGTCACCAGAACGGAGAAAGCAGAAACTTGTCGGTCAGCCCTTTTGCCATCCAAATTGCTGGTTCAGTTCAATCTTGCATTCGAGCGCGAAATGTACACTCCAGGTGGAAGCAGTTTCAGCATCCCAGGAAGCCAAATTACTACGAGGCAAAATGTTAAGCAGCTACTCATTTAAGGTGGAAATACATAAGGCCATGAACTCTTCGCGCGGCGTTGTCACCACCCAACCTTTGGATGGATTGACCAAACAGGAGGTTCAGGAGAATCTGGCGGAACAAGGCACTGTGAATAATACTGTGAAAAGGGTCCAACGTAAAGTAAATGGTGAATACGCGTCTACCCGTACCCTGTTCCTTACCTTTGATTTGGTAGATGTCCCACAAAGGATTAAGGCAGGGTATGAAGCCATCGAGGTACATCTCAAACCCACTCAGCTGCTAAGTATCAGCGCTTTGGACACACAAGTGAATTCTGTATTGGTCAGTCCAGATGTGCCATTTGTGGAGACGCCACGCACAATGGAGCGTGTACTTCAACTCCATCATGCGTTAACTGCGGCGGCGAACATTTATCTAGTTCCCGCAACTGTCCGCGTTATCAGAGGAGAGAGCGATCCAGGAGATACGGGTGAAAGATAAGGTGACCTTCTCGGAAACTCGGAAGCTCTTACGAACCCGCGCTCCGGTACCTACAGTTCAATTGTAGTTAAATCTGCACCGAGGCAGGAAATCGTAACTCAGACTAGCGATATTAACGAGGCCACTATTTCTGAAAAGATTCTGATAGCCACACCACACACAAAGTCCTCAATATCTACGTCAGTATCAACATCTGCTAAACCCGCTAATGTAAACAGTGGTACAGAGAAAGTGACACCCAAGCCTTCGACCTCGGGCACCAAGACCGGCTTACCCGTCGCCTCTTCTGCGCCAGCAAAAACATTTAAGACCAGTTCGAGGTACTCGAACCGAAATTTTTTATTGGAAAGGGGCCATTCTCCATTGGTCCAAGAGAATTCTGCCCCCACTACCAGACGGACATGCAAAAGCGAAAGTATCGTGCTCCTGAAAACAGTACAAGCCCAACACCTAAAAAGAACAAATTGAACTGATTGGCACAGCCTTATCTGCAGAAACGTCTTTCGATTTAAACGTTATCACATAATATAGAAAATAACTATCCTACATGAAACATACGCGGAATTAGACCACGTCGACCAGCGCTAAAACTGTTACTCAACCAGTATCAACATTTGCTCTTCTGCTTATAAGAGAACAAACTTCGTTCAACGTGACATTCGGGCACTACTCAGCTGTGCAGTGTGATTTATCTCCGGAGGAGGGTGCTTCTGCTCATGGAAGCACTATGATGCGCGCCAGAGATGATCTTTATGCTGAACTCATGTCCTTACAGTCTGGCATCCAGTCAGTTGCTGTCAGCATTACGCTGGCATCTATCAGATTTTGGTACATATCTGCCACCATCTGCTGAGCTCTCGCGCTTTGATTTGGACGACCTAGTTTCTCAGCTACCAACACCATTTCTGTTGGTGGGGGACATGAATGCCCACCACCCACTTTGGGACTCCCCTCGGGCTTGTGCGAGGGGTCATCTAATTGTTGATTTTTTGGACAGTAATCACCCCCCCCCTCTCTCTCCTGAATAACGGAGAGCCAATATTTCTTTCTGGCGCCTTTAATAGTTTTGCACACCTTGACATAGCTATTTGTTCTCCACAGTTAGCAGTTTCCTTACAATGGAATGTCATCTCTGATTTATACTCTAGTGACCAATTTCCAGATCTTATAAGTCCTTTAGCACACGATTTCCGTTCCATACGCTTACCTAGATGGCGCTTAGACCAAGTCAACTGAAACCTCTATTCTCGTTTGACAGTTTTTAACCGCGGCAAGCACGACCCGTTGGATGTTTTAGTCGAACACCCCAGAGCCAACATTCTTTCTGTTGAGCAGTCTATTCCGCGGTCGACTGGGTAACCTCGCCAATTTCCTGTTCCTTGTTGGGCAGATGAATGTCGCGATGCCATTCATGCTCGCAGACGTCCAGTGTCTACCTACGCTGGATAACCTAATACAATTTAAAAAAACACATGCCAAATCTACGCGAGTTATTAAGGATAGTAAAAAGCAATCATGGAGCCAGTTTGTAAGCTTCTTTAATCGGTGTCGCTTTTTTCTGTCGTAAGAAATAAGTTGAGGCGTGTGGCCGGTAAATCGACCCATCTGCCAAACACCGGTCTCCAAACACCTGCCAGGGCTGTTGTTGATGAGTTGGACATGGCAACACTTTAGGTCAACGGTTCCCAACCGGTGTGTGATTGCCTAAGGGGTGCCGCGAGATATTGAGATAAACAAAATACCTTCTACTGAAGCCTTAAGTCTTGTAAGGTCTTGAAATAAAATAAGTCAAATCAATTACTCTCATGCACGGCAGATGGTGATAGCATTGTTAAACGTAAACGCCAGGACAGTGAAAGTGAACAGTCGGCTCCTACTGCTTGCTTTAGGAAGCCAAATCTTACAGTTTCTCCTTTTAAGTACATCATGTATAGAGCATTGCAGACACAAGAGCATATATTTTCTAAGAGATGCACAAGTTGATATATTGGTATCTGAGCTGTGCTTAAGTTGTTCTATTGCTGTAGTTGCTGAATCTACAAACGAGTTTCAGTGAAGGTGGAACACAGTACACTCATCCTGAGAGAGTGTCCATTATCATGCCTCTTGCTTCTCAAGAGCACAGAAAGTATTAACTTTACAAGATTTCAGCTTTAGAATTCGAAGTTTGTCCATTGTCATAGTAGCATCCCCTCTCAACTTGCCAATTTTGTAACTCAGCATCACTTCAGAGACATTTATCTTTCAATTTAACAAAATTATGATCAAGTAAGAGGCAATATTTATGCACTGTTTATGGAGGAAACTCAAGAGGGGGGAAAAAAATGAAGAATAATTAAAATTAAAAGAATTCAAATAACATAAGTTGCCTGCAATTGTTTATCTCTTGCAAACTTTACTTGCAGTAAGATTTCATTCATCTATTTTATTAAATGCTTATTTGTAAGTTATTTAATCTTTTAGTCTAATTCTGAGCTATGTTTATAGTAGCAAAGGAGATACAATTTAGTTTTCTAAATTGGAATATAGAATAATACTTACAGGTACTTGTCAACAAAGCGACTAGGCATATTGGAAATGGTGCAAAATAGCTATGCTGATTACATCATTCACATGTTGAAGAAGAGGGTGTCAGTTGGAGTACACTCACTGCAGATGAAATACTACCAATCATGTTATAATGAAGGCAAAGTTATTTAGTGCCAGGTACAAGAGATTATGTACATTGTCAAAGTTTTGCAATGGAGAAGACTAAAATTACTTGTTGATGTTGACTGAGAAAAAGATGGATTGTTGGAACAAAAAGTTGGGATAGTGTAATAGATAGCAATAATAGTAATCTGTAAGTAACCTTTCGGAGGCAATTCAATGGACACTGCTGATGAAATGTTTGACATTACACTTTTTTGACTTTAATAAATCACCTTGGAAATTATTCCTGGTGTACAGATTGATCGCCCTTCATAACATTATATATATTATCATAAATTACCTGTAGAAGGTTTTACAGTTAATAATAAGGAAATGAGTGGCTAATTTAGTTCATTCCCTTTCTCTCTTTTCACTTTCTCTGCTATGTAACCAAGATTTCACTGAAAATACATCTTTTGAGGCACTTGAATTACAGAGAAAAAAAAAAAAAAAAAAAAAAAAAAAAAATCATTTATAGAAAAAGGCCCATGTGGGCATGCATATGCAAGAGGAATGGATTGGATGGATGAAATGGAGAGATAGAGATAGATAAATAGAGCGATAGAGGGATTCAGAGATAAAGATAGAGAACAGCGTAAATAAAACAATGAAATTCAGATAAATATCAAACTTGATATTTAAATTCAGTGCCATTAAATGTGTGACACTAAGATTTTTAAGAATGTTCCATCACCTCAACTACCTTTATATTGAGCACTTTTCAATTTTTTATTTTCTGAGAAAATGACTCTAACAATTTGATATAACACCACATCTTAAAGATATTTACATGACAAATAGAATATATATCTTGAGCTTATGGGATTAGCTTATGAAGTCCTCTTCTTACAGAAGGAAATTTATATAATCTTGTGTAACTATAAACTTGAAGTGATAAACGAAAACGTACTACACAAAAAGGTTAGCTCTCTTCAAAACCCATAATAACTTTTTTGGGGCATCAGCCTATTCCAAGGTATCCATTATTGATAGTATGAATTGTTCAATATTTGATTATTCATTTATCTTCCTGTGAATTTTCAGTGGTTTCTCATGATGTCATGGAAAGACATGTAATTTTATAGCCATCTTAAAGAGTCCAGTTCTATAACATTTGACTATCAATATCCTCTTTATTTCTGTAATGAAATGTATAATGCAGCTTAACTATCTTAATTAACATGAAGTAGATAGGAAAATAGAATTTCATAAAAATAATTTGTATGCCTAATAATATCTAAACAATACAGAGGGTAGGGACAGTCCTGTGAATGTAACACATAAGACTTTTCTATGATTGAAGTCGCAGAAGGTAATGTTTAGTTATGATAAATATTGTATATTTATGCATATAGCATCATTACATTATTTTTTCCTTATGTACCTGTGTAATTACAGATGTGTATAATTAATGATATAATGTTTCATATCAAGATACTCACAGCTCCAGAGTACTTCATTTGAGCTATATTACTTGCTGTATGCCGAGTTGCTAGTATTTCCATGCTGGAGTAAACAAACATCAAGTAAATGCAGTGCCCTGACAGTGAAGGTCAATATGCCTTGTCGCTTTGCCATGTAGTACATTCAGTTGAAACAAATAAAATTTATTGAATCTCAGGGAAAACATTATTTGACATTACAATAACTCTGTACATGTATACCAACCATTTCAATTCCTTATACACATTATTTAAAACCAACGTGAACTGGTTAAATTTGAACTCCTCAACATTCAAAAAGAATCAGAAACAATTTCACTAAAGGTTAGGTTTAAGAAAGGTTTTTAATTTTTTTTTAATTATGAAACATCCTTTGCATGATTTTATACCTGGAAGATATATAGCATTTAAAACAATTAATGGGAATGCACAGTGAAGTAACTAATTAAATAGGAGTAAAAAATAGATTACACTCAAACTTCACTCTTGAAATAAAGTAACTATTGTTTAGCATTCTGTGCATTATATCTCAGATTAAGAAGGATCATTAGCCAATGACCTATGGCATTTTATTACACAACCATGATAAAGATTTTACAGGTGAATATAATAGAAATGTAAACATACAAATACAACATTTAACTTCTATTAGTGGCACTAATTTAACCAATATTCCTCTTTGACTTGTCACTGTTTAAGAACCCTTAATCATAGAAGAAAATCCTCTCACTCCAATACATAAAAAACAAAGCAGATGATGAAGCACATAAAGAAACATACATATGCTCTGCACAGAAACACAAGAGGAGTTGATCAAGACAAAGATAAATTTAGCCTTGGATTAACAGAGGTTACAGGAACTTCCAAACATTAAAACACACAATTTTAAACAGTTAAAGAAAAATATTACTTTAGAGTTACAACACAAAAATGACCCGTTAATGAAAAATAACACAAATCAGGTTTAAAGTGAATTCCCTCCATTAAATGAAGCTAAACTGGTTGATAAAATCTTCATTCAGCAACAAATAATGTTACCAGTACCAGTTCTAGTATAGAGACAAAGTGAACTGTGCAATTTTAAATTCACTTCAAACATAAAGCATATGTAACTTGTATTTAATTACACTGCTCTATACTGATCATTCAGGCCCAGACTTTGGAACCTTGAGTATATATGTGACCTCCATTCAATATCAACAAATGTCTCCTACATACACAGAGGCAATATTGTTGAGTACATGTTGTGCTATCCTTTGATTACATTATTACTTTTGGCCCTAATTGATTACAGGACATAACGGGTACCAAGCTCCAGCATTAGTGATCAGATAGGTTGTTCAATTGATATTTTGGCATAATGCACTGTCATATGAAGAGTTGTGGAAATAGAACATAAATATACATAAAGATAACACTTGTTTAGTAATCAAACAAAGACAAAGAAAGCCATTCATATTAACTCCAGAATATTAAGTGTACAAACCAGTTCATAACTCATCATGCTGTATGTGCTTTGCAACAAACTCATACAGGTCTTCTAAACTGCGAGAACCATTATATTCAGCTATTTTTTCTCCATCTTTGTAAAGGAACAATGTTGGAAAGCCATCCACCTAGAAAAAAAGAAGAAACAAAAGGATATAATCTAAATTGTTAGAATTCAAAATATGCATGTATTATGTAACAATCTTATTTAAAAGAACAATTGCTAAAATTAATATAATTAATATTTATATTAAGAATTGACAATACACATGTGGTGCTGCCACCACCAGTGCTATCTATTCTGCGCCACAACGGACCCATGTGATCAATGCACCATAGTACAGCAGAGTAGCAATGCGTGCAGGAAAGTAATTTTACGCTAATTATTTAAGTTTCACAAACACTGGTTTATGCCATTAAACATAGCAACAAGTCCCAACATGCAATTCATATGAGTCACGTGATATCTGGAATATTGTTTGCAACAGCTGATACAGTTTATTATCATGGAGGATGGTCTTAGCGAATTTTTTCTTGTGTCTTCAAGTTACATAAATCACAAGGCTGGTAAACACTGACTAGTGGAGAAACAATGTTGAATAATATGTAACACTTCCCATAGAAGTGGTGAAATTAACTTCAGAGTTCACTGGTAATTCAGCTAAAAGAATGAACACTGCTTGTAAAGAAAAGCTGAAATGTGAAAAGTGGTAGGGTAACATGAAGAAGAAAGAACAACTTGAAATATGCAAGGCAAGATTGTAAAGATTTTGTGAAGAATGCAATTTGCATTACAGAGCACAATTTCATTTCTAAGAATGGGCCAACAGTTGCTAAAGTGCTGCAGCAAGTTCAAGCTGATATAGATTTGCGTAATTTCAGAAAAACAACATTTTATAAAATCTTGTGCCAAATTCTGTTTGAATTTGTGAAAAAAAGCCATAATGTATGTAATCGCATAACTGTTACTTTCTTTTCACTAGTTTCCTTTAGAATTATTATTTCTGCACCCATTTATTTTGCTGTAAATTTCAATAACACTTTTAACCAGTAATAAAATATGGCAGCCATGCCAGAATAAGGACACAATGCATTACATCCCACATGCACCCACTAAATGGTCCAAAAAGTATGACAGTATTTGTGGTGGAAATGGCAGATGGCTACATTGTAATGGTCCACAGGTCACCTAGGTTTTGTTTTGGTATGAATCAATTTAAGGGTGAATAGATTATACCTTCGTGATCTAAATATTGAAAAAGTGCAATCTGGGCTGTTGTATTTGACATTTTCAACAGCATAAGCAAGTACAACACAGTTTTTGTCCTTGAAATTAACAACAATAAGCTAAGCTTGTAACTGAAATAACTCAGAATATTGAGACAAGTGAAGTAATTCAAGTATAATAGCATGATGCAGTTGTATTGAGTCACACTTATTTACACTTAAAAATCTTCTCCACTTAATATGTTAAAAAACACTGAAACGTTTTCCAGGACATTCGCCCTCTTCTTCAGCAGTTTGGTGACTGGCATTCCTTTCCCTTTCTCTCTTCCTCCTCTTGTATCGGATCTTGTTGCCATCTGGTGTTGGGAGTGCAAAGTTTTAACACTTCATCCAGTGGTGGGATTTCAAAATTTAAAACTTTATTGCTGTTTTTTATAATGTGAATTTTTTCCCAGATGTCTAATTCTATTGGTGACTCTAATGGTTTCAACAATTTTATATTTTGCCCAATGTTGTGGTTTTCTTCCCAAAAATGATATGAAACAGCAGATTTGTCTATTTGCTTTAGTTTTATGTTTTTCTGATGTTCTTTTAGTCTAATTTCCAAGTTTCTCTTTGTTTTACCTATGTAGAATTTTTCAGAATCTTCACAGCTGATCTGGTAGATTCCGGATTTCAGTGTGTTTTGAATTGTATTCTTAAGGGGCTTATTCAGAATGTTCTTCAGGTTGAATTTGTTTTGTGGAGCTAGTTTTATTTTGAGTTTTTTGAAGATTTTTTCGAATTCTTTATAAGCCCAGGGGTGGTAAGTGAATTTTTTGTATTTCCAATCATTGTTTGAAAGAGGTCATAAGAGTTGTATTTAACGCTTTGAGTTTTTCTTTCTTTTTGATCATGTTCCTAATGAGATCAGGGCTGAATCCATTTTCCATTGCTACTTCTAAAATATACACTTGTTCTTTTTGAAATTCCTCCTTGCTCAACGGGACACTGTATAACCGTTGGATCAAGCTTCTGAAGGCAGCCAGATAGCAACAAGATCTGATACAAGAAGAGGAAGAGAGAAAGGGAAAGGAACGCCAGTCACCAAACTGCTGAAGAAGAGGGCGAAAGTCCTGGAAAACGTTTCAGTGTTTTTTAACATATTAAGTGGATATTTTTAAGTGTAAGTAAGTGTGAATCAATACAACTCCAACGTGAAGAATACTTCACTGTTAATAGTGCTTCTGTTTATAATAATTATAATAGCATGAGTCCGGATAGTGTCACTCACCTCACTTAAAATGAAATTTACAAAACATATGTTTCAAGGACGTTTGCCCTGTTCTTCAGTTGAAGTATGACTGATGGCTGGGAGTTATGCTCTGTGGTCTATCACAGTGGAGACATCTGTTGTTCTCAGTAAAAGTTCACACTCATGTGGTGGTATTTCAAAATTCATGAGCCAGTCTTTGTGTTGTGTGATGAAAACATTCTCCCAAACTGTGAGTGCTGCTGGGTTATTTACAGGTTTAAGCAATATCATGTCATCTTTTACTTAATGGTGTGCCACTGCTGATTTATCTGTCTGGTTTTGTTTGATGTGTCTGAAATGTTCACTTAACTTGTTTCCAGTCTTCTTTTTGTTTGATCAATGTAACATAATTTGCAGTGTTTACAATCAATTTTGTAGGTGCCTGATCTCTGGGTCATAGGTTTGGGTTAGTTTGATGTCTGTTCTCAGTGCATTTTTTTATGTTGAATTGATTACTTGAGCTATATTTATGTTACATTACTTGAAAATTGTTTTGAATTTTTTATCTGCTGTTGGATGGTGAGTGAATTTTTTTATATGTAACTTTAGGCTTTTGTGTGGACAGAGTGATGATTTGTTGTAATGATATTCAATTTTTTGTCAATTATGTCCGGGTTGAAACCGTTGACTGAGGCTATGTGTCTTAATTGGAGGTATTCTGTGTTGCACTCTTCTGGACCTAGTGGGATGCTGAGGAGTCTGTGTACTGAGCTGTTGAAGATTGCAGGTTTGTGAGGTTCCGGGTTGAAACTATCCTGTTTTATGTAATTGTCTGTGTGGTGGGCTTCCTGTACATGCCATATACAATTTTTTGGCTTTACTGTGTTAGCTTTAGGTCCAGGTATGGTAGAATTTGGTCTTCTTCTGTTTTCATTGTGAACTATATATGCCTGTCTTGTAAGTTTAGTAATTTTAGAGAATCTTCTGCTAATTTTTTGAGGACCACTGCAAAAAAGTCATCCACACATCTAAAGCATTTTTTGAACAAATTAGGAAAACCAGAGGTTAAGTGAACTTGAAGGTGTCCCATGTACAAATTTGCCAAAAAGGGCGAAAGTGGGTTTCCCATTACTAAGCCTGAGGTTAGTCTGTAAAATCTGCTACTGAATTGGAAACAACTCTTATTGATGTAAAGTTCTGTCAAGGTGCAGAAGACTTCTATTGCTTTCATGTTTAAGATATGTTTGTGAGCCATGTTTTAGGCTTTCAAGTAGTTTTTTGACTGGAATGCTGGTGAATAATAATTTCACATCAAATGAGACTAATAAATCATTGGCTGAAGCTGTGTACTGTTCCAAATATTTTTATTAGTTCCAAGGAATGTTTAATAGAAAGATTGTAATGTTCCAGGAAGTTTTTGAATTTGTTGACCAACCACTTTGATAATTTGTAGATTGGGGAGTTTATACAATTGACTATTGGTCTCAGAGTTTAGTCTGGTTTGTGAATTATTGGCACAGCATAAAGACATGGTAGTGTTGGATTTGCTTCTTTTAACTTGAATTTATCTGATTTTGACATTATTTCTATTTGTTCTAGTGTCTGAGGGTAGTTGACGGATTTTTACTTATTTCTATGTATGTTTTCTCTAAAATAGTTTCTACTTTAGAAATGTAAATGTTTTTGTCCATTATATCTTTGGTGTTTCCCTTATCCACTATTAGATAGACTATCAGTGTTTGCTCAGGGAAGTAATTGCTTGTGTTTATTTCTCTATATTGTTTTGTTTTTGATTTGTTGAAGTATAGGTGCACATTCTTTCTTTATTGTCATTTGGTCAATGTAGTTTAGTTCTTTTGTGGCCAGCTCTAAGTTCGCTACATAGCCTGAATGGTGGTCGAGAATTGCACGCATTTACAACTGGTCAAACAACAAGAAGTGGAGGTGGTACTACAGTAACTGTTAGGACTACCAACGTGTCTTTCACCAATATTTTCATCTTTCCTCTTGTCCTACTGTTCCTATGAAAATTTTTATTTTGACTAAAAGCTTACAACTGGTCAAACAACAAGAAGTAGAGGTGGTACTGCAATAACTGTTAGGACTACCAACAAAGTGTATGAGTAGTGATTAGAAACCCTTGAAAATCTGTCAGGCATTGTTCTTGGACTTTCAACTTAATCAGAAGGTAGAATTCTGCATGATGACATACCTACACTTGTATAAAATCCATAATCCATGCTTTGAGCCCCAGAGATTATCCCATCCACATTGTTACATTGAGCACATGATACGGCTGTTTGAAGACAACTCGCATCTCACTGATAATCTGTAGATAAGTAATGAAGCTCATTTCCACCTCAATGGACATGTCAGTAAACATAATTTACTATATCAAATAAAAAGAAGTATTTTAGACAGTGGAGTACCATAATTTAAATGAATTGAGTCAGCTTTTTTACACTTTTTGCTCCAACTTTGCCTTCGTTTGGGAAGACTGGTTTCAGGGTATTTTAACCCTACCTTCAGTTCGGGGTTGACTGATGCTACATACAACAGGTGGTTGTGTGCAATCTGGTGTTGCGCTACCCTCTACTCTTGTCAACAGGATGACATCATCAATGGTAGGGACCTCAAAATTCATAAGGGAATCTTCTTCTTTGGTGATAAAGATGTTTTCCCAAATTTGCAGTTCCAAAGGTTTCTTTACACATTTAATCAACTCTATTTCTTCCTTTATGTTATGATTTTCAGACCAAAAATGATGTGCTACTGCAGACTTGTCTATGTGCTTGTAACCTAATGTTTCTCAAGTGTTCTTTCATCCTAGTTTGCAAATTTCATTTTGTTTTTCCAATATAAATCTTATTGCAGTCTCGGCAGCTCATTTTATAAATAGTGTTCAGTATGATACCTTTCAAAGGGTGGTTCAATAAGTTGCAAATATTATATGTATTTTGAGCAGTCAGTTTTATACCAAAGTCTTTAAAAATATGTTCAAATTTCCAGAACACTTTTAGGGTGAAAAGTAAATTTGCAAAATTTCACTGATGGTTTATACAGTTTTTCCAGCGTAGTGATTTCATGTAGTCTTTTAAAAAATCTGTCTATGATGTTTGTATTGTAATTGTTCAGTTTGGCAACCTGATGAATGTGTGTAGATTCTTTTTTGTATTCTGTTTTATTCAATGGGACATTGATAAGCCTATGAACTAGACTATGAAACATGGCAAGTTGATGTACTGGGTTAAACTGGTTCCATTTTATGTAACTATCAACATGTGCTGCTTTTCAGTATATGCCAAATTCCAAGCTTGTTTCTATTTTCATGATTTTCAAATCTAAAAAGGGCAAAAATCCATCTTGTTCCCCTTCCATGGTGAACATTAGATTTTTTTTATAAATTCAGTAATTTTATTGCATCATCCATTAATATTTTTTAGGAATGATAGCAAACACATTATTCACATTATCTTTGTCAGGATTTGAAGATCTGTGGGAAGGCTTTAGTTATTTGGATTTCTAAGTTGCTCATGTATAAATTAGTTAACATAGGTGAGAGAGGGTTACCCAAAGCCAAGCATGCTGTTTGTCAAAAACCTTGTTGGAAAATGTGAAACTATTTGTTTTATGCAAAGATCTGTCAAAACAATATATTCTTCAATTTGTTCTGGTATCATGTTAATTTTCTTGAACCACTGTTTTCATAAATTTGGTGTTTCAACTGAGATGCTCATGAACAAAGATTGGATGTCGAATGATACCATCACCTCTCCAGTTTTTATTATATGTTCAATTTTCTGTATAAAGTCCAAAGAATTTTTGATGCTTAATGTTTCAAATTTATCAACCAGTCAAATTCTTTTACCAATCATTTTGCTAATTTATAAGTCAGGGCATCAATGTTGTTGATGATTGGACATGTGCTATCATCTTTCTTAGGGATCTTTGTAAGCAGTATAATTTGGGTAAACCAGGGTTGCTTACTATTAAATTATTTTTCAACTTATTTGGAATTACGCTGCTTTCTTTAATAGTTTTAATAGTGTTCTCAATATATTTGTGTAGTGGGTTTTTGGTTACAGTAGTGACGATGATATCACCCTGTTGACAAGAGTAGAGAGTAACACAACAGCAGGCTGCACACAGCCACCTGTTGTAAGTAGTGTCAGTCAACCCCGGAACTGAAGATATGGTTAAGTACCATGAAACCGGTCTTCCCAAAAGGCAAAGTAGAGCAAAAAGTGACTCAATTTATTTATAATTTTCACTATTTGGATGTTGCCAATCCTCAGCAACTTCAAGAACAGCCTCTGTAACAGTCTGATTGCAATCTCTTGGAATGGAACATTTTATCTACAATTTTTTTTTTTGGAGGGGGGGGGATTATGGCCTTGCAGTTACTATAGCATCAATGTGCCATGTTCAAATGCTGTATACCTTCTTCATTCTGAACTTCAACAATTTCCTTGAATGAGATGGCACAACCAGTTATACAGCCAAGATGTCAAAGAACTTTCTAAAAGATATTTCAAACTGCCTCAACAGCAGGAATGGGGATATTGAGAGGCCTCCATGAATAGTAAACCTGGGTTCCTGTGATTATTTTTAATGGTGTATTTTAAGTTAATATTTTTTTGAGACTTGACCTGCAACTATACTGGACTTAGATGAATTGGAGAAGTTCATATAATAACACTGGTGGTACTATGACTTGACAGTGAGAAAATCAATAGGAGAGTCTTGCACTGTACAAAATGATGGTTGCCCTCTTGCTAGAATAGTATTGAAAAATTGAACTCTTTTATTGCTTTAACACCAATTTCCACTTGTGCTCTTAACTAATTTTGTCTTAAATGCAAAGAAAACATTGTTTTTGTATATTATTTTAATATCTACAAATAGTGCACTTTGACTCCCACATCCTGTATACACTTATTGTAGTTTTATTTATATGAGTAGTCTGTGCACTTTAAGAGCTGTGAAATGAGACACTGCTGGGAAACTGTGTGCTTCTCACTGGCAGGAAATTCCTGTTAGGCCAGTCACACATCCAAACGAAGGCTCTATAGATAACTTTATCATGTTAATAATTAGTTTTCTATACATTTTTTCTCTCCAGGTCTTGTAACATTACCAACTTAACAACTATTTAAATCAAACACAAGAAAAATGAAATGCAGCATACATAATGCAAAAAGCTCTTTATTTCCATTTCCTGCTTGCTTTTATACTTATCTACTAAATGCTTGATAATAATGCAACCATGTTACCTCTTGCTGATTACAAAGTTCCTTGCTTGCTTCCAATGTGCAGTCAACCTTCACAATTTTAACAAATGGGCTGCCAACAAACTTTTTTCCTAGTTCTTCCCATGTAGGAGCAAGTCTCTTGCAATGGCCACACCTTTAAATGAACAAAAGATCTTCATATGTGATAAAACAAAAGAAAAATATATATTGAAGCATATAAATGAAAGAAATGAAGAATTCAAATTTCTGGAACAGAAACACAGCAAACAAGTTGAGGAAAATACAAAACCTACTTTTATCAAAGTAATATAAACAATGCTGCATTTTACATACCACAAGATGTTGGCATGGAAGTTGAAAATGTACTGATTTTTCAACATTCAAGTATTTCTATTTTATTAAACAGAAAACTTTAAGAACAGATACATTGTGCACATAATTGTCAATTTTAAATTAAAGCCTGGTATCATACAGTACTGCGAGGCACTTATAGGAGCAAAATTATATATTTTATTTTCTGTATTATCATTTAGGTATTGAAATAACTAGAATAAAGAACATATAAATCATACTAATATTTCATTTATAATTTTGTCATATTAGAAATACATTTACAACCCAAGGAGTTGTGTGAAATTTCACAAAACATGTAATACAAATCCCAACATTACACTTCACAAATTCTTTAAGAATGTAAAAGTTACAAGATCCTTCTACATAATGGTACCATTGATTAATTGGAGCAATTAGGTGAAGAAGTCCATGCAGTTTATATGATCAGGTAGCCTAATGCATGTCATACTCCAATTTTATGTGCATTTGCATACCTGGTCAGGTACAATGTGATAGTTTCTCTCAATTCTAATTGACATCTCTCTCTTCCTGATTTGTGCAGAAGAATCCAGGTATTATAAACTATTGTGACCAAGGCCAAGTAAAAATGCACCTTGATCATTTTTTCCATATTATCTCAACTCTGTAGAGCAGTGCATTTTTATCTATGTGGTCTGCACCACCTATGAAATGGTAGTACTTGCAGATTGCATTTGGACACAGAACATTTATCATCATTTTAGAAATAAACATTGAGTCGAACTTGACACTTTTAAAACTTCACTTGTTTTTTACTTACATAGTAGTACATAGGTTTCACAGAACTTGTCTACATTCTCAACTACCTTCGGCTGCTGGACTCATTTGTATCAATGCCTCTGGAATCTTGAGGATTGGCCATCGGATGAACTTATGCAGTGGGTTGCATTCAGCAGGAATTTCAACGTTCATCAATGTTGACTCATACTTTTTTATAGTAAATTTCTCATATTTTGTAGAAAGTAGCAATTTTTGCATCAAATTTCAACAATATCGATGGTGTTCTTGCAAAAGGTTGTATCACACCAATCATAGATTTTTAGAAGGAAAAATACGATTTGGGACTCATTTTATTAAATAGAACACACAGTAATTAAACAATATGGATAATTCCTTTACCAATTATTTTATTTGTTTAATATAAATTACACCCTTATAAAAATATTGATATTCTCAATCAAATTTAATATGCTGCCAATTGGAAATCAAGATACTGCTGTTCTGGCAAAAGGTAATTATATCTTCAAAAACTGTTTCTCAGGAGAGTAAAGGGAGTACAGATTAACGAAAAAAGTTTCCTATGTGTCACATTCACATGGTTTTCCCTATATATTCTGCAACAAACTGTTTTCAAAAAAAACTTTTCTTCTACATCATGTTAATCAAGATAAGCATTAGCTGAAATGGTCTTATTATACATTTCCCATTGAGTACCAAAGGGATGAGGGAATACAGTAAACTAGAACCATAGTTAATCTTTGAATAGCTGGTTGCTAGGTGATGACCATCCATTCTCTTTGAATACTCTTGAGTAAAATAAAAATAAATGATAATGTCGCATTTGAGAAAAGTGTAAGTATTGAAAAATTATGGAATATCTTGGAAGTGGTTAACTTCATGAAAAATGTATTTGATGAACATAATTTATGTGCTTTAAAAAGTTCTACATTTTTTATATACCAAGATTTCCTCTATCTCTTACAGTTTATCAATTATGCAAGTGTTAACCAGAATGAAAAGTACTTCAGAGGCTATTTCTGGAACATGCAACATATAAGTATTATCATTTGCCATGAAAATATCTTTAAAACATGGTATTTTAATCAAAATATTTACAGCCATTTTTTAAAAAAAATAAAAAAATTTTAGAAATGTTCTATGTAAACAGTAGTTTACAGTGGGGGATTTTCTTTAAACTCTTTGTTTACATCCTTAAGAAGATACAAAACTTAACTATCAAATATGGTATTTAATGGACTTTTTGTTTCTCTCTTCTCTCTCTCGCACACACACGGGCCAACCTTTTTCCACTATAATATTATTGGTGGAATGCAATACCTTCTCTACCTACTTTGTATATGATAGAGAAAGCTTTATATAATTATTTTACCAGATAGTTACTTCTATTTTATGATCAATTACACAATTGCATAGTTATAAATCGGCCTTAGTGATTAGCTCTTTGTGTAAATAACCAAGCAAAACATTTAATAGCTCAAATATCCTTTTATTTCATTCCTATTTCATCCTTTTATTAAGTTTGTCAGCCAGTCTTTATGTATTTTATTCAATAGAGCTGTCATCTTCAGCACTCTAAGGTAGAACATCTGTTACTGTGTCACTATAAATTATTGACTTTATAATTGCAGTGGTATCTGGATGGAACTGGTGTTTCTCACAGAGCTGTATGTTTTATTCCCACATTAGCCAAAAGAAATACCTATGCATGAAACCAGATATTGTGGGATGCAAACCTGTGCCCGTTAGAAATGTGTGCACTATTTTTCCTCAAGTTGACGTATTCTATGAAACAGCAGCTTAAAACCTTTTGCCTGTTTTGCTCTTAGGACCTGTTTCAGCCTTGATAATGAAGTTGGGTACATTTACTGACAATCCTCAATAATTACTTAGTTGCAATGCTGAAAAATTCAATGCTACAGCCAGGATTTGAACATGATTCTCTGCTTACCATGCGGTTGCTCTAATGAAATACTGTTATAACACGCTGGTATGACATTCAATCCTCCAACTGACTACTGTTTTTAACTGGTCAATCAACCGGTATGTCTCCCTTCAGATAACACTTTAATGGTGACTTGCATTCTTAAGTACTTTCTTTCTATGAGGTTGGATTGAAAAATAATACCTATAATTTTTTTCTGCATTGGTATTGCGCTTTGGAAGTTGAAATTTAACATGTTGAAAGATATAATTTGAAGCTTCCACTACAGATGCTATTTGTCTCTCATGTGTAGTTTTAGCAAGAGAAGCATGAACTATGCAACAAAGATGGCACACATGTTACTATCGTCTACTTGTATAGAGCAGTGAGAGGCAGTGCAATTTTTGTGAGTTCAGGGACATTATCTGAGTGAAATTCACAGGAACATTTAAGACATGTATGGGGAGAGCTGTAAGGACTGTAGTAATATCTCCAGATGGTATGCATTCTTTAAAGATGGCTGTGATAATCTATGTGGTGCACCTTGTTCTGGATGGCTGCAACAGCTGTAACCAGGCAGAATGTCAGAACCATTGAGGCAGCAATTTTGAACAACCGGCCAATCCAATTGCGAACCTAATCTCAGCAATTCAACATTTCATATGGTGTGGTGTGTGAAATTGTGCATGACACATTGCATTTTTAGAAATTGGTGCTTACTGGATGTCTGAGAACCTGACAGAAGACAACAAGGGTCAGCAAATGATGACAAGCTTGCAAACTGGCATAAGTTTCTGAAGGGAATCATCACTGGCGACAAGTCGTGGGCTTGCCACTATATGCCCAAAACAAAGCATGCCTCTACGGAGTGGAAACAAGCTGCTTCCCCAGTAAAGAAAAATTCAAGCTGACTCAACCTACTTATAAAGTGCTTGTGACAGTACTCTGGGATATGAATGGTGTAGTATTGGTGGACTTTGCTGAATACAGGACCACTGTGAATGCTGCAGCCTACATTAAAACTTTGGTAAAGTTGTGTTGGGCCCTTCATGACAAAACACCATTAAATTTATACTGATGGTGTCAAAACTTCATGACAATGCTTGCCTCCATGTTGCTGCAGCTGTTCATGAGAAAATAAACAAATTTGGTTGGTAGGTGCTCCAGCAACCCCCATACAGTCCAGACCTGGCACTGTTGAACTTTCATTTATTTGGTCCATTGAAGAAATTTCTGGCTGGTAAATGCATTGTGTCAGATGCAGAGGCATAAACAGCAGTATGCAGATGTCTATATTCCGATCAGACTTCTAAAAATAGGGTATTTTGAAACTGGTACTATGTTCTGAGAAATGTGTTGGAAATGTTGGTGGTTGAACAGAAAAATAGACAAAAGATGTCCCTTCAGTTGTGCATTTGTTGTAATGATATCCATTAAACTTTTGGTATAAAAATTATTGTGCATTACTTATCAATCCACTCTCATATTTCTTGCTTGTGTATATAACCCCTTGCACATAATATCACCATAATCACACAATGTGTTTGTGCTGAGCTTACTAATAGCCATCATAAACGCTCAAATAAAAAACTTAAAATCAGCACTTTTCACAACACATGTCTACATCTACTCATTAGCATACAACTTAAATGTAGGTAATATGTCACTGCTGTATATAAGTTTGGAAGGGATGGATGGTTTTTAACAAGTTCATCTCCTAAGCAGAACGTTACACAAACATGTGGTCTAGACGGTAAGCCACAAAATGATAAACTCCATTTAATCCATTATTAAATAAATTCTAAACATAAATGATTTTATGTGCACACAGAAAAGAAGCACAGCTCTTTGCCACAGTGAGCAAGCACATTTCTTTAATTAGGAAATGTTATGGTAATCTCACTGGCTACTCATCTTATGTTCATAGATGCTTTCATTTGCTTAAGTATTCCTATATATTATTTTAAGTTTATGAGACAATGGTTCATGAAAAGTTTATCTTCATTGATTTATGTATTATCGAAAATCATTTTATGTTGAATCAGTACTATTATCACACAAAATAGCTTGATGTTCAATCAAAAATATTATCAACAAACTTCTCGTTAGGCTACAGGGAATGCTGACTGATTTGTATTTTAGTAATCTGGAAAAATGGATTATAAAGCTTCTTCACACATGTTTTAACACCATAATGCAGAATTTTGTAAATTAAATTATCTACAGGGTGGATAAATCAAGTGCAAAAGGAAGGTTGGCTAACTTTCTAACCAACTGAAATGTTACCTGTATCACTATAACTGAATGTGTCATTGCAGAAAGGTACCTAAGTCACTTGAAGGAAAGTTGTGGGAAATTAAAAAAAAACTGTCTAGCTGAATAATTAAATAATATAGAATAACAAAATAAATCCTGGATACTCTTCTGATTACCAGAAATAGATCCTGTATAGGCAAATGCTCATAATCAAAATAACTTAAGAGTACAAACATATTTAATGTTGGCTGACTTAGGTACCTTTCTGAAACTAAAATATTATATACCAATATTAAATGAAATAGTCTTCATAAATTAATTTCAGTGAATGAAGAATGTTGTTATTATCCACAGATATGAATAGTATAGCATCACATCTTAAACATAACCTCTTAATAACTGTTACAACAATTTGTTATACATGAAACATTAAAACTTTAGGCATGAAAGTGCAAATTTTAGTTTATGATATCCCTAAATGGAAATGGCATGTTATTTATGGATGCTATTTAACTGCAGTGGTTCTCAGCATCCCATACTGGGTGTAAAAGACCCCTTAATTTTGCTCAGAGGCCTCTCTGTCAGGTTTGAGGTTCTTTTACGTGCCGTAAATCTACGACACGGGACCAACGTCTTTACTTCCCTTCCGAAGGAATCCATGCTAAGGATTTTTACATCGTCCTCCGCCGGGTTTGAACCTGCGACCTTGGGTATATGAATTAGCATGGTAACCATTACACCACGGAGGGCAATTATGATATCCCTATGTTTCGAGTCTCAACATACAGTAAGAGTTCTATTTCAAAATGTTTAAGAATCAGCATGTGGCCACTACAAGATTTGTTCATAAAAATTAATTTGTTCCTCAGGGATATATTGAAGGACTTTTTTAATTTCTACTATATTACTTAGCTTTTTCAGAACTTTACCATCTGGATACAATTTTTGGGTAGGAAATAAGTGTGGCACACTTCCTGGTTGAGACAGACGAAATTTATGCTCAACAAGTCCACCAACCCAGTTTCTTGTTACAACATATCCATTCCTTTTGGAAGAGTACTCAAAATAACTAAAGTGGGATACATTGAACCGTTGTTTCTTGTCTCTAGGAGCATGTGATGTTTCTAGGGATACTGCCATTTTCTTATAAAATTGAGGCCACCAGTTTGTAAAATTCTTAATATCATATGCCTCAACCATTTTCAATGAAAATGCACCAGTCTTTGAAGATTGAGCTTGCAGTACTCATAGGGTATGTAAATTCTATCTCTCTTCTTCAGAGCACGTTTAATCATCCCAAACTTCCTGTTGCATGGCCAAAATGAATGTCCTCTCAGTGGATAGAACTGGATAATTTTATCAAACCGATTCATATCAGTTAAAGCCAAACAGGTCCTTATAAGAGTGTTGTTCTTATTTTGTCCACTGCAGTTATCAGAAAATAGGTGTAGTTCTGATATATTCTTTGGAACAAATTCGTCAATATAATCAACTAGAAATGACAACACCTCATCTGCACCTTTTCTTCCTGCCCCTAGTGGTATACAAAGAAATGAGTTTTTTCTGTCTTAAAATTATGAATGGAAAAAACATTAATGGTTAGTTGCCGCAAATAGAATATATCTTGAACCGGCATAGCTGGCAAATGTAGGTTTTGCACAAAATCAAACACTAAGAGCATAATGTTTTTATTGTTAATACATTTTTCTTTGCTCTGTTTCAAAGCACTGTAAAATCTGTTACTTCACCTTTTATGAACACTTAATTCGGCAGCTGCTGCCCATTTAGCTGTCTCATTCAGATTGGGGTTTTTGATCTTATTCTTCAGTTTTTCACACACACACAGCACACATCAACTTGTGGGCAACCAAACCGTAATGCAAAATTTTCATTGAAATATTTGTTATAAAACTTATAGTTTATCTTGGTATTTGGATGTTGCTCTTAAAGAGTGAGTACATCTTGCTTACCGACAAAGAAGCATCTAAATAATGAACTACTTTGGCAGAATGATGACTTTGCTTCACTGGAAACATTTCAATATGTTCACTGATGAGCCGAAGTTCTCCCTTCATAGCATTTCTGCTGGATTCCTTGCCACTAGCATCATGTGGGGACTGTCCCATGAGTAGTGACTTGCAAAGTCGTCTTACACGTTTATCAGACACACTATATAAAGAGAAGAATGCTTCCCTGCATACTTGTACTTTCTTATTCATGCAACAGTATATGGTATGTAAAAGATTTGTCCCTCAGAGTTGGGTTTTCCCTGCGAGGTCTGTGTGTTGCAGGACCCACTGCTTCAATCATTCTTTGCAAGTGAAGATCTTGTTCATCTTTTGAATTCATCCTATAGAGGGTTAAGAATATCTCTTCCTGGTCCTCATCAGTGAACATCTCAAAACTTTCTTACGGCACCTGTAAATTAAAAATAATGTTATCATACCGGATTGTTGGTACAACATTGAGCATTAACGAGAGGGTAATATGAATGATATTACTTAGGCCTGATATTTCATTTGATTTTATATTTCTTTAAAATATTTTTATTCACCATGCATACTAACGGGCAATGTACTTATGAAATATTTCAAAATTAAACAGTATATTATATAAATATAAAGGCACACCAATAGGAGAAGGTACACGTACCATGGTTTGAAAACCTCACCCTATAACAACTTTTGTCAGCACTGCACCAGAAATCAGTATATAACACTTTACCATTTACCTGCATTTTGAGCCAATTTCCTGACGAGGTACTGTCTTCCCATTATAAGAAATGTATTCTCCACCATGTACATGTGCTATCTTAATACTATTTCTTTTATATTCTTCATATTCACAATGCCTTTCCTCCTGAGGAACATTAACCACAGTCTTGGTTTCCACCATTTTACAGCCTTATGTTTTGTTAGTGATGCTATTGCTCTCATGTGGGAATGCAGAAAAGTACTTCAGTTAGTGACTTAGGAACCTTTCTGAAGTACACGTTATTTTCACATTCGATTTTCATTCTTACAAAGATTGATAACATCGGTAATTTTCTGCCCAGAATATATGTCTATGTGTAGGGACTCGAAAAACCACATAATGTCGATTTCACAAAAAAACTGACTTAAGACCCTTTCTGCAATGACACATTCAGCTATTTATAAGGTTACGTTCAGTTGTCCAATCCCATTCCAAAAAGAGTTCTGACTTCTGAATTCATAAAATGTTATTTCTATAGTAGCAGTGCAGAGTAGAGGCACTGATTGTGACAGTATGCTACCAAAATGGTAAGCTTTGGCATAATGTTGTGCCTAATATACTTAAAAATAGAAATTAAATTTATCACATTCTCATATATAATTTCTCCATTAAAATATTTTCTGTTTTTCCCCCTTATATTTTTTCCTTAAGTGTTGCATTCTAAGCAACTCAATGAAAAGAACTCATAAAAACTCTTAAGCTGATTTATCCTCAATGTTACCTTTAACAGCTGTCATAAGAACTATAGCAGTTTTTTCATTAATTTAATGGGATATTGGCCACAAATTCTATTTGAAGTATTCTTCAAGCTATATAGTATAGGATGGGGTAAATATTTCCTCTAGTATTACAGTATCCGTGCTGCCTACAGGGATTAATATTTGATAAATCACTTCTCATGCTGGAAGAGGCCTGGTATGAGATACATTCAATATTTAAGGCCCTTGGTGTCAAATTAAATTGGTAATTGTTTATGGTCTAGCACACCATGCCAAGACAGTAGGAATCCACATGTACTGAGCATGCAAACCAAATACTGCCCCATGAAGAGGGAGGAGGAAGATACCACAGTTCCTACCTCAAGACTGCTGGAGCATAGAGTTAGACTTTGCTTTTGTATTATGGAGGCAAGAACTTTGGGTATTTACAGTATTTTTTCAAAACCAAACAATACTACAATTGTGTCTTATTAAGACAAAAGCAATCATTCACATGAGTTAGCCCACTACAAATTTCTGCATAAAGGCTTTACTCAAGAGTGTAAATTGTATAGCATTCTTAAACAATTTCTGAGGTACTAAAGACTTTTATCCCTTAAGCAGGCTGTTTCGAAATTACACCAAATGAATATAAACCGTTTTACAGCTCATATTTGAACTAGACTAAGTTTGATTTCACAGCTTTGAAACTCTTTTGGATATGATTTTATGAAACATTGAAAATTGCATCATTTTAAGATTAGGCAGCACATAGAGAACTAGTTTGTGATGTCCACATACCCACCTCACCTCTGAGGGTATTCTTGGTAAGCATGTATCATGAAAACTAATGGGTTTCCTTATTAACTATTAGCACATCTATCCTAGCTCTCAGGTAAGGCGGCAAAGATCAGTCACCTACTCAAACGTCTATTGAGGACTTGTACAGTTTCAAGGTTGCACTTGAATGTGAACTAACCATGAGTTTCTGGTATTTGTTAGCCTTAAGGTGTCATGATTACCCTAACAGTACACACTCAACACCTTACAATAAATAACAAGAATTTGTTGTGAAATGTTCCCTGAAAGCAAACAAACTACTGTTTACTGGTCGGTTTCGGGTATTTACCATGACAGCAGGAAATTTCTTTCTTCTTTTTTCTAATTGTCCCTATTAGAGTTAGGTTTTTATGAATGAATTCATTCATGAGGTCCACCAAACTAAGCTAATTGTCCATAGTTACATTGCGCCCAGTGACTTCAATGGGTTGAACCACTCTTTTCACAATGGCACTTGATCTCATGTCCGTTGCAAATGGGCAACCATCAGGTTTTTTGCCATGAAATATTTTCATATTTGCTGTGTAGAACATATGGGCACCCACCACATCAAATATTTTGGTCCCATATTTGCATGATTTTCTAGGAATATACTGCCTAAATTTTCACCTATCTAGGAAATATTCCAGCATTTCATGAATTGTCGAATACTCTCTGATACGTTAATGTTCCTGGATCCTTGATACAAACCCCTCAAACATCTCTCTTGCAGGAGCAAGGTTAACCACAGATTTTTGTGCAGGCCTTGCCATAACATCATCAAAGCGAAGAGCTCTAAGAATTAGCAGAAACCTGTTGCGCTTAATGGTCAGACGAAAGTGTTCTGGAGCTGTATCATCCAGCGCCCAAAGGTCGGTAACATTTTGATGAGCTGATTTCAGCATGCCTGTCCTAAGACAGCCTTCATTTCTTCTAAAGTAGTATTGGGTGCATCACTTTCCCTTTAGTAGTTTACTCTAATTTTTGTAGGCCTCACGTTGGTATACACTAATTTTTCTAAAACACTATCTGGGAAAAACAGCTGCCAACATTCTATTTCTGTTGTTGCATACTGAGCTACTTGTTTTACACCTGGGGGATGACTAACAATATCCCTCTTCCTGATACGTGTGTTAGGTGGTGGAGGGTGGACATTCCATATGGTTACTTTATCTCTGCCTACATATTGTGGCGAGGTACTTTCAGCAATTTCAGAATTTGATTCATCTGCAGATACTTCCAACGCTGTATCATGATCACTGTATATGAAATTTTGCTTGCAAGAAAATTCAGTGTTTTTCTCTGCCCAGATGCGCTATCATCATTAGAAAATTAAAATGATGAGAGATTCATTTTCAATTTCCTCAAGCCATTTCAATATTTGCTGTTCTTGTCGCTCCATCGCCGATAGTTTACTAATGCAGACTGACATGGTACAATGTTGTCCGATATTGCTAACACTATATCAATAATACCTACACATTCTTGTCTCATAACCTCAGAAAGAATAACATGATAAGCCGACAATTGATCCACCAATGGTTGACATGTGAGCGGTATGCTCAGTTCGGTGCACAATTTTTTTTTTTTTTTTTTTTTTTCTTTCATTTGTAGGGAATTAAAATATTAAAAGGCTCTGTAGCATACATGAACTTTTTCCATAACCATGCTTTGAAAGATACACGTAGTATGAAACATTTTGATTTTAAAAGTAGCATACTTTTATAATCAAAGTGAGCGCAGCGCACACACATTGACCAACGATGGCTTAAATACACCAGATATGTCCAAAAATGTTGATGTTCTTTAGAAACTTATTGTTGTATATTAATAAGAAATGGTTTCAGATAGAAATGTAGCGGCAGTTGAAATGTTTCTAAAAGACAGTAAGAAGATTGGACAATTCTTGGCTAAGTTGGCATAATTAATACTAATAAAATAATAGATTCTATATAGCAGTAACTCACCAATGGGTAGTTATGTCTATGAAGTTGATGGGAAGTTGCTGTTATTTAGTATCCACAGGTGAAAACTTGAGAGTGAACATATAAAACATTTTAAACATTTGACGGCCTACTTTGTGCAGCTCTGCTGTGATCCAAAGTTTGCTTGCTTGACCCAGAGCATTGGTTTGCAAGTCCTTGATCAGGTGAAAACTTGAGAGTGAACATATAAAACATTTTAAACATTTGACGGCCTACTTTGTGCAGCTCTGCTATGATCCAAAGTTTGCTTGCTTGACCCAGAGCATTGATTTGCAAGTCCTTGAGGGTGTAAGCCTCATGAGGAGGATAATCCATTAAAGAAGAAGAAATTGTTATATTTTAGTCGATCCCCAGGTGACATTCCTTTTTTACACTTTTACTTACTTTTTGTGCCTGATAGCAAAGCATTCGGTATGCAGTCCATGCTTCACATGCAGCACTGCTTTCTGGTACTTTTCTTGCAAATAGTACATTTTCTTTGCTTCTCCAGGTTCATGCATATCATGTGTCTGGTTCTGAAGTTTCCGAGTTTGACTGACGCACGTGAAATGGATGCCTTAGGGTATAGTGGACATCCTACTCTTTTGGATTAGAAGCAGCAAATGATTGACGTTACACCCTTGACACCATCCTTCTGAATTGGAGCATTTTCATTTGTGAGGCAATAATGATGTAGACCAATGATAATCGATTGCATTGGTGACCACTGGAAAGTGCTATTTCTTACCTCAAATTCTCACACAGTACTTTTGCAGTCTAATTCATTCATGGCCCTTATGTATTTGTTGCATTCTCCTATCATTCTTGGCTGCAGAACTTCTACTTCTTTATTCTCAGGTTTGTCCATCCCTTTACCTGGCTTACTGGATATACTGTCTCATGGTTTGGCAGAAGTTTTACGTAACTGTTATCTTTCCATATTACTGCCATAATTTCCATTTTGCTGTAAAATCTTTAGTCATATGTTCCTCTTTGTATCTTTTTCATACTAATCTCACTTTCTATGGAGCAGTTAATCATTTGGTTTATTCAAGCTGTTCTTGCCATCCTTCCCTTCATTTCTGATTTAGTTTTCATCAGATGGAAACTTGTAAAAGGTTGTGAAAAAAGATATTGTGAAGCTCAGGATATTGTACCAACAAAATCATATTCAATACTACTTAACCACCAGGTCCCAAAATTGAAACATCATATGAATCTTTCAATTTGCCTTCATAATTTGACATGCAATAATAACTGCTTTGGGAACAAAGCTGGTGGGTACATTGTTTGAATCCAAATCTCACTGGTGTCCAGCAAATGAACTCTTTCAGATAACAATGCCTGTAATATCAAAACACTTGTTCATAAATGCTAAGTTATCTGAAAACACCTGGAATTTCACGACATTCTTATTCAAGAGTGTATTCCATTTCTTATGGGATAGGGCAGGTTTTACTGTAGGTTGGATTTTTCTGTGTTCAATTAGAATCGATATTAATTTTCATTTTCTTGACATGATGGTCTGCACATTGCTCATGGTCCTCCCTTTTTTCCTTAATACTAGTCTCCAAAGTAGCTGGTACATTAGACGGGAAAATTATTTTCCTATAGAGACACCTCATAGACACTTCATTTACATGATCTGAAGGCACGATGGTCTAATTCACTTCATGTAATCAGGAGCAGCAGCAGCTGGGGGTCATTAAAAAGTTCAATTTCTCTTATGGAAAGTATTCATTATACAACCATTGACCAAAAAAGAAAGTCATAGATTCCATGTGTTTATCGAAGGGTTCTATGTATCTTCGTAACAGCATGTGTTTGCAATGCACATGCAGGAACTGCAGAATGGTCTGTGCCTGGGAGTACAATGGTTCACTTATAAGATCCTGAAAACAGAATATGGAATAATGTTACGGTGACAGAGATTAAGAAGACACTGCTTCCACTAATAGGCTCTTAGATTTATCTTCCATTACTTGTTTTATTTCATGTTGTTAATTTTATGACTGGATATGTAGGTCATAATATTGCATTGTAACTAAAGCATTTGAAGTTTTGGGCATATCTATGCACACAGAAAAATAATTCTACTAAGACACTCACTTTAAATAACTAAAAAAGTTAAATGTAAATATACCATTATCTCCACACAAAATACGTATAAAATAAGTGACATACACAGTGGAACTTTCAACTTACTAAGTAGAAAGTATACAAGATGCAAAAAACACCAGTCCTACTTACACAGTTTTTAAACCTTTGGACATGTTTCAAAGACCTTCATTTTCATGCTCAGCAATGGTGACTGATGTATTGAGAGGAAAATTTTATGTAGCTCTTACTTGCAGTACCATCTGGACATCTGATTGAGAGTCAAATTAAAGTCATCTGCTGGTGGTATCTCGAGGTTCATAACTCTACCAAGATTTTTTATTATATGGATATTTTCCTAAATTGTTAGTTCTGATTGCATTTTTATATTTTTAATCAAACTTATTTCTTGTTTTATGTTGTGTTTAGTTGAGAAGCAATGGTGGGCAACTACTGACTTTTCTGCGAGTGCTTTATATACCTTATATGTTCATGAAACCTCGTTTGTAGGTTTCTGTTTGTTCTTCCTATGTATATATGTAGACACTCCTCACAGTTAATTTGATATATGTCTGATTTTTGAATTTTCGGAATGTTGTCCTTTAAATGGTGATTCAGCAAGTTTCAGAGGTTGTAATGGTTGTAAGGTGCCAATTTTATATGAAGCTTTTTGAAGAATTTTTTAATTTCTTGCACGTCAGTGGGTGGAATGGAAGATCAAAGAGAAACCTACAAACTAGGTCAATGAACACATAAGAAATGTGAAACTCACACAGACAGACAAACCAGCAGCTCCACCATTGCTTCTCAACTAAACACAATGAAAATACAGAAGTTTAAAAAGATTAAAACGCAAACAAAATTAACAATATTTATAGCACTATGAACTTTTAAACACCTCCAGCAGACAACTTAATCCAACTCTCAATCAGATGTCCAGATGGCACTGCAGTTATGAAAACATCAAATTTTCCTCTCAATACATCAGTTGCCATTGCTGAAGATGAAGGTCTTTGAAACAAAGGTTTAAAAACTGTATAAGTGGGACTACAGCGTTTTTACATACTTCACATATTTTCTCTTTAATAAACTATTATCTTTGAAAATTATAACATTTAAAAACAACACTATAGTAGGTGTATGAATTTTCTGCACACAACTGTCCTCAATCTTTGTGGCATAGATAAAATTAAGTCCCTGCAGTAGCATGGATGAGAAGTTATAGCATTCCAGGCTTCTTAAATTTGTGCTCAGAAGCCATCAATTTCCCTTTATACATCTTCAGGCAAATTCGGGTGCAGCTCCCTTTTCACTTCAGCCTTCACATTTTTAATAAGGTTCAAATCCAGTGAACATGGAGGCCAGTCTCATTCTGATATCCTGCCTCTGAGAAGCAATTTGAAACCTTTCAACATGAGTGGGCAGTAAGATTATCCTGTACGAATTCAAAATTCCATCAGTGTATCTCACCTTCACTGAGGAAATCAAAATACTCTCCAATATTACCAAATATTGTGCACTGTTCAGTGCATCATCAAGCTGCCGCAACAAACCTAGACCTTTCCTTGATATACAGCTTCAACAAGATATAGATACAGAACCGTGATGAAATTGTGCATTTTACATTGTATTGGGTCCCCTTTGGATGGTAGATAGCCACCTTTCCCTTGTACATGGAGAAAATATCATGCTATTTCAGTTGCGGTTAGTATTTTCCTCTGCAAATGTGAGGTGAAATAATCTGTAATCTTTAGCTGCTGTTCGCACATGAAGTCCTGCATTGTTTATATATCACATAGCTGTTTGAGCTGATTCAGGAAACTGTGAATGTGCCTTCATTTCAGAAGCAGTTTGGTAAGAGTTCCTCTCTGCTACTGCAGTTACAGCTGCATCCATTTTAAGAGGTGGATACATGTCTTCTTCCTCAACCAGGATGACAGCATCCAATCCCTTCCCTGGATAATCTCACCCACCACTGTGCTGTAGTTACAGGGACTACAATAAAAGCTGTGGCTCCAAGAGCAGAAAAGCCTGTTACATTGATTAGTGTTAGCAGGGATTTCCTTGTGCCTAGGTCTTTGTGTGCGTGTTCTACCATTGTCAAATACAATATGATTCACTGAAAGAGGACTTGTATGGGCCTGATGCACTTCGTACATCACATGATTTCATGTGCAGCATATTGCATTTAGGTAAAATAAACCCTTACAGAAGCACTATAATAGCTATTCTATTATTTCAAAAAATGGCAGCAGAGTGTTGTAGAGTGAATCGTAGTAGGCTCCAAAAAAAAGTGTGAAAATCAAGTGATCTTTCCGGAAAATATGAGTAAGAAGGCTGATGAAATGCTTCTGAGCCATCAGGAATTCCATGGTAATGAAGGTGATGTTCATCAAAGCCAAAATAATCAGCAAGAGACGAAAAAGAAAACAGGATGCCAGACATTGCCGAGCATGAGGGAAATGGAAATGCTAGCGTCGCTGCAGATGGTAATTGATATATTAAATAAAGATTTAAAGAAAGCACACGAAGAAATTATAAATCTAAAGGCTGAAAACAATGAGCTAAAAGACCAAATATCAATTATGGTTAAGGAAAAAAGTACATATGTAGAAGTTGCGAAAAAATCGAAAACACGTGACCCAGACAAAGACATTGAAACAACAAATAGGTTTGACGTACTGAATGAGGATGACCTGGTGGAAAATAAAGATGTTAGTGATGAAGAATACTGCAGTGGTCCATGCAGAAGAAAAGATGCAAGAAAAAACCCTTTCAAGTGGACTAACCCCAGACAAACATCGCTAGGAGTACATGAACAAAATAAATTGGAGAAGAAAGAAGTACAGGAAAACGTGACATCTCAATGTAAGAAGAAGGAGAAAGAAGAAATGAGTGAAAAAGGGATAGTGTATGGTGATTCGATAATAAAACATGTAATGATAAATAATCCTGATATAACAGTGAACGTTTATAGGGGAATGAGAGCTGAATACCTACCAAACTTAATGGACGAAAATGTGTCGAAAAGTGAGGTTAGAACAGTGGTGATCCATGCCGGTACAAATGACATAAAACCAGCTAGTACCTCAGAAGAGGTCATGGCTGAGGTCTACAATGCAATAAGGAGTGCAATGAGGTGTCACCCTAAGGCAAAAATTGTTGTAAATAGTATAGCTTTAAGAAGGGATGTTAGATATGGCTTCTTGAAAGCCATTAATGACAGAATACGCTGGGCTTGTGAATCACTGAAAGCAGTATTTGTTGATACTAACAAGTTCTTAGATGAAAGTTGCCTTGGGAGGGATGGACTTCACTTAAATAGAAAAGGGTCATTTCTCTTAAGTCAAATGATAAATAATGTAATCAAGGTATGCATGAAATCGGTAAACTAGATTCGGGTACAGAGAGTGATAAATTGCACAATGTGTCAGTGAACTAAAGTTAATGGTATAATCGTAAATAGGGAAACAATTGCGCATCCACAACCTAAAATCTCTATTAGGTGTATACAACAGAATATACAGAACTTATCTAATAAAAAGGAATCCTTTGCAAGTTTCATTAATGAAGTAGATGCTGACATAGTTGTGATATATTTAGTAGAAAAGAACATAAGGGTGGTGGAGTGGCATTACTGGCAAAAAATATACACAATGTTACTCCATTAGTAAAAATACAAGATTTTAATATTGAAATGGTATTTGAGATAGTAGGGGGCCAAACCAAACTGAATAATGAAGAGGTTAAAATGCTTGCTATTTATAGATCTCCACATGCTAAAGTAAATGAATTTATTGAATGTATGTATAGAGTATTAGGATATTGTTTAAAACATGACTGTAAAATAATAACAATAATAATAATAACAATAATAATAATAATAATAATAATAATAATAATAATAATAATAATAATAATAATAATAATAATAATAATGGGTGACTTGAATATATATGCTGATCATTTGAATGGGAATTTTCTAAACTTGCAGGATATGTTCTATTCATTTAATTTAAAAAGTGTTAAGCTAGATGCTACTAGGGAAACTATAAATTCAAATTCTGTAATTAATTATGTCGTTACCAATATAAAAGAAAGCCAATGTGTTGCTGGGAATATGGACAATCACCTATCTGATACATCATGCTCAATTTTTAGATATAAATAACTGTACACCTAAGGAAACCTGACTTAACTGAAATTATAACCCTTAGAGAATTTACTGAGGCTAATATTTTAAAACTACATACTTGTTTGGTTAATGGAACATGGCAAGATTTGTATAACATTAAAAATCCAAATGAAAAATGGAATAAATTTTATGAAATTCTAAACCTCTATATTGAGCTACGCTGCCCTATAGTAAACAAAATATGGGAACCTACAAAAAAACATAAAGTAAGAATTTCAAGAGAGGCTATGAGGTTGAAGGAAAAAAAATAAAGGATTTATATCTACTTGCTAAATCAACAAAACTTGAGCACTACAATATCAAATACAAACAATTTAAAAAGGCATATGAGGATGAGTTGATAAACAATAAATCACAAAAGGTGATAAGAAAGCTTTCTGATACTAGTAATTATTCAAAAACAGCATGATCAATGATTAATAGCATGAGGGAGGAAAAGTTAAAGCAAGAAAATATTAATCTATTCATTAATTACTGCATAGAAAATAATCCACTTCAGATATGCAATCATTTTAATGATTACTTTATAAATGTTGCTAGTAATCAAAATACCCCTGATGTTGCAGGTTTATAACTAATAGAGGTATAGGAAATTCGCTTTATCTGTATGATACTACAGCAGATGAAGTTATAAGATTAATTAATGGATTTAAAAATAAAAATTCCACTGGATGGGATGGAATTAGCTCTAAGTTGTTAAAAAGATGTAAGCATGTTTTGAGCACCCCCTTGGTTCATCTGATAAATACATCACTAAACCTAGGAATTTTCCCAGATTGTTTAAAAATTAGTACTGTTATTCCGATACATAAAAAGGGAGACAAAAGTAACATGCAAAACTGTAGACCTATAACCCTTACCTTGGTAATACCTAAGTTGTTTGAAAAAATACTTTTGAAGAGAAGTATGAATTTCTTTGAAAAATATGATATTTTGAATGATTTTCAGCGTGGCTTTCGGCTTAAAGATCAACCACCACGGCCCTAATAGACTTGACTCACAACATCTTAAGTAATCTAAATGAAAAAATCGAAAAGTGTAAGCATATTTTTTTATCTATCTAAGGCAATTGACTGTGTCCAACACGCTACATTACTATTAATCTTAGAAAAGTACGGTATTAGAGGGGTTACCAATAGATTAATTTTGTCGTATCTAAAAGGTCGTATACAATACGCAGAAATAAGTTTTAAACAAGGAAAAAAAAAAGAACAAAATTTAAATCAAGTGCTGAAATAGTTAAATAAGGCGTACCTCAAGGCTCAGTACTTGGACCATTATTCTTTATTTTATATTTAAATGATATGTATTCGACACCTAATTGTAAAATTATAAGCTATGCAGATGACACCACTATTTTATGTAAAGCAAACAATGATCTTCACTAGAAATCATTAGCCACCAATGAATCACTAAGAATAAACACATTTTTTAAATCTCTCAACCTCACTAATAACCGTGACAAGACAAATATAATTAAATTTGAGTTAAGCAAGAAGAAAAAGGATATATTATTTCATATTAACTTTGGAAATGTTGATTCTCACAAATTTTTAGGAATGCAAGTAGATAAACTCATGTCCTGGACTAACCATATCTATGAGCTTTGTAAAAAAATAAGTAAAGATTTGTATTTAATGAGTGAATTTGCAAAAACTTGTTGAGGTTCTAAAACTTAAAATACTATAGGTTAATTTATTCACATATCCAATATGGTATTGAATTATGAGGGGGTTGTAATAAAATGAATATGCAAAGGGTTCTAGTGCTACAAAAGAAATATATCAGAACTATGTTTAAAATGGAGAGTCGAGAATCGCGCAGGGAAGTTTTTAAAAGAGAAAAGATGTTTACCATAGTATCTCTATACATATACAAAGTAACTTACTTAATTAACCAGAAAAAACCAAAACTAAATAGTGAAATACATAACCATGATACTAGATGCAAACTTGAGTTATATTATACCAGCTACAATGTAAAATCTGTAAATAAAGATCCCTATATAATAGGATTACACATGTATAATCGTCTCCCTGCATATGTAAAAAATGAAAATGCTGTTAAATTTAAACAATGTCTTAAGACACATTTACTGAACAATCCTGAGTATATCAATTAATTTTTAAATTAACTTATGTAGACTATATTACTACTTTGTTAAACCAAACATCCTGTATATATTAATGTATTTTTATAATTTATGTAGACTAAGTTTATTTAATGCTAATTTTGCGTAATGTAAACTGACAATGCTCGATACTCGAAAAGAGTCTGTAGGCTGCTAATAAATTACAATTATCATCTTTACCGATGACATCTATGAACTGCAGTATATTGAAAATAAGAGCTGCTGTACATTGATTAATGATCATCAAGAGAAGAAAAGAAGCGTTTGCTGCATTCAAATAGTGAACCTATGGCCTTCACCACAGAAGTGCCCTATGCTTTGCCACAACACTACAGTGAGGACAAATGGAAGAAAGGATATTCAGTAATGCTGCACAACTGTATTGCATATGTGTGTAAATAAGATGCTGTGCCATGTAGGACTAAAGACAAATTTGGGGTTCAAGACATGACTTTTTTTTTTGTTCATGGGTGTACCTGGGAAGAAAAGAGAAAGACAAAGCAGGAATATTTTACATACGATATAAGGAGGCAAGCAATTTTGCCAAGATTGAAGGTTCACATGCACAAGCACACAGAAATGACAGATGACTATGAGCCCTATTGCTTCTCCCATAGCAGCCAACATGCGCATCATTAGTCACAATCATAGCCAACCTCTATAAATAATCCTCAGACATCTACAAAGCCAATAATATGGAAGAGATTAACTATCAGTCATTTTATAAAAGTCCTGGTAATGCTTTCCTTCGAGTTTTGTTGTTTTACAGACATGCAGATCCAATCGAGCAGACTAGAGTATGAGAAGTGAAGGTTGTATGACCTTGGCGATATTCTTACATATTATAAAAGTTTTAGAAACGGCTCATCTGAAAAGACAGATCTGTCAGTTTATTTCAAGATACAGAGTCCTTAAGAGATTGGACCACACATTTCCCTAGTTTTGCTGTAGGTAGCATAATGTTAATTAGGGCCCCATTCTTATGACTTTTGGTATAAATAATTATCTAATTATTAACTATATTTATTATTCTTTCTAGAACTGGACATGAAAAATTTACACAGTCTGTGTGCAAAGGTTCAGCAAGCAAGGTTATATTGCCCAGTCATTTTCTTTTCCTCATCCACTGCTTTGTTTACAAGCAGTCATATGAGATCAATGTGTGAGATAATATTTGACTGGTTCAGTTACTGCCATGAAGCAAATAAATAATAAAAAATAGTAATAATAATAATAATAATAATAACAACAACAACAACAATCACCTGCCTCCATAATTTGGCTGCACTACAACCTTCAGAATGACTACATCAGCAGAAAGTAAATAAAGGATTATAAACCTCAAATTCTGTTAAAAATATTCTTCAGCATTAATTCATAGTTAAAAGTGACTTTAGATACATATTAAGTAAAAAAACCTAAAGCCGTACCTCGAAAAACACTCTTCTCACATTGGACTTAGAAAAAGATTGCACATTACACATTCAAAAGAAGAGTCAAAAAAGCTGTTTTAGTTGGAATTTACCATGAGCCCCAAATGGGGACTGAAGTTCAATGTATCCTCATGGAAAAATAAAATAAGCCTTGGAAGTAAAGAGTCAATAAATGTCTCCGAAAACCATTTGAGAGAGAGGGACAGAGGAGCTGAGAATTATTTAAATACATGACTTACCATTAGATGTTAATATCTTGTAACCCTAAAAATAGCTCTTTGTTCTCACAAATTTCCTTCACAGCTCACAACAACTAAGCAACAATTGATGCCAACTGATGCACAAGCTTGAGAAGTCTAGACAACAATGCAAAAAAGTAACCACTGTTGCTAACATTATTACAGTTGCAAAATTTTTATTATGAAACAAATACCCAAATTGGGATCACAGCAGTTAATAGGTTGCAACTGCATGCATATTCTAGAGGATGACAGCATCTAAATAAGGCAAACAATAAGATTATGTGGTGATTAAATAACTAATTCTCACATCTACAGTACAAGACAACATTTTTGTGACTACTGGAGAGTTATGAAACAAACTGCAGGAATAAACCTAGAAACTCTTGGGCAAGACATAGGATCTGCATCAACTATAAAAAAACATACAGTAATGTAGAAATATTAACTCACCAGGGAGCAAAAAATTTGATGAAAGAAATTCCGTTAGCTGTAATACTTTGAAAGTTTTCTCCTGAGAGAGATAACACTGGATTACCAGTGTCTGCATCAGTTTCTGCCCTTGGTGCTGCAATTTCAGAGGATTCAAGCATTTCACCCACAAATGCTTTAAGATCTTCACGAGTTCTGTGACCCTGGTACTTTTCCACCTGTAAAATAAAAATTATTGCAGATTTAAATGAACAGAGGGATATGATGAAACTGTCTTTAAAATAATTGGATGTGGGAAAAGCATAAGGCATTAGCTGTTCTCCTGTTCAGGATGTTACAGAATTCATCCCTCTAATGTATGATATGGTCGAGTGATTTTGCTGTTCCTTAAGGTAGCATGTTACTGATTATGGCTGGACCTGCTAAAGGAGTTAATCCTGAAAGAGATTGTTCTCTTCCTCTTGTATTAGATTAATCAGACACCAAGATTAAACCTGAGCAACCACTTTCATTGTTCTCCCCCCCCCCCCTCTACACCATTTTTTCCTCCTTAAATGTATGAAATTTCACTTAATTTGATGCACTTATTATATTTATAAATTCTTGTATTTATAACATGTAAAGACCATAGATATGACAGATTATGTTCGACACAATGATGCATTAATGAATTACCTAATATTGTTTATTGCTAAAAGCCCTGTCCTTTAACTGTAGGAACATTAATACAATAGTTATTTCAAGAATTTGAGTGTTTTCTGGCAACAAATAATGATATACAAAATGATGACCATTAACAACAGTATATAAATCTGTGCCTGTCCATGGAACGAGGTTTGGTTACAATTTGTAACATTCATGCCTTTCAACACTAATGTGTTTATGCATACGAGTTGGACATATGAGAACATGAGCATTGTCCTGCTCTCAAACCATTCCTTAAGGTACACCGAATGAACATATCTAATTCACTGTTCTGATGACCAGTCTGACCACATTCAGTCTACATGCTACACTGGTGGTGTTGTCGCAGCCAGAGTTCATGTGATATTGTGGTGTGCATTCAAATGATAAAAGTGAAAAAAAAATGTTTTCTGAAAATCAAATGGAGTTAATCAATTAGAACATACAAGCTTAGAACTTTAGTAGATGCAGCTATTTATTTACAACTAATAAAAGAAATGCAAGTCACAAAGCTTTACTGTCCGTCAAAGCAGTCACTAGCATTGTGTGTAACCCATTACAGCAATGTGGAAGTTGTAGCTTACCTTTTCCAATGTCTTTTATGTTTATAGCACAAATGGAGTGGTTTACTGCCTGACAATCGCTGGAACAGTTCTGAAATTAATGCCACAAAATGTTTCCTTCATCATTGGAATCAAGCCAGTCACAAGTGCTAAGTCTGGAGAGTATGGTGGGTGGTGGGGTACTTTCCAGCTCCATTAATGAACAAATCAGTACAGTCTGCACTGTTTGCTGCCAAGCATTGCTGATGTAAAAATGGAAAGATCGTCAGAATCCTGGTGATGTGAAAGCTATGGCAGTCTCCTGTACGACTGCCATGGTGTTATCTTAATGCATTACACTCCAACACAGCAAACTGCCAAAACACAGTACTACTGTTCATTTTTGGAACACAACCTGCAACCAGCTTTGAGAAGGAAGCAGTGTCACTGGACTTAAGCCTCTGTGACTTTGACTTCATTCCGAAGATGAAGAACCACTTTCTTGTATTTTCTTTAGAACTGCTTCAGAGATTGATCAAGCAGCAGACCACACCATTCGAACAACATAACAGATTTTGCTCAAGGTATCCTGCAACTTCCACATTGCTGGTGACTACTTTGAAGAACAGTAAAACTGGGAAACATGTATCTCCTTAGTATTAGTTTTAAATAAACAGTTGCACTATTAAAGTTCCAACCCTCATAAAATCTGAGGCACTGATGTATAGGTGCTTTGGGATTGTCAAGAAAATATTGTAATAATAATAATAATAATAATAATAATAATAATAATAATAATGTTATTACACTTACTTAAAAAAAATCTTAATAGTTTTATATTATTTAGGAATGTGTACTCCACAGCTATAACTAGTCTCCCTAGGATATTGGTGACCTAAAACTGATCAACAAAATGCTCTTACTTTTATGCAAAAATGACCTAAAATGAATTAAAAAGCTGATGTTAAAACATAGCATAAAAAGTGTAATTTTTTATTTGACACATATTTTGTTTTTAAAAATTGTTTTGAAATTACAACATTATAAAAACAAATTATACCATAAGCGTTCCAAAACAAAAAGCTCAGAATCAAAACATGAGTACCACAATCTAATATAGCATTAGCACAATTTGCAAGTACCTAATTTTATACTGTGGCACTCTTTATAATTATTGTGCACTAGGATTATTCACTGTCAGTGGCTGAAGATTTTTGATGCATCATTTTATGTTTTGATTTTCAGTATCTGAAAAAGCTATAAACAGTTCAACTGTGTTAATTTACTAATATCTCAATATAAAATAAAATGTAGCTTTACTACAGTTTAAAGGCTTACCTTATTCTGCATTCCAGAAAACAACTATGGTCATTTGCACATTTTCCTTTGTGAAGGTCCTGCGATTATGTGTCAGAAAATTCATGTACATAGAAAAACTTTGTTCTACATCTGCTGATGTGACAGGTGCAAACTTAACAAGATCATTTGGTGAAAATTGTTGTTCGCATACACTTGTAACAAATTGTTCACCTTGTAAAATCTTGGAAATTTTGCACATGGTATTGCAGCCTTCATTTTTTTATAGTACTAGTTTCAGTTTGTTGCACACTGCTTTGCCTATTTGTCCTTCACAGTTTTTCAGTTCTTGCTCCACTTGTTGCACTTGTCAATAACTAACACCATAAGCTCTGCTTGTTCTTCTATATAATTTAGTGTTACCGTAAGAGTCGCAAAATTTATTTTGATGTAAATTAGGAAAGTAATGCACATTAACTTTTTTCTGCCTTGGCATTGCAGCTGGAATGCTGCAATTTCACAGATATAGTTTGAAGTTTTCACTACAGAGAGAATTTTTTGTTTCATGTGCACCTCTAGTGAGCGAAGCATGAACTACGCAATAAAGATGGTACGCATATTACTGTTGTGCACGTCCAAAGAGCAGAGATGCGTGATTCGATATTTGTGGTCCAAAGGGCATAAAATAAGTGAAATTCACAGGGATATGTGTGGCATGTGGGGATGATTGTATGGACTGTAGTAATGTCTCCAGGTGGTGTGCATTCTTCCAAGAGGGCTGTGTGAACCTTGGTGATTTGCAATGTTCCGGGAGGCCGGTAACAGCTGCAATCCTGCAGAATGTCAGAAGCATCGAGGGGGTAATTTTGAATGACTGGCGTGTGCAACTGCAAACTTTATCGCAACAATTCAACATTCCCTATGGTGCAATGTATAATACTGTTCATGATATGTTGAAATTTCATAAAGTTAGTGCTCGCTGGGTGCCTAAGAATCTGACGGACAACCACTAGGGCCAGCAAATGATGGCAACCTTGGATCATTTAACGTGGTACACCGCAGAAGGGCATTACTTTCAGAAAGGAATCATCACTGGTGATGAGTCATGGGCATACCACTACATGCCTGAAACAAAGCAGGCAAGTATGGAGTGGAAACATGCTGGTTCCCCAGGAAAGAAAAAATTCAAAATAACTCAATCTGCAACGAAAATGTTTGTGACAATGTTCTGGGATATGCATGGTGTTTTATTGATGGACTTTGCTGAACATGGGACTACTGTGTATACTGCAGCCTACATTAAAGTTTTGGTGAAGTTGCGTCCTGCCCTTCATGACAGATGCCATAACATGAATGCTGATGATGTCAAACTTCATGATGCTTGCCTCCATGTTGCTGCTGCTGTTCATCAGAAAATCACCAAATTTGGCTGGTAGGTGCTCCAGCATCCACAATACAGTCCAGACCTTGCACCATTAGACTTTCATCTGCTTGGTCCCATGAAAAAATTCCTGGCCAGCCAATGCTTTGCGACAGATTCGGAAGTGAAATCAGCAGTCCACAGATGGCTATGCTACAGGGAAACAGATTTCTACGAACATGGCATATTGAAACTGGTATCATGATGGGACAAATGTGTTGAAAAAATTGGTGACTATGTCGAAAAGTGTGTAAAAGGTGTAAGTTCATTTGTGATTTTTTTTGTTTTGTTTTTTTAACTATTAAACTATTCTGCAAACAAATTATTGTGTGTTATTTTTCGATCTGTCCTTGTAGTAGATAGCATGCATTTATCCATGTTCCCCATCTTGTTAATACAAGTTGAGGTGGCAGGGTGGGTAGGTCTGGAGCTTCTATATGAAAATGTTGAACTCTTGAAGGAGCTTTGAGAAACATTTTCTTCATATTCGAAACAAGTTTATCCACTTCAGGGAAATGTTTCCTCACTTCTTCTGATACCCTGTATAAGCCATGTAATGTGTACCATTTTGGTGTAAAATTTCAATATTGCTTTTGCTGCCCTCACCATGTAAAGTGCGGCATCCGTAACAAAAAGCAGAACGTTGCCATGCTGGATACCTTGAGGGTATAACAAATGCATGGCTTTGTCAAACAATTTACAAACTGTTGGGGTTGCTTTTCTCCAAGAAGTTTGTTGTTAGAAGACATATCTTTCCAGAACCATCCATCTCAAGCGTATCCACAATAACATTTACAACATAGCGACATAGTTTCATTGATCGAAACAAATACTGGCTTATCTCCAATATTATTCCTTATTCTTGACATTGTGTCTTTATAGCATTGACTTAAATAGTTCTTACATAGTGGGGACTCATCTGGAATGCAATGGCCAGTATACCACACTAGAAAATCTCATAATTTTGTTTAACTTAACTTTTTCAATGGAATGTTCACACTAACCATCACTCCACAGAGTTCTTTGGAAAATGCTGAGGATATACTGGATGGGAGGTTAGAAGTTTGTCCTAGAAGAACCAGAGAACATGTTTTGTTTTTAGCAATCATTACAGCTTTTGTATGTTTGCTGCACAATAAAGCATTTTTTCGCTCTTACTTTAACATTGCACAATTTACAAAATAGAACACTTCCATCTGTTGTAGATACATTCTATTGCAACTTGTTTATTAGGTGGTGTAAAAACACACTTATTGGTTGTTTTATTTTCAGCATTTTACTGCATTGGATTACTTTAATAGAAAGATATATCTATACTGAAGCTTAACTTCTCCACATCAAGGTGCATGACTTATGATTCCACTGTCATCTGTCGCTGGCATTCCTGAGAATTTTCATACAGAATGGTAAAAATACATTTAATACATTGCACAACATTAGTATCCAAGCATGTACTTGGTTATTTAGCATTGCTAGCACATGAACTCATGTTCTCTAGGAACTAGTAAGCCTTGATGATACGTTGAGCCATGTTCTTTTTCAGAATAATGCTCATGTTGCTGATGCAAACACATAACTTCCAGACACATCCTCCTGGGAGGAAAGCAATGTGTATAACAAGGCCAGCGAGTCTTTGCCCTTAGCTATCTTTGAAGCATCCACGTCACTCATAAGCTAAGTTTAATCTTGTAAGTCATATTGAAGATCAAAGATAGAGCATTGGTTCTGTTTTCTGGAAATGTGACTACTTAGATTATTTATATATAACTAGCATGCTGTTTGTTCAACCATGAAAAATATTATTTAGTTTAAATTTAAAATATAAAACACAAAAGTAGGAAAACTGTCTTAAACATGATATGAATCACATGAAATAATGACTTTTCAAGCAAAATTGGAGGGATACATAACAAATGCAACATAAAAATACTTAATTCTGATTTGTTACAATTTAAAGTGCATGTACCACTGGGCATCATTTTTATCTGAAAAACAAAAAGATAACATTTCAACAACATCCACCCCCTAGTTAGAACATTAAGGTATTCTTTGTTGAGAGAGTTTTGTCATTATAGAGTTTGTTAATATGTATTTTGTTAAAATCAGGCTCCATTTTAAGCATAACAACCATGCATATAGCATTGAAATACAGCAACAACTTTTGAGTTAATTAGCCTTAAAATGTGTTAAAGGTTGGTAGTACATTATTTACTTAAATGGCACTTGTACAAAATCTGGTGTTTAAAGAACAATCTTAATTTAATTGATTGTATTTTATACAATGTTGAATTTCTATTTAATAAATGTTTATAACAAGACCCAAGCTTTTTTTTTCTTCTTCTTCTGCAATGTGACAAAATGGAAATTCTGTAACATAATGTAGTAAAACAAGTTTTGAGCATGATAGTTGGTAGAAACAAAGTTGAAAACACAGTACCAGCATATTTTACTGTCATTCATTTGCCCTAATGCACTGCAGCAATATGCATGACATACCTATGATGAACTCTTGAAGAAGAAAATATTCAGATCATTAAATACATATCCAATTCCCATGAAGGGACATACACACCAGAAGCTCAACCATTGTCAGTGTATTCATTTGCACTTTAAAATGAGTCAGGCTCAGAGAAACAAGAAAGTTTCATGTAGAATAAACCTCACATCCTTGACAGCTCAAATCACCTGTGATTGCTAGCCTCTAGCCTGCATCCTAGCAAACGTATCAGGACATGTGCAGAGTCATAGAATCGGCCAATAAACCTTTCTATGTTGACCTGCTGGTCAATCATATAATTGTGTTATTCACTCTGTTGTTACAATGAGCGGAGGCAAATAATAAAATTGTTTGTTTCTGGAGATGTTACTTATGTGCAGGGAAGTTAAGAAGACAGTTATTGTATTGTGAACGTACCATCAGAGAGGTTATCAATATTACTCAACGTTTCAGTCTCTTTATCAATGACAGAGAGAAACTGGAAGCTTGTCAGTACACAGACCAGATCCAGGTGCTATAAACGCTTCATACAACCCATTTTGAAGAAAAGGTGATCAGTAGTTTTCAAACTGATCCATCTGCCAGTACACCACACCATTGCATGTATCTTGGGCACAAACATCATTGTGTGGTGGGTGCTGAAAGTACATACCTTAAGAGACATGGACTTCACCCTTCATTGCAGTTTTACAACTGGTCATAGAGCAGTAGAGTAAGAAGCAGGATTTCTTTTCCTCTTCACAAATAGCATAGCCTTCAGCAGAGATGGGGTTATGATGGTCCTATAGCCTGACCAACATGTTCTCCTGATATCAATCCTTTGTACTTTTTCCTGTAGGGACAACTTAAGACTTAAAGTTTGAAAAACCAGTTGCCTCAGATGAGATAGCAGGGATACTGGCTACTTATGGTACAATTTATGCCACCACTACTCCAGATATATTTGAAATAGTGTGCAGTCTTTCCTAAACAGACTTTTATTTTTTTATGAAAACACTCCAATGAACAAAGCTCTCTTTAAGGGACCGTATACAACTGAGAATTGATAGTAATGAACCACAAATCATAACACAAAAAACACCACAATAATTAAATAAATTAAATAATGAAATATAAAAATATTGGAAAGGTAAGTACAAATAAGCCTTTTCCAAATTTAATAACAAGGATAATGGATAAAAATGTTGATAATATAAATAACACAAAACTAACATGTTTCACTAATTTTAGTTTAAATTATTATTTTTTTTTAATAGTGTTTAATGCCTGCTTTTACCACATAGGCACTGCACGCAATGACTGATGATACATGGAATGAAGATGGAGCACTAGAGGAATACACTGGCAGGGAAAACCAGAGAACCCGGAGGAAACCCACCCCTGCGCAGCTTTGTCCACTGCAAATCCCACATGCAGTTGCCCGAGGTCTAACCACTCAGCCACAGTGCGGTACAGTTTGAATTATATTTTTTTTAAGTTTTAATTTAATTTCTTAAAATTAGAGATATTCTTCATTCTGCAATCTTCAGGGATGTTAGAGGTTTGCACCTGTGCTTTATTTTATTGTATTATTATTCACTGCTATTTTTCTTAAACATCTCTTTAACACAGATTTAAAGTTTCAAAGCCAAATTTCGTTTTTTTCCTCCATTCATTTTACTTTGCTTTCTACTTTGCAGATGAAAATCTACATAGTTTACTTTTTATCATATTCTCGTACAAGTCAATAGAAAATTATAATATTTGTACTGCTATTTTTAAATTTTTCTGAGAAACTTTGTGCATAGTAAAATTGATAACTATTAGCAACACCAATTATGTTAGTTTAATGGTGTGTTACAATCCAAAAAGTGACATTTTCAGTACTCATTTCCAGAATTTCTGTTCTCTGAACTTCTTCATGCATGTTCAATTTGTAATGATGGTTTTCCTTTATTTCTTCATGATGGGTGTTGTTAATGTAGGCATGTGTGGATCTCCATCTGTACCTCAAACAGCACACTTCTGATCAGCATTTCTTCTTTTGACAAGATTCAAACTTTCATATTTTATTTATGGTACAGGAGCATCTCTGTATACTAATCCACTCCTGACATTCAACAATCACACAATTTCTTTCCCCATTTAGTTTTTCCCACTGTATATTTGTCCAATTGCTTGCACTCCATGCTTATGCTGACTCAAATTATGGGAGAATGCAAATTTCTTGAGAAGTGAAGTTTGCAGCATATTTTAACTCTGATTTTTCAGACAATTTTAACATATGTTGCTGGATGACAACCTACAAAAATTTATTTTAGGAACAAAGTTGGTATAAATAAATGATGGGGATTCAATCAATGCGCAAACAAGACAAACTTTTCAGTTGCATAGATCTGCTAGGCTCCTTATAGACACGGTAGTGCTGCCGCAAAGTACACAAAGATTAAGCCAAAGCATTAAACTTGCTTAAATGACATGCATAGCTTATTAAAGGCTAATTTAATATGAAACATCCCTAAGCGTTGCACTCCTATTTTTGATCATCTGATTGTAAACTGTACCAGGAAGCTAAAAATCATCTAAACAAGTCATAGAATTAATGATTTGGGAGAAAGTCTTAAATATAAAAAACAGAATGTATGTACTAAATTTTAAAATTGTACCTACTGATTCTATAAAATTCTTCTACTTACAGTTGATGGCTACAATATCATGGACTAGTTACCAAGCAGTAACAGTCATACTTATCAATCAAGAGAAAGTCAACAACTGATCTTGCAAGTGAGAATTCATGACAAATTCTCTGGTTTAACTACCCAATTATTTAAAAATATGTGCAACTCGTAAACTACTGATGTACCACAAATTAGATAATTGTATACATGGTTTATTGTAAAACTTACTTTTTTTCCATTTTCAATCCATAACAGAGTTGGATACCCTTTTATGTCAAAAGCATTACAGACAACCCTGTGCATGGTACAGTCCACCTTTGATACAGTCACTGAAGTATCATGCTCTAATGATTTTGCTAGAGCATCCCAAGTTGGAGCAAGCTTCTGTAAACAAACAGAAATTAATTTAACTAAATTCAAACGCATTTACTTATTGTTGAGAATTTTATCATTATTCTTTATTTCAATATGACAAAACAGACATTGTCAAAAGTAGCAGTAAAGATGCAGTCATTATTAAAACAGAAAGCTACTCACATAATAGAACACAACTTTGTTGAATACTTGAACCAAGGTATGACAAAGTTTTTTAAACTATTTATTAAGTGTGTTTAAGAAACAAACTATTCTAAATGTTCAAAAGAATCAAAATGTATTCTAAGTGTATTATATTCTATACCAGTCACACTCTAATCTCATCATGGTTGGTTGCATGATATCCAGAAGGCACCACTGACCTTTTAACTACTTTTGTCAATTGTATTTCATTTCTTTTAGAATAGTATTCACTTCTATCCTTTTTATTTTAATCCCCATTGGTAGTACAGCTGATTTAAGAGGTTACTTTTAATCTTGGTACTATGGTTATAGCAGCCTAAACTAAATAAACAGTGAGCATTACATTATAAAAATTTTAACAGGAAATGCATATTTGTTTAAGTACTTAATGAAAGGCAAAAACACACTAATTATATAAAAATAATTTAGTAATATTTCTTTTCTAATTAGTTTCTGTTTCCTTAATCTGTCCTTTTTATTCAAGTCTAAACATGTAAAACACTCATGGCATATCATTTATCCATTTTCCAAGTAACAATATTTTTTACACTTTTTGCAACTACATTTTATCATTCTGGAGATCCTCTTTGGCTTAGCAAGTTTGCACATGTGTCAAGTTTCTTCTCAGAAAGAGTTAGACAGGGTTACTCTACTGGCTCTTCCTGTGTGTCTTGAGATTCACGTTGGTAATTTTGGAGCTTCAACTGTAGTTCTCTATGAAGTCGTAATGGATAACTACTCATTTGTAAAGCTCTTAATAGTAGTTCAGACAAAGTTCTAAGAAGCAATGTCTTCTTATTCAGCTCTAGACTATTTCCAATTGCTACTCTTGAGTATTTATATCAGCTATATTTAGCAAAGAAATGAAATCAACTAGTGGTCAACATCTTATGTTTCTAGCTACATTGTAGCTTGGACAAATCTTGTCCAAAGTGCCCACTCCACCCTTTGTTTTGTTGTAGAATGTTAGCATCACAGGTTTAGTGCTTTCTCCAGTAGGTTATCAATTGAAGCTTATTTTCTTTGGGCACATTTAACTTTTCCAATGCATTAGGAAACCAGGGTAACATGTTAGCCAAAGTCCAACATTGATGATTTAATTTCCCTGTCTTTTGCATTAAATAATTCAGCTGACAGACATATTTCATACTTTGTTATTGTATCAACATAAGAAAATTTATATTTCTTCATTCAGTAATTAAATCTATATCTGTAAACAACTGTCAATGGTTACATTACATCCAGTGTTATAGATAGGCTCTGTCAATTGCTTAACAACTTCTGCAGGTTTATTACTTATGGAAAAGATCTCTCAGGATGCTTCCCCAAATAAATTTCCAAATTAACGCAATAACAAATTTTAGCATCTAACAGAGCCTATATTTTAATGCTATATTTTGGGCTGGATTTGATGAGATGTAGTGCTTAAATCTACATTTTCCATGAAAGATATTAAGCTTTTCATCAATTATTACATAAGCCCCAGGAAAATAGCTCTTCTTACAGTTTCAACAAATGAGAACATTTCATAGGTTGTGAAGTTGTCCAAACTTTTTAGCTCCTCTCCGGTAGTTCTATCGTCAAAAACAGACAGTGAGGAAAACATTTGAACTGTCTCAGATAAACTACAAGATGGAATTTTTCAACTCTTGTTGTCATCTGTGTTCCAGGGATCTCCTGACATCATTCTATTTGCATAGAAAACACCAGCCATTATAAAATACCTAAGAATGCCTTTAATTCAGTAATATCAGTCAGTTTTGAATCTCTTTCCTTTCGAAATTTGTCTTTTAAAGATCCTACACCATTATGTGCAGTACAATGGTAGCCAACATATCACCAGTTGCAAATAGTTTTCAGCAGTCAAGTACATCTTGGATGTAAGGTGCTTCGCAAATAACACTTGGCAATCTAATGAGAAAATTATGTACATGTTCTCCATGTACCTCTGGGTTTAGGATGCTTTCCCCACCTTGTATTTTCATCCTGTGACAGAATTCTCTAATGTTCTCTCAGGTGGCAAATCATTTGCATCAGTATTACTGCTTTCTTCATATTCTTCATCTAACTGCCCTTTGTCATGATCATCAGCTTGAAGTAAATAGAGAGCTAATTCCAAGTCATTTAGATTGCTTAGATTATATGTCTTGTGTGTTTCAGATATTGTAGGAAAAAAATGGACAGATTTGGTCATATAACCTCCAATGGATGGCAAAGGCTGAATTTCTCAACATGTGAGGCCCCAATAATGATGGCTTCCCTAAAGACAGACAATGCACTGTCAGGCAGGAAAGCATTGAAAATGGCAGTCTTTCAAATTCAAACACCAAATAGCAGTGGGAAAAATCAATTTTGGTACTTTCTGAATGTACCACTACTGAGAGAGGGTTAAGTTGTATGAAATCTATTGCTATGATTATGTGCATACTTTTTAATAAACCATCATGAATACTGCAATACACATTTATTAATAAATTAAATAAGAGATATAACATTGTAACAATTTCTAAATTCATGAACAGCAACTTACAAGTGATGTAAAATTATATTTGTTAAAAATTCTTAAAACTTCCTCCTTTAATGAGAAAATACTTTTATTGCAACATTAACCAACCCTAGAGGAATATTGAGGCAGTTGCCTCTGATTCCTACACCACTTAGAGTATGGTCTTCCCACCAATTGGCACATGATTGGCAGGAACTCTAGACTGACAGAACTGTCTGGAACTAGTGGAATGTTGTCTTCATGTGAGGAAAATTGTTTGGAATTTGACGCACTAGCAAGCTACCAGAAGAGAGAAGAGATGAAGAATAGGGAATAGATAAAATTAAATGATTAGAGAAAAAGCAGATGAAGTCAGAATTGCATACTTGCAAACTTCCTGATGTTGGAACAAGTAAGCTTTTTCCTTGTCCATCACAGAATAATTATTTTGCATCGACAAAATTTAGAATGACTAAAAAGCTCACTGCATTAATGTGCAAAACTTATATGTAATGCAAGACACTGTAGCACTGAAATAGAAATAAAATTTATTCAGTAACTTTTCAAGCAGAAGTTAACAATTGATCTGAAAGTGGTGTTTGTTGATATCACCCTACATCATGGCATGCAGAGTTTCAGTTTTGTACAAGGTTGTAGCAGTAGATGGAAAACCTTTTAGCTTTTTGTTTGGTTAACTTTTGTCTGAAAATTTACTGAAACTCTGTTTATAACAAACAACGATGCTGCTGCATCTGAAATGGCAGAATTTTATTCTGCTATTTTATTAGACTCAGTGGCCTGAAGTCACTTCTATTCTTTCTCACAAGAATGAAAACATGTTTGTATTCAGTATCACTAGTATTACTCTGAGAAATAGTTGAACTTTCCAACTTAATGAATGCTAATTAAAATTAAATAACTCAGAAGTTTGAGACAAGTGAAGTTTTAATCAATGTGATAGTTGAAAATGAGTCGGAATAGTAACACTCACCTCACTTATATGTAATTATGTTCAAAACATATGTTTCAAGGGCAATTGCCCTCTTCTTCAGTTGAAGTCCGACTGATGGCTGGAATTTGTGCTCTGTGGTCTATTACGGTGGAGCCATCTGGTGTTCTCAGTAGAAGTTCATAATCATGTGGCGGTATTTCAAAATTCATCAGACGACTTGAAGTACATATAACCTCCAGTTTTCCGAATATATTCAAAAAATGGTTTAGATATGTTGATGATGTTTTTGTGGTGGTCCCCAAAAAATTAGTAGAAGACTCTCTAAAATGACTAAACCTACAGGACAGGTACATACAATTCACAATGGAAACAGAAAAAGACCAAATTCTACCATACCTGGACCTAAAACTAACACGGAAAGAACAAAAGATCACTTATGGCATCTACAGGAAGACCACACATACAGACAATTACATAAAACAGAATAGTTTCAACCCAGAACCTCATAAACAGGCAGTCTTCAACAGCTCATTACACAGACTCCTCAGCATCCCACTTGACCCAGAAGAGTACAACACAGAATACCTCCACCTAAGACACATAGCCTCAGCCAATGGTTTTAACCCAGACATCATTGACCAAAAAATTAAAAAAACATAAGGAGAAATTAACCTTAAAACAAATCACCACTTTGTCCATACAAAAACCGAAAGTTATATATAAAAAATTCACCTATCACCCAACAGCAGATAGAAAATTCAAAAAATTTTTCAAGAAATACAATATAAGTTTAGCTTCAAGTAACCAATTCAACATAAAAAATGCATTGAAAACAGACATTAAAGACCCCATACCTACAAACCAGAGATCAGGCATCTACAGAATTGACTGCAAGGACTGCAAATCATGTTACATTGGCCAAACAAAAAGAAGACTGGAAACCAGGCTAAAGGAACATTTCAGACATATCAAACAGAAACAAACAGATAAATTGGCAGAAGCATACCATTTTTGGACATCACATCATGAAATACAAAATGACATAAAATTGCTAAAACCTGTAAACAACCCGGCAGCACTTACAGTTTGGGAGAATATTCTCATTACACAACAAATAGACCAACTGATGAATTTTGAAATACCGCCACATGATTATGAACTTCTACTGAGAGCACCAGATGGCTCCACCGTAATAGACCACAGAGCACAAATTCCAACCATCAGTCGGACTTCAACTGAAGAAGAGGGCAATTGCCCTTGAAACATATGTTTTGAACATAATTACATATAAGTGAGGTGAGCGTTACTATTCCGACTCATTTTCAACTATCACATTAATGAATGCTGTTTTACAAGATATTACCATGCCTCTGACCCACGAAAGCTAATCTGGTCCATTTATTATCTTACCTGTCAAGTGGGTTAGCTCAGGTGGTAGTATGTGAGGCACACATTTGGGAGGTCCTGGGTTTGATTCCTATTGGACCGATAGCTGTGGCTTTAGGGTTTTACATGACCAGGTTGGTAGATAGGTGGTTTTATGCTACATTATATTTTCCTGTTCCCCATTTCCTCTTCTTTCATTTCCTTTAAGGGATTTCTGAGTCTGGCACAATGGTTAGTGATATGTGGCTCGTGTACTTTAATGAGAACACTTTTTTTCCACAGCACAGAAACTTCTGCCTGAATCTGTCTGGGTGGTAATGCCTGAGCAGGGTTGTGAGATGTCTTGATGTCCTATAGCCATTAACCTGGAGCTTACTGAGACTTTAGTAGACATCCCCCTATATGGTTGAGATGTGTAAATAGTTCATTTCACTTCAGAGGTTGGTATAAAATTTTAGACACCATCCTAATGGAAAATACCCATGGACTTGTTCCCTAGGTTATGAGTAGGGCCCAGATTTATATGCAATAAAAATGTCCAAAATATGCAAATTTTTCAAGAAAATGAACTTAAAATCATGGAATTTTATTCACTCACTATATACATACAATCAAATATTGCAAAAAGTAGCTTCACAAAAGGCAAAATCTTTCAAGGTTTTCTGAAGTGAAACTTTGTCTATTATCGTCAAAATGAGTTTGTATGCACAGAATGATCTTTCTACATAAACTACATAAATGGACAGTATTTATACACTGGTGCCAAAGCTTCAGAGTATTTATCTGACACAGAAACTTTAATTCTGCACAAGTACTGACTTATTCAATCTTCTGTAGTCTGGGGTTCCAGTTCAACACAGTTTCTAATTTACATTAAATTCTCCCCAATTTTGTCTAGAATGGAATTCAGTGAACAAAATATTTACTGGACAATACTGAGTGAATCATGGAGGAGTGGACCACATGATTCTGGGCTCTCAATGGCTTTTGTAAGTTTAGAAAAATGCGTATGGATGAAATTCACATCTTGATAAATTGTACCATTTTCAAACACAGATTTTGCATCACATATACATGCAGTATTACCTTCAAGTTTCGCCGCCGCTTCTTTTACTTCATGGAAATGCTCCTGGTAAAACAAAACTGCAGATAACCATGTCCCCCACCTAGTTAGGACAGGTGCAGGAGGCAGAGGAACTTCAGGCAGGCAACCTTTATAGAACTGGATATGAGTTGGTGCTTTCAGAAATACTTTTTTTCCGTACTTGCAATTAATTCATTAACAGCTGGAAACTGTGATCATATTTCTTCTGTGTAGTTCATGTGCTAACCAGGCTATGTGCATTAGATTTGGATAAAATCTAATGGGTCTTTGCTGCTTTCAGCATATATGAAGCTGCATCTGTGAGTAATATAAGCACATTGCAGCAATTATTTTCAATTTTAGGTGGCCACAGTAACCACAGAAAATCATTAACAAATCTTGCTATTGCACTGTGTTGGTTTTCTCTAATATTTTGCACACAAGAAGATGAGGTTTGCCAAATTCGTCTGGATGTATGTAGCTCACCAACCATGAAATTGGCTATGTAGTGGCAATGTGAATCAGTTGTCTCATCCACAGACTTCCAAACAGAATTTCTTTCAATATCAGAACAGATGGATTACAGGGTAAATTCATGTAGCGGAAGTAGATAGTATTTCTAAGAATTGATTCATCTGGAATGTTTTAATTTACACAATATTTTTCCAGAAATGATCGCAGATTTGGATTATTTAATTTATTCTATGGAATGTTTCTGCATACTAAGGCCTTACAAAGATCGCCTGAAAATGTGTTAACAGAGGACTTGGGTTATAACTGTATAAGAAGAAGTTGTGATGAGCTGTCCTTCCTCCTCTTTGCTGAAATGTGTGCAGCAGATTTTGTATGTAGTTCAAGTTTAAATTTCTTCTCATACTGTATTTCCTTCAAGCAAACTTGGTAATACACTATTGTTCCATTTGTTGAGTAGACATAATTACCCAACACCCACTGATTTAATAAATCACGTTTGCTGCTCTTTTCTTTAGGCATTTTCACAAATGAAAAACTAGTTGCACTCTATCAACACAAAAGATAATGACTGAACGAACATGCATTTTTTTGACCTTTGTCTGCTGCACACAGTAGTAAAAGGTATGTAGGAAAAACTCAGCTCTCTCCCCCTTAAGTTAGGTATCTGTATTGTAAGCTCTGAAAGTAATGTGCTGTTACAACTAAAGGGATGCACAAAACCTTTTCCTTAGAAATTCTTGGAATTGTATCATTTATGCCAAAATAATCTGTCATGCTTAGATTATACAGCAATGCTTTAAAACCTTTTCAATGTGCATTTGCACACACACTTTCAAAATATCCAGGCCCTAGTTAAGAGACACACCTGAGTAATCAGGTCACTGCTCCTTGGTTAGAGTCTGCTTCCTCAAATAGGGGTGTCTGAGGTTTGTCTGAAAATGATAGGGAACCTTGTACTGCCCTTTGTACTCTTGTCTCATCTTTCCTACTGAAGGTAATGCCTCTTAACCATAACACCTTCCCCTACTTCTAATAATGTGCTCTAGATTAAAATATTACTCCTCTGCCTCTCTCTGTCACACATGCTGAAATTCTTCCTGGTACCCCAGATAAACTGCTGGTTACTATTAGAAGTCACAAGTGGTGCACAACAATTTTAAGTTTACAAAACAAAGCCTGCAAATTATATATTTTGTTGCGACCATTGAAGGCCAGCCATGATGATGATGATGATGATGATGATGATGATGATGATAGGCACATAGGTAAGATCTGGCCTAACATAGCACTCAATACCAATTAGCACAGTAATTCAGGCTGGAACCTTAACTTAGTAAGACATTTTACACTATTATCAGCAACAAATTGCAATAGAATGCAATGAATTCAATGCCTTGTCATGTAGGTTGTGAAAGTTTGTAACACTTTAAACCTACTCATAAAGCCACTAAAATGCCCCTTTGGCATAAAAACGTCTCAGGTGACATATTTTACATGGAAACTGTAAAATTTGGCAGGTATGCAATATTCTTTCACTCACTGAAACTGAGCAATTTGGATTTTTCTACATGGGAAGTAAACACATTATGCATATGATGCACGCAAACAAGTTCAATTATTAATTAGATGAACTTATGATAATTTTGCTTTTATATGTTCAATATGGGAATCTCATTCCATTATCCACATTAAGAAACTGAAAATAAAATGTGCAAACAGTATGATAGCACAGTTCGCCATACCCTGAGTATAAAGCAAATTTAAGTAATTTTTCATTGATTTAAAACAAAACTATTGCACTTGAATCACAATGAAGCAGCAAGCTGAATCACATAATTACATTAATCGCCTTTTATATAACACAAAAATGTCAGCTTGCAGATTACTGGATTAGTCATTCAATGTAATTGGAAACAAAAAAAAAAGTTCCCAATCCTCAGGGATGCAAACATAACTACAAATTAAGGAACATGTGAATCATCACTGTGTACAGTTTGTTACGCAAATAGGAATAAAAGAACAACATTGTGACTTGCACTTATCCCAACAATGAAACATGTGCAGCATGAGCAAGTTGTTGGGGAAGACTGATGCAGCTGTTAAATGGTTATACTAATGGTCTCTGCTTTTACATTCTTTCATCATGCTGTTATACAAGGTTATGTTACACAGGCACTGTTTATACACTTCATCATTCCATTATCAAGCTAAACCTAGCTCTCTGCAGAAAAGTGGTTAATAATGTTTAACATTCTTCAAGTTTTTCATCTTCATTTTAAACTATTTTTTTCCATTACACATAGTTTCTCTAACTTCATTAAGAAGAACATAATCTTTATATCCTGAATCTTACTACACTAATTAAGAGTTGTAATTATAACAGTGGTCTGCAAACAAATTGATTGATGATGGTGGAAATCAACTGTTAGTCATTAAAAGACTTCATTTAGAATGATTTTGTAACAAGCCACAGTTGACTTAACAGCAAGCACTCTGCTACCATGTAGCATATTATTTTATTAGTGCAGATTATTATTATTAATAATAATAATAATAATAACGATGATGATATATCCTCTTTTCTCAAATGAGAGCAAAGTAATCTGTATAAATATTCAATGGATCTATTGTATTATAAACACCAAGAAGTTGAAAGCATTATCATAAGAAGTTGTAGCCAACACATATATTGTAATTTGAAGAAATAAAAATAGTAATACTGATTTAGCTAATCCAAAACAACACATCATACAACCTTAATTCATGGAAGACATTCAGATAATTGATCTACAACTATTTTCTTTTTTGAGTACCCAACTATTTTAAGCCACTTGTAAAATGAACAGTTTGTAGACAATAAGTTACAAAATAAATGTTATTCCTATTTGAGTGTCATCTGTCTTTCACTAGATGTAATTTTTACATTACTGTAGTGAACATTTTAGGCATTCTAAGTTGTATGTCATTGCAAAATTCTTCTTTTTTGATGTTTCAATATCAGGAAGTTTACAAGTAGTAGTTCAAACTCATCTGCTAAAACATTTAGCTTCTGTAAAGTATAGAGGTGCTTAAACTGGTCTCCTTTGTACCTATTTTAAGGATCTTTAGACTGGCTTTTGAGGTCCTAAAACTCTGAGGTCATTTATTGTGAACGTCATCCTGTGCTTTGTAATGTGACATGATTTTTATGTAATAATAAGGCTGAAATAATTTACCTTTTTTATTATTTTAACTACAGATAAAATGTATATGAAACCTTAATGATTACCATACATATTGTCTAAAAGAACATAAAAAAAAAGCTCACCTGACAGTGTCCACACCATGGTGCATAGAATTTCACAAAATGTCTCCCCTTTGCTATATGCTTTGCAAAAGTGTCATCTGTTAGCTCCACAAGTCCATTAACAGTTTTGGGAACTTGTGCCTTATTTTCTTTCTGTTAGAAAAGAAAGCGTAAAAACATGTTATACAGTATATTCTCATTTATAGTGTCAGCTTACTTCCATTACTTTTTTACATCATCATGGATAGAGGTGGGATGGGCTGCACAGTAATGTCAGATATTTCTCTCAAAAGATCAAAACAATACAGAGAATTTTTCATGCAACACCTATAACTTTTGGAGCATAATAAACCTATAAAATGTGGATAGAAGACAGCAGAAAGATTACAGCAGAGGTAGCAAGGATAACACCTTCCAGCTCTTTTTAAATGCTGAAAGACGAGAAATTTTTTGTTAGAGCATGTTTTGTGAAATAAAGATGGAAAATTAACTACCTTAGTTATTTGTCCCATACTCTAGTGTTAGGTGTGAGATAGACTTAAAATGGGGACAATGTTCATGAGTCATCTGAATGAGATAAAGATTAAGATACAAAAGGCAAAGATGAATGAACAGCTTAGTGTGAAAATAATGGGTGGTGCAGTAAAATGAATATAGCTGAAAAGCGAGTTGGTGAAAATGAACTAGCAGCAGCTATCTGCATCCTAAAGTATGATCAGTGTGGGGAAAATGGTTACTGGCAAACTTAAGATTGTAAAGATAAGTGGATTGGTGATAACAGTTTGAATGGTATACAATACACACATCTTTCCTTGGGTGCTAGTTTTACAGGGAAGTGAAGGTCAGGAGGAAGAATGGAGAGCTTGCCTGCCGGTCTTTCTGCAGTGTTGTCAACCATTTCTTTTTTTGAGACGCTCAGTCACTATGGTGAATAAATTACCTAACTTATGGCAAACTAGCTGAATTACTAAATGAAACACAGTGCACGTTCATGTGCATGAACTCCAGCATCTACAGACAGAATTAAACCTTAGCATTGAAGTCACTAGATATCAATACTTCATGTTTCAATGTCGTTGCTATGCTCTCAAATTGAGCATAACCCACTGCATGAAGACTAGGGAGCTGAGTGCCCAAGAAAAACTGTGTGCATAGTACACCAACTGCAATGTCAAAAGTCAAACTGTCAATATACTGAACTTAGCTGGTAGCCAGTCTTCAAGGTTAAGTTCAGAGATCCTTGAGTTGTTCTTGGCAACAGCAGATACATCTGAAAGGTTCTTGGGAAGCATATTGTACCAGTGGTTGGTTGCAGTATATGCAGCTAACTAAAATCTAGGTTGCAGGAAACAAGGGGGAACTTATGGAGTATGCCTTGAAAACATTAAATAATGGCTTTTAAATTTACTATTTTTTCATCCCCTTTTAATTCCTAAAGTGTTTTACTCATTAAAATTGTTCCCTAAAATATATTTCACTTATTTTTACCATTTTTATTTTTTTATATTTCACTTATTTTTTGTTCACAAAAGCTAGAGAGTACCCATTTTTCAGACATTCAGCTTCCCAAAATTTCTCAGTTCTCTTATATTACAGATAAACCCCAGTTATCCCAGATAATGTGTACTAAGGGCACCTTGGAAGAGTGAAAACTCAGATGATATGAATTTCTACAAAGACATAACATTTTTTTTTAAACATATTTAACTTACAATATCATGAAACATTTTATTATATAAAAAAACCAATGCAAGCATGCTTAAATTTACCTTTTTTGTGAATAAAGTTCTGCATGGCTGTAGTCTATGTATATAGATGTTACACTAAAATTAAAGCTACAGTACTGTATCACTAAACATCATCTCATATTACATACACAACAAGGATAACAGTTTATACATCTTTTTGCATATTACTGGAAGATATGTTACAATAACATTTAAGAAAGGACTGCACTGCATCAGAACCTGAGCACTGTCTATCACATTTAACTTGCCAAAACCTTCTGAAACAGTTTCCTAAGCTTTTTGTTTCATAGAAGCATCTATTTCTTTTCTGATGTATCCTGTAGTCATTCCAGCAGATTGGCCGCTGTAGCATCATCCTGCTTTCAGTATGGAGAGATCTTTTGAAGGAATTTAGACCATCCGTATGTAAAGTCTTATGGTAATTTTCTGTGTACATTACCACTATGTCCGTAATTTTTGTAGTTAAAAGATTAAAAACAACATTGTCAGTCATTTCAACATGTACATCATTCATCCAGTCTTTCAGTTAGATTTTCTACAATAGTAGCCTGTTTGCGAGATCTAGAAGAATTTCTCTCATATTAGCTAATTCACTGTGTCAGTTTCCCTACTTTAAGCCAAAATATTCTTCCAACTTTAACACATTGAAGCATGGGAGTTTCAGTAGTAGAAGCCTGGTCATTTCAGTAGTTGAAGTGACAAGAAACCCAGGGTTTTTACGCCTGCTTTGAGTTATTACTTACAGTACATCAATTAAATCTGCCAAAAAGTATTGGGACGTTCTAAAAGTATGGCATTCAAGGATTTCTCAACAACTAAGAAAATAGTCATAGCTTCCCTATTAATATTTTATTTTAAATTTACAACAAGTATCAAATATGAGTTTGAAAAAAACTGTGTAAAACTGCTTACACTTCATTTATTCAAAGTTCAAAAAACTCTCCCTCGGAATCAGAATTTTCCACAGCTTCATTTGTATCCTGAATTTCAGCTTCAGTTCACAGAAATTGAGGAAAATGTACAATTTTAACATTTAAGAGCACAAACAGATTACCACCTTCAAAGAAACTGGTATGACTACCCGAGAGCAGCCAATATTAATAAATCTTCTAAAATTCCTAATAGTTGACTATAGCAAGGACAGATGGCAGCACAAATCAGACAACTAAATGATAACTGATGTATGTTCTTTGCCGCATAGCTCAAGACCGAGTTAAGGTCGTGGAATTGCATTAAAAACGTTAGAAATACCTGCCTGAGCTATGCTCGGACGTGGACCTCATGAACATTTTGCACGGCCCGAGCTATACTCGGGCTTGAGCTCCAACGTGTTAACTAACACTGATTCTCTCACTTCCTACTAAGGTTCTGCCAAACAATGTCATTTTTACAGTTTAATTTCACATCAAGTTCTCCAGAACACTATGGTCAAGTGGTCGAACGAGTAATATTGGGGGAAGGAGAGGTAATTAAATGGCATAATCATTACTAACCAACATGTATTTATCTTATAAACCAGAGCATTGTCTAGAGGTAAGATAATCTTTATCCGAAAATCATTTTATACTTGACACAAAGTTTTGATCAAACCATTTCATAAGTTCAAATGATGCAATTCATCCATCCATCTATTGTTTTCATAGTCTTAATGGCTAGATTATTGTGTTTAACACTTTTAAAAGCTTTTGGATGCTTTGATTTACCAATGAGAAGGAGATTAAGTCTGTGATACACCAAATTAGTTGAGCAATTTAAAACTGTTAACCTCTCTCTGCTACATTTATAGCTAGGAGCTGGCTAGTTCTCTGGAAGTGAGTGTATGAAGGTGATCTGAAAACTTTCCGACCTAATAAAGATACAAGACATTTTTTCAGAATTTTTTTTTTTATTTTTCAACATAGTCTCCTTGTAACTCTACACACTTCTCCGAGCGATGCTCCCATCTCTGTAACCTGTCCAAAAAGTACTCAGCGTTTTTCTCTGCAAAATAATTGCTCACAAAGGTGATTGACTCTTCATTTGACGAAGATCACTGTCCTCCGAGCGCAAATTTCAGATGAGGGAACAAAAAGAAGTCACTTGGGGCTAGATCTGGTGAGTAAGGCAGATGGTCTATCAGTTCAAACCATAATTCATGGATTTTTGCCATTGCAACCGTTTAGGTGTCTTGGTGAAACAGGATTTTCTTTTTCTGCAAATGTGGCCATTTTTCTGCAAGTTCTGGCTTCAGCTTGTCAAGTAATGATGCGTAGTATGCTCCTGTAATGGTTTTTTCTTTTTGAAGATAATCAATTCAAATAACTCCATGACTATCCCAAAAAACAGTCGCCATCTCTTTCCCAGCCAAAAAAACAGTTTTTGCTTTTTTTGGAGCCGATTCCCCCTTTGCAGTCCACTGTTTGGACTGTATTTTTGTTTCGAGCGTTTAATGGTATATCCAAGTTTCATCTACAGTAGTTAATCGGTGCCAAAGCTCGGATATATTGTGCCTAAACTGCCCCAACAGAGCGTTGGAAATGTTCATTCGAACACGTTTTTGGTCAAACGTGGCACGCAATGCGTGGACAGCTTTCTTTTGTCTAAATGTTGATGTAATATGTAACAAACACATTCTTTTTGACATGTTCATAGCCTCTGCTATCTCTCGCACTTTCATTTAGCAGCCGTTTTAGCACTCTTTGGTGAACTTTGGTGATGTTTTAGTCGGTAGTTGCAGTTTCTGGACATCCCTAACGTTCATCGTCTCCAAGCTCTTATGGCCACGTTGAAATTCAGCTGCCCAAACTTTCACTGTGGTAAATGATGGTGCAGAGTCCCCATACACAGAATCCAACTCATCTTTGATATGTGTAGGCATATTGCCTTTCAAAAACAAATATTTAATGACAGCTCGATACTCGATTTTGTCCATTTTTATAAAAACACGTACATCACCTCACTCAAACGACTGTTATATAACAACTGAGCATCCAAAATGGCTGAAACTTTGGTGAGTAACTGTCAACAGATAAACAACGAAATTCACTAGCTTTTATTTATGAGCGTTGCCATCTTCATGTTGAGGTCGGAAACCTTTCAAACCACCCTCGTATTTTGACGTTTTTTTATACCACCCCATTTTCCGCTATGACTCTACACGTAAAGCCAAAATTTCAATTTTTGCTCCATTTCTCCTGCAGTCTCCCACATCTTCACCAATATCCAAATCACAAACCATTTGTTTAACATCTCTGCCCAGTCTAAGTGTCTGTCCTGCTAGTACAGTTGTAGCACACCAGCCTCTGGCACATGGGACCTAGATTCAATTCCTGGTACCAACAAAGGAGAAAGCATGAGGATTTTCTGTCCCACTGGGAGGACTGGGTGTGCGTCCTTTCATCAACATTCTGTAGAAGGGAAATGGCAACACTACTCTGGTATCATCGATTGCCTGAACGCTGCGATTGCAGTTTCTCCAACAACTCCATCCCGGCCACTGACAGACCTTTGGGTTGAATATTCATCATTATCATCATGTCAGCAGTTTTTGTACAGCTTTTTCCTCATAATAATTTTGCAATGACATGAAATTTAAAATATCTTGAATGTTCACTGTAGTAAATATACAAAAATTGCATATAATACCGAAAAATGAATAAAACATTATTGCTAGCCTTTTTCAAGCTGAAGACAACTGCAGTGCATACTGGTACTTTAGTTTTGGAGATCCACTTGCTTAAGGCAGCACTGTTCACATAATTACTTACTTTTGCAGCAGGGAAGCACGTAGAGTGGCCCAAAATCCACAAGTCCCTACAGGTGGATCTAATTTTGGTTTACAAGACCAATGTTTTATTATTAAACTACTAAAACATCTAATGTTAATAATATTTTTTGAGTGGGTAATACATCTGCAGAGGTGAATTACCAGGACCTGCTTGATGATGTTTGCTAACATATTGTAGGGCTCTGTGCACAGGCCAAAGTTTTCTAGCTACTTGTGGGACCAACATAGATATTTCTATACTCCTTAATATGAATAGCTACACTGAGGACTCTGATGATATGCATACAAGACTGAAGATGCAGGGGCTCAAAAAGTGAAACTGGCTACCCAGAATGCTTCAATAAAGATGGGGATATACTCTCCCACAGATGTGGAGATTCATGTTCAACCTTTGAAGGATGCTGAGAATACAGGTAGCTTAGGGACTGTGGCCAATTGAGATGGTTCCCTAACCCTCTTGCTGCCAAGGCCTTTAAATGGTTTCAATCCCAAAATGCCACCCGTCAATATAGTCAACTGCTATGCTGTAAAAACTCTGCCAGCATCAATTTAATCGACACAGTGTTTGAGAGACTATAAAAACCTATTTTTGAAACACCTTATAGGGATGTCCTTTATACCCATGGAAAGAGAAAATCTACTTCTTTCAAAGAGTATGGTTCAAGGGCATTCGAAGGTCAATAGTTCCAACCCTCTGCAATTTTGTTTAACCTTGTCCAATACAATTCCATATTTACTGTGTAAAAGCAAACATGGCAGGTTCTTCAAGGAACGTTTTTCTGCTAGGGGCAGGGGTAAATAATAATAATTTGACATGTGTGATATTGATGCAATTAATGTGACAATAATCTGGATGATTGTGTACCTAATACACCTCCATGATCACCACATGAAAGAGGAGGTTGTTGAATTTATTAAATTACAAATATATTACTGGCAGGAAAATGAGTAGATTTCAATTTAATTTTTGAGTAATTGAATAAGTGAGCTCTCAATGGTTTCTGAAGGGAGGAGAGATGGATAGAGATATAATTAATTCTTCTGCATCATATATTGTGGGAAATTATGGCCAAAGAAGCAGGAATGGCAGTGTACTGTATGTTAAATGTTGCTACAAAGAAAAAATCGCAAACAGTGTATGTGAAATTTGAAAAAGAATTACACCATAATGTATTCATTTGCATGCTCTAAATAAAGAAAAAATTAGTGATTTGCAACCAAGTAATGCCATAATTAACTTTCTTTTTATAATTTTTGTGTGTTCCTTTTTTTTTTTTCCGATACTTGAAACATTTAACTTACAATAAACTTATTTTTTTTTAATTACTAAATAATTAATTAATTACTACATTGTAGTGCAGGAAAACCATTATCATAAATGAAGTGCTTATATTCTTGATACAAAATACACTGAAATCATTGATACCGACGAGTTATATTTTGCATCTTTTATTTAAACATAACATAGTTTTAAAAGTATGTTTGTAATCATTTTGTTTGCATTGAATATAGTTTTTAGTGCTAAATGCTGTTTCTGTTATTTTGATAGAACTGTGTGATATTTCATCTCAATACAACAATTATTATTCTTTGTTGTTCTGACTGAATATGCACTAGATATTAATTTACTAACCAATAATTCTTCTAAGCATTAGATGATTGAACAGAAATAAATATGGCAAAATCCAGATTTTAAGTAATCATTCTAGCCTTAAAATTCCATTAGTTATGATTTGTTTTCTAATATCTAGTATTCCAAGATGGAGAAGCTCAGCACTTTTTCCCCTACTGTCATATATAAACTTGGCATTTAAATGCCGGGTAAGCATTGTCAATCTGATTGAAGCGCAGCAGCTAGAGGGCTATAACTACATCAAAGATAAGTTTGGTGCTGAAGACAAGAAGAAATCTAGGAAACTGGCAGAGAGTGGGAGCGAAGGAAGTGGCTCCCCTGTTAAAGAAGATCCCTCCCAGAAAGCTCACTGAGCTAAATCTGGACCTTCTGGCACTTCAAAAAGAATCAGACCAAGATTACTTTACCCAAAGATAAAAGTAAGGCCAAAATGGCTGTAAAGAACTTGGTCTATCAGCTATGCTAGGCTATGCTGTGGCCCAGTATGGGATTAAGGTGGCCATTGTGGATGAAAATGTTGATTCAAGAGCACAGTAACCTTATATAGGCAGTAGCTAGCAGGCTTACAGACAATCTACCCAAGAGGGGTTCTTAGAGTCAATGGCTGCTACCTGGAAAAGTGTGGTCTGCCATAACAATACTAACCTGACACAGTTGAAAATGGCTATACTGTCAAAGAAGGTGTGGGAGGGCTCCAGGCTCAAAATTTTAGGACTAATTGCACTTCCAACATTTGTAACATTTGTGGTCTGGTTCCCAAGGCCTTTAGTAGAATGAGGTTCTCTTCCAAAGACTCCAGAAGCAGAATTCAGTAAACAGTACTAAGCAGTGAAGGTGCTATGACTACAAAATGGAGCCAAGAGAAATCTGCATTTTGGTATGTGTGGATACCAACTCTGCTGAGTCCATATTATGCAGGATTTCTAAACTTTTCTGTGGCATGACGCAGGCCACCTTCATGCTTGTTGGATCCATTGCTAGAGAAAACGAAAAAGGCAAGAGTACAACATTAGACAATAATCATTGGATTCATAGTTTTAAGGGGGAATGAAAGTATCATGTAAGCTCCAAAAAGGGAGCCCCAGGGTTCCCCTGAGGGAGGACTGACTTCTCAAAATACCTATAGTGTGTGTTTTAGACTGTAATAAGGATAAGTCCACGTGACATCCTTCACTGAGGCTAACTTATAACTCAGAATTACTGGCACTGGAGTGCTATGTAGCAGAGTAATGAGGCAAGACTTGGAAGTCACCATAATTCAGGAACCTTAGCTCAGGCAAGGCCAGATTATGGGAACTAAACATAACAGGCTATTGTATTTTCAGCACTTCTGCTAATACTCCCTGAGTTTGGGTTTTAATAAGACATAGCAATATAGCAATACTTGGCTCTGCCTTTCTTAAGAGGAATTTGGTGGCGGTTCTAGTAAGACAGCAGGAAAATTGACTGCCCAAATAGGTGGTTATTTTCCATTACTGAGAAATTGCCACCTCCTCAAGAATTCAGGATCCCTGTGCTATTTTGCAGGAATTACTGGGCCATCTTCACCATTTAGAAAGAAATACTCCCACATTTTTTAATAAACACTAGCAATAGTTTCTGCTCTGTATTCTGCTCAGAATTATTTATATACAGTGACTAAATCAATAAAAGCATACCTCTTGAATACCCAGCTGTTCATTAATAAACACAGTAAGAGAAGCCAGGTCACGTGTTCCACGAAATTTGACAGCTTCTGGATCTCCACTTTTAAAGAATTTTAATCTGAAAACATAAAATGAACGCAGGTTAACACATTATCCAATGATTACATTACACTATTAGATAAACTTGCTTCCACTTTCTTTTCCTACTGGAATTTCTCTTAAACTATTTATACTGCTGTACTTATAAGTCAATGTTCTTATCAAACCTTTAGAGTTAAGCGGTGCAGCAGCAGCTAGACATTAAAATGCCAGTGCCTTTGCTGGTCAGCTTTGTAATTATGCCCTCTTCAGCACTATTGCTGAATATATTGACATGCAAAAATATAAACTGTAAACATAATTTTGTAACATGATGTGATGACTAAATGGAACTCCTTTTGTCTTTCCACAAGGAGTTTTATAGAAAAATATTTGGCTTTCACAACAATAAGCAACCACCCAGTCTGTCATTGTTAGTGGGGTGCTTTTGGTGAACATGGAAAGTGTTTGTCACCAAGTCTTTACAGCAAGCACAGATAATGAAGAGTTAATAAAATATTTCAAAGAGTGTGAGGCAAATATTAAGTTATTACATAGTGATATAGACTGTTATGTCATCCTAGGTACTGCCCCCAATTTCTACCAAAAAAGAAGAGGCATTTAATGTTTCTTATGGACACCAATGTCCTTAGCAGTTGAAGGCAACTCCAGTGATGACACTGCCAACACCTTAAAGAAATGGTTGGCAGGAGATTTCAAGATCTGAAGATAAAGATACCAGGACATGAAACAAACCTGTAATGGCACATGCTAAGAAGTGTTAGGCCAGCCAAATGCAACAGCAAAGTATTTGCTGCTCAAATTGAAATAGGAAGAGTGGGAAGATAACCCATGACTATGCACAAAGTTCTTAAATATTGGTATAGAATATTAAATCTAAATGAAAACACTTTTTTAAGGCAATGCTTAGAATTTCAAGAAAAAATGACAGGAAAAAGTTGGTAGAATTACAGTATGCAAACTTAGAGAATGCATTAGGGAAAATTTAGAGGACAAGGAGGGAAAATAATGTAAATGGTTTAGGAAAGTAGCTAGGAGGAGATCTGAAGATACAGAAACAAAAATTGTTTAATAACATGGAGGGAAAGGATCATTAGAATCATACGTACCAATAAAAAAAAAAATACACGGGAAAGAGCGGATAAATTAAATAAGGAACAAAGAGAGAGTATTGCTCGATTATGAGCAGGGTATGTAGATTAAATGGGATGAGAATCAGTGCCCAATATGTGGAGGAAAGAAGACATGGAGCATATAGTTTTATCATAAAAGGACAGAGCTTTCAAGGAAACTCACAAATGAGACATGTTTCAAATTAGACAGAGACATAGCCTTAAACAGTCTCAACATGTTGACTATGGCTTTTGTTGGGGCTGTTATGTCTCATTTACCCTGTAGGTCTCCAACTTCCAATATGCGTGATGATATTATTATGATAGTGGGCCTCTGAGTCCAACACAGCACATAATGGCATCTAGCAGTGTGTAGATTTGTTACAGTGACAGTTGTTTTTCTCATTGATTTGTTTTTATTTTTACATTTTATGACACTGAAACAAGATAGACCAAATCCAGGCTTTCCCTCACAATCTTCACAGAAACTTGTGACCTTCTTCACTTTCTTCTTTGCCTCCCTGCTTGCTAAGGTTTTTCTAATTTCTTTACAGCAATCTCTACACTGCTTTCCTCTTCTTTCTTTCTTTCTTCTCCTTCTGGTTTGATTAAGGTATGAGCTCGTCTCATAGCCTGGGGTGGCATAGTAGGTGCCTTTGAAGCTAATTCCTGCACAAGGATTTTCCAGAAGCTTGTAAAGCATAACTTGCGACTCCTCAGCAAAATATTGAAACGTTGGTACCGAGATCTTAATGGGTTGCCAAGGGTCCTCATTGTTATTGGTTACATCAGAGCCTCTGTGGTTTCTCCTAAGTCAATGTCCATGATTCCTTCTTCAGGTGTATCTTCAGAACTTGATCCACCATTAATCTGTTGGTTGGTACACATAAGTTTCAGTTTCACTGTCGCCGGAATCATTATTTCCAGCTATATTCAGCGCCAACTCAACTAACTTTTAATTGTGTGACATTTGACTTTTAACACTGTGACATACACATGATAATTGAAATTTGCAGTCAACAATGAAGAAAATGCCACGAAGCCATGCATATGTCTGCTGGTCTCTGGAGGGTAGTACTATATCATAGCTATGTTCATGATTTCAGTATGGTACTGGTCTCTAAAAGGTAGTAACAAGATAAGCATTTATGTTTAATATAGAAATTTGAACAAGTTATTCCATAATTTTAAAATTTTTATACCATAAAAAATAAAGTTTATATAACATTCGTAAATTACATAAAAACAGGCAAGGAAAGAACAATATCAAACTCCTATGGCTGATCCATTGTCAACATGTTAAGATATTAAGAAGTCAGGTGAGTACCAAAAATAACTAAATGTGGTCAACAAGAAGAGATGCTAATGAAGCATAAGTTTATGGGTTGTAAAAATAAAAAGTTGAGCATGGCTATCTTGGATATTGTGCACTTTATTATTACTATTATTTGTAATATTATCGTCATTAATATAACATATTTTAAACCTAAAGGAAAACCTGGATATAAATATGCTACGATAGCTTTAGCTGACGTATTACCATATTCTTTGTATTGTTAGTAAAAATAAATAAAAATAAAGGTGCAAATAGAGTATTTCCTAAAACCAAATTGGTTCTATTCATTATATGAACATTTTGTACTAGAAACAACATAGCCTAAGTTTTAGAAACAAGTTTAAATACCTAAAATATTGCCTTTGATTCAATTGTGCTGCAAGTGACCGAGAGCCGATGATAATACAAACCTTATCTAGCTGCCAAGAAAACGCATGAGATGTGAGAGGACAAATATTTTAATACATGATACAAATTTTAAACTAAATGAAAGCGTTATGATTAAACAGTATATAAATATAACAATTATTTTAATTGCTTTTATAGATAGTAGTTGGGAGTCTACATTAAAATTAACTTTTATGCTAAGAATGTCAAATCATACCAAAGAAAACTAAAA